>JAGDYQ010000054.1:2450994-2552521 GCA_021962125.1 Bulinus truncatus | reverse complement strand
AGTTCCTCGATTGATATTCTTAAATTACACATAAAAGTTCCTCGATTGCAAGTGGTTTCATAAAAATATTTTTTTTATATATAATTAAAAGTGTTTCGACATCCATTGCAACAATAATTTTAATTTATTCAAATACTTTCTTAATTAAAAAGTAATGTTCTACTTTTAAACGATACATTTAATTCATTGGAATCCAAATATAATAACATTTATTTTTTAATATGGAAAATATATCACTGAGAGTTAAAAAAGGAAAAAAAAACAAGTTTTTTGTGCCTCTTACAGTGAAAATGAATAGTTTTAGGCTTCTTTGATTATAAAATATATTATTTAGAAAATTGTTGTCTAGTTTATCAATTGATTTTTTTATTCACAATTTTGTTTAGTTAATAAAATATATATTTCAAACATAATTAATTAAGTTAACATTAATAAACTATTTAGAAAAAAAGAAAACAAAAAAAAAACAACTAAATAATAAGTCAAAAGATAAAAATAAATTTTAAAAATTACTTCTTAGAAGCAATAACAACAAAAAGGAAAAAAAAAATATTTGTTCTACTGTTATTTTATGTTAACCTGAATGAAGCTTGGAACTTACTGATTGGTTTACATGTGTAATGAATATGTATAAGTTCTGGTTCCGTTTCTTTACCGTCACATGTAATACTTGGGTTTGTCGGTATTATAAAAAATTCAGGTCTACACTTGTGTCTCCCGCTACAAACATAAGCAACACTTGATAGCATTTGAAGATCTGCATTAGTTCCATTACGAAAATCTTTTAAACAAATCTCTCCATTCTATGCAAAAATGTAAGCTATTTTATGAACGTTTATAGAATAAGACTTCTAACAAGGTAAGTATTACAATGATGCTATGAGATATTAATTTAACATTTGACAGGGGGGTAGAACCGTCCAGTTTTTAAATGTCCAACTGCCGCAGCCATTAATTACCACTTTTGGATGAGACGCAATTAAATTACGTAGGCATATAGTTTTACAAATTCCAATTTACACCTCTGAGTATCGTAACATTACAATGTGGGTTTCTATGTGCCCGGATATCAAAAATTTAACCAACATAATGCCACAGCACTGAATTACATTAAGTTTTGTAGTCTTTGTGGTAAATCATTATGTTACCACTTAAATAAAAAGAAATATATTCATATATATTGTAATGTTTTTGAACTTTGTGCTTTTTAATATTTAAAATATTATTTTAATTTATAATTATATTGGACTGGATTACATGTTTACCCAAACCTACAGCCAACATGTAGTACATAATTCATTTCTGGGAAAAAATCAGCTGATCTATGTCCGCAAGTTAACATAATTTTAATTATCGAAATATACTAAAAGCAACGTATATATATTTAGACAATTATAACTAAAACGGTTTTAAAATGTATGAAGTTTCAACTACAAGAAGCCAATTTTTTTATTCCTTAATATAACATAATTCTTATTTTAGATATTAAAAATAGCAACTTGTTTTCTAATTAACGTAGTCTTTTACCATAGTGCTATCGGAAGGCATTTAGAAATTTCTATCAATCTAAATATAAATTTGTTATTTATATGACTGTTCTGAAATTTTCCTCGTGCTACCTAAACAATAATTATTAAAATAAAGGAATGAAATGAAACTAGCCGTGTCATTTCTTAATTCTCAATTTTTTTTCAAAATTAAGATCTGAATTCCCTCACCCTATACAAATTTGTTTGTTTATAAAATTATATTGTTATTAGTTGTTATTTCCAGGAGTAATTTAAAAAAAATATATAATTTTGTGTAATCTTTATATTTCAACTAAAACATTTATTAAAGTTGATCTTACGTTTTTCTTTTTACCAATAGTAACAGTTTCAATCACCATCGCGTCTTCATGGCATGTCGCATAGTTTTCACCTTCACTTGAAACGTACATTTTCGATTGGTCATATCTTGAAATTTCTAAATGTAGCACTTGAAGTTATAAGTAAAAAAAAAGTAGTAACATTTAAAGAAAGTAGATACACAAAAAATAATAATAAGGGATTGCATCTTTATTGCGTGAATATTCTACTAACATTAGTAAGTAATAAAAGGTATTTGTAGATATCTGTTAAATTGTATAATTACCTTTATGTTCCTCATTACATTTTGTAATTGAAAGTACAGTGCTAGTGAAAACCCAACTAAAACACCAAAACATTGTGTTGGACCAATTCCAGCGTTTGATTCAATTATTATAAACAAAACAGTGTAATCTAGAGGAATTAAACTGGTTATAGAACATTTAATTATTAGTAATTTATAAAATACAGTTTACAAAAATGTTTGAATATGATCAATATGTTTTTAAATCTAAGTTTTGAATTTAATTCTAAAAATAATTTACATTTTCAAATTACCAGAATAAAGACAAAAAAATCTAGCCTAGAAATAAAAAAACAACAATAGTTTTATTTGATATCTTAATATTGACATGATTTGTTTATAGCTTCGGAAGAAATAGTTTGGTTCATTTTTAAAGTACATTATCGTTGAATCCACATTCGATTATGTGTATTTTAAATTACCTTTCAATGTTTAACTAACAATTTAAATTAATTATATTTTTTTAAGATAAAACGGGCTTAAACGTCTTTTTGATAGAAAAAAATGTATTCTAACTAAAATAATAATAAAAAAAAACACAAAATAACGTAAACTTAAATAACTTTTTTTTTATCTTGTTTGATAATCTCACAAAAAAAATCCTCGAATAAGACACATGATTCATTTAGTATTTATATACTTGCATAGACAGACCAACAAGCTTATTAGAATCTTTACATATTTTCTACTGATTTGTCTTGTCAATTTTGAATGTTGAATAAATATGAAGTAAATAAGGACTAAGTATCTTTCAGTTGTTTATCTAGTTATTCACATCTTAGTTTTAAATGCAACACATTATTAATTTTACACATGACGTTTAACACATAAACTTAGCAATGTGCTGTCGAGTGCTACTTCCACTTGTGTCTTAAAATAGTTATCACAATTACACTTTGAGTTGGACAGTAAAAGACGTGTAACAATAATTGCACGTTGAATGGTCAACTTATAGTGTTTCCTTTTTTAGTGGCTTTTCTGGAAAACAAATGTTCGACCTAAAGCCTCATATCCTATCCAATTAAAAAACGCACTGGCTACGGATACGAAAAAAGTATCCCGTATTTTTTTTTTCTTCGGGGTACGAAAAAAGATGTGCGTATTTTTTAGCGATATGATGCTAACCCTAACCCTAACCCTTTTTTTCAGATAGCGATATGATGCTATCCCTAACCCCCTATCCCTAACCCTAACCTCCTATCCCTAACCCTAACCCCCTATCCCTAACCCTAACCCCCTAACCCTAACCCTTTTTTTTTTCAGAATGTATCCTTTTAGTTAATAAAGTCGGACGAATAAAACATACAAAAAAAATGCGCTAAATTAGTATCTATTATTCTGAAAAAAAAAAATTGAAAAAAAAAAAAAAAAAACATTCACTGACGGGAATCGAACTCACACATAGTCTGCCAAAATTGAGTCATGGCCAGGCGAGTAACGCATTGTTCTAGCAAGCCTCAATTTTTAATATGTTATGTTTTCTATTTCAAAGTCTATTTTCGTACCCCGGAAAAAAATACGGAGTACTTTTTTCGTACCCGTAGCATATTCCTTAAAAAAAAACTATAAGTGTATAGGAAAAAATCATCTGTTTCTTTACTGCGCTAGATACTCATCTCTGAATCATTTCAGTTTCCCCCATTCCCCATTGCAAACTTTGAAAAACTATAAAGCTATTTGACGAGGAAGATTGAAAGTGTAGATATATATTGTATATAGATATCGCGTATATATTTTACAGTTACAATGTTCACGAACACAATTTATATAATACATTTAAAGACAAATTCAGATTGTTTAAATATTAAACATAAAGATTAAGTTTAAAGAAATTAATGTCATGACTATCAAGTTAACTTTTACCATCCAATTGTTTCACTATTTCCAAAATAGCTAAAAGTACACAATCCCCTCATCAAATATTTGAAACCTTCACTATAACTTCATAATAGTTAACAAAAATATAAACTACACAGAAACATCTATCTCACTCAATTCACTAAATCCTTTGCATTGAGTGACAGACAGTCTCATGGCGTACCTCAAAGTAGGTGTACATTTTTTTGAAACCATGGTTAGGTTTAATATATGTGCATCTGGCACGCCCCCATTGTCTCGACTTCTGAGGGCGAACTTCAAAGCACCAATTACATCCTTTATTGACGTCTTCCAACGACTGAGGTTTGCCCCTATTTGGGAATAATTTTATCGTTTTTTTGTTTGACTAAAAAAATGGGGCGGGGGGGAATCAGAATGGCATCTCACTTTAAAAAATGTTACAAGCCCAAGAATGGCAAGGAGTGAGTTAGAAACTGTTGCCTAAAGCCCCACAATGCACCTTAGTCCAGGGCCCCCAAGTTTGCCTTTGCCTAAGAATCCCAAAAGTTCATTTTCTTAAAGCGCGCTAGTATATCTTTACTTATGGTGCTAAAATGTTCTTTTGACTATGACACACAAATGTTCTTCTCCTATTTGCAACCTAATTTCCACTGCCTAGATTATCCCAAATGTACTTTGAATAGATTCCTGAAAATGCCAGAACGGCTTTGTTCAAAATCGGAGGGACTTTTGTTTTGTCTTTTCTAAAAATTATATCGTTACTAAACAATTGGAAATATGTTAGTATTAATTGTATAAAGTCTGCGACAAATAGTAGAAAATGTAAAAAAAAACAACAAAAAAAAAAAACTGTTCTGTAGCTGTTGATCTCACCAAAGTTTATCTTATTGCATTAGAAAGAAATATTTTATTCATTTAAAATATTTTAATTTCCAAGTTCACACCATTTCTTACATTCACTGGTTAGCAAAATGAAAATAATCAACATTTAAAATTATATCAATTACGAAACCTACAATCTGAACTATATCTGTTCTAATTTAAATTTAGGCAGGCGTATACATCAAGTGGTCAAACTGTTTATGAGGAGTTTATCTTGCTTTATTGTTTTCCTATAATAAAACAAATGCACATAGAATGGACTGATTAAGAACATTTGATTTATATAAAAAGCCCATTTCGTTTTATTTAATTAATTTTTCAGGTTATAATTTCTCAACTTTGTTTATAGTTTTGTATGTCATTATGTCACTGAAACAATAAAACTCTTCATATTCTCCTCGACGCAGGTTAGAATTTGTTGAAGAAAACAAAACATAAAAAACGTCAACAAAACAGAATATTTCAATAAATGATAACACGAATCTACTATTTTGCTCCCCTCCCACTCGTAACAGTGTTATAACTGGGTAACACAACGAAGTTAATCTTTCGTGACATTGGTGTGCCAGGCTTTAGGGGAGCGACACATAACATTCGCTCCTTGCCATCTCATCCAGACGGATGACGCCTTATGGATGGCAGGTGGTCGTGCGGCAAAGCGCATGACTATCAAACTGAACGTCCCTGGCTCGATCTTGTGTGAGAACCAAGGGAAATGTTCCGCTCATGTTGAAAGTTCCTTCATTGTCTCCCGTGTTGCCTACATGTCCATTGAACTAAATTTATGGTGGGGAATGAAAGAATGACACTACACAATCATTCCCATAGTGGTTTATAGGATCTATGTGATAGACATGATCACAGTTAGGTGCATTCACACTGAAAGGGAACTCTTGTATTTTTATGTGACAGATTGTCACATGATGTTGTTTTTACTGTGTGATATATAATTTTACCCTGAGAGAGAGAATTAAAGACATATGAGAGAGAGTCGGTCGTAATGCAGTAGGCTCAGGCAGTTTCAGCAGAATTTTTCTTTTTTTTTTTAATTTGCCCGTGACCATAACACGTTTAACCCCCTGACTGTCTGCTTGGGGTAAGTTTATTAACTTACACATTTGTATTATCTGAGATTAATTGATTTTTTGAACTCTTTAATTTCCTCTGTATCTACTGTTATTAAACATCATATCCTTTAATTATTGAACTCAAATTTCTTTGAGCGCTTTCCTTAGAACTTCTTAACAATATTATGTTTCTCTGTAACAAAAACCAACATATACTGTATTTAGTCTTATTTAAATTTCAAGTTACCTTTTAATTAAATCAGTGTGTATGTGGGGTGGGGGGGGGGAATTAATTGATATACCAATCATCTCACGTTCAACTTGATCCGCTGACAGGGATGTCCTTTGTACAATAAAATTAAGAATCCGATATTTTTCTTTTTGCATAGCTGGCATGAAACTCCCTCGCTAGCAACTAATACATTGAGTGTTGTATATTGTGAAGATTTCTAAAATAGCTATTACAAAAAAAACTACCTTATTGGTTGATTAGTTGATTTTAATTAATGATATTAAACACACTAAGAGCTGCCCTTACTTGAGACGATAAAATTTAACACAAAAAATGATGAACAACACAAGAAACATAATTGCCAAAACACCAAAACAGATGGCGATGTACATGAAAGTTAAAAGTTCACCTGAAATAAATGTAGGCCTTTTGTAAATTACGAGAAAATGTTGTTACAATATTTACTTTTTCTTAGCATTGGTGACTAACCTTCTTGAAAACAATAAATTTGCCTTACATTTTACATTCATCGATATTCAATGATGATTGAGTAACATTTAAAGAACATATTTTTGTTACATCTCAATAAAATCGTACTTCAGTTAAAAGTATGAAGAAAAAAAATCAAAATGATTTTTACACACACACACACACACACACACACATATATATATATATATATATATATATATATATATATATATTCAATTTATGACGCATTGCGAATATGTATTAAAGGTTTGTGCTCCATAGGTGTATTTGGCGCTCAAACAAAGCTTAACTATTCACACCAATCATTTTACTAGTTTTAAGTATTTGCCCAATTACAACACATTTCATTTTAAATTGTGCAATGCTAAATAATCATAACATAAACACACAAGGGAACCATTTCGGGCATTCCCGAAACTAAAAATATACTAACTAACAATTATTAGGGCTAAGTGGCAAAGTTGAGTAAACAAAAAGGCAAAATAAGGGAAACGGTCCAGAGCTTTCATTTTATTCACAGTTGAAATATTTTGAATGAAATGAATTTTTAAAAGAAAATGGTATAACTCAGTAAATGATCACTTGGCGTGGTAAAATCAACACTATCATTCATTTAAACTATGGTTTTCACTAGGAGATAACTCTTATACGAATGACTGAGACATTCCCCTTAACATTGCTTTATGTTTGGAAACATATTGAGACGCAAACAAAATGTTGTTTGATTCAATGTTCTCTTAAAAATTCACAAACACAAGTCTTGCATACAAATACATCTGTTAGCATATCGTTCTAAATCTATTTTTGTCTGGCTCTTCTACCTATTTCATTTCTTATCTATTTTATAAATTGTTACAAGTGTTTACCTTCCTTTAAAGAATATTGATTAATATTTTTATTTAAAGCAAATGCCAATGATGTGGCTATGGTTGAGGATGTTGTTAGTTATGTAGTTGATGTCGAAGTGAAAGTTGTTATTATCTTTGATGGTGAGGTGTGTGTAAAGTCCTTGCATGGATGCGATAAATTTCTTAGATCTAGAAATCACTAATGGGACGGTTTTCATGGTGCCCTTCTGTTATCCTCACCATAACCGATAGTGCAATGGCCATGGAGGCACCATGGGAGATATAGACACGACTTTAGCCATTTCCTGAAACATTTCCTTGGTCCTAACCGGAGATCGAAACAGGTAACATCATGTCGACAGTCGAGCGCTTTACCGCACGATTATCCGTTGGCGAGGTAACCAATGTTGTTTTCATCTTTGATGTTGAGGTAGCCAAGGTTGTTATCATCTCTGTCGGTGACGAGTCTGCTTTCAATGCTGTCAATTGAGTCAAGGAAAATGTCATCGAAACTGTGAACGGATAATACAGTAAATACATTGACATAATCATTATTTGATTAAATCGATTTGTATGGAGCCTATTTAACGGAGGTGGCCAATTGTGGCTCTTATTGAAGTTCTATGAGACTCCCACTTAAAGATTTGATTTGTCTATTATTTTATTGCATTCCCCTCCCCCCAATCTTGGTATGGTGCGTATCTCTAAAGTGTTTTTCTTTTCTATATCAAAATTTTAGATTATTAATAAAGAGCTTTCCATTTAGATATTATTTTTTTAAAGTTATTGATGGACAGTGACCGATTGGTGTAGAGCGACTGACTGTCGACCTGAGTGTCCTGGGTTCGATCATCAGTGATGGCCAAGGTAATTTATTTCAAGATCCTGGTGAAGAATGGTGCATTCCCCCACAGTTTCTCTCAGTATTAAATGGGTACCAGCTAATCTTTTCATATGACGAGGTTATTGAAACAGAGGAATTCCACGCTTCATTCTGTCCAATGAACTCTTGGCGTTTATATATTCCTGTTTTGGTGTTTTTACTAAGACTTTGTCATACTGATGGTTAAAAGTTAAAGATATTATTTTTTTCGGGACAGGATTATCGATAGTTAAACTGAATATTTCCCTTGCTTCTGTGCAGTGTGAACACTGGAAAAAGGTCTCTACAAAACGTATTAGTAGAAAGTCCACTCCAGCCGGACTATGCCCACTATCTTATAAATGGAAATTCTAGAAAAGATGTGTACAATAAACACACGACTTAAACACTTGCTTATATAAATAAATATATATGTATGTATATATATATAAATATATATATATATATGTGTATATATACACACACACACACATATATATATATATATATAAAGACACATGTATGAACATTGACACATTCGTATCACATAATGGCTAGTATATCAATGAATGCACGCTTGAGAGAAGTTTTCACGTATCAACAGGAAATAAAAACAGAAAGCGTATGGATAAATATCTCTTATGTATCCTCCCACTGTCTGTTAGATCACATTTTTAGAGACGCCTACTTTGCTGCTTCTTTGTATGTAATGTGCTTTTGAGTGAATGTATTTATCTGATATACGATTGTTTAGATTTATACAGAGTAGTTTTATTGTGAAATTCTTAATAATTGAACAAAATTGAATTTATTCTCTCACTAAAAACATTTTTTTTTTAAATTAAGCACACATTCATAATAGATATATTATTTAAATTTAGAATTTAGTTCAAGATTATTACTATAACCTGTTATATGGGGTGGAGGGGAGAAGGTAGTGACTGGTTTATATGAAGCTACTTAAATTTTTCCGAGTTAAATAAATACAAAAAAAAAACCTTTTTACTGTTCTAATTCATATTTTTTTTCTGAATAATCTCCTTGGCCAGAGAAGCATGTGCTCTCTCAACTAAAGTCCCTCGAGCCAACCAATCCACCAAAAAAAACTTTTGCAATCTCTAATTCTATACACTAACTAATGGCCTGGATTCACAGTCCAGACAAAATGAAGTAATTAAATGCAATTAAAAATTGGACTGATGGAATCGTCCGACTGCCTGCTTTATGAAGCCCACTACAATAGTGACCCCGTGTCAACTCATAATTTATTTTTCATTTCTTATCAGTGTTGTTGTTAAGGTTCTCAACGCAATGTTGTAAAGTTACCTGATTCGCATCATTATTCACTAACATTTACACATGCTTTTATCGAAATTAGAAGCCTTCAATATAATCTATTGCTATAAAATTGGTAGGCCTATATGTTAAATTTCTTTATATGTGTGGGGGCAAAAGTATTCTAGCTCCTAGGCCCATATTTTTCCCAAATTAATATTTTAGAAACATTCTACTAACACCTAAAGTAGTTCACAGAAAATTATCTGTTATCCAGGCAGCATTATTTTTAGAACCGTTCAAATTATGTAACGAGAGAGTGCCCCCTCAGGCCCCAAGTTTAAATTATAAGTAAATATCTTCCAGACACGTCATTCCGTCTAATTTTCCAGCAGAGAAACTCTCCTCTCCCCCCCCCCCCACCCGACACACACACTTTACCCGCTTTTCAGTAAAATGCCCAGATTTTATTTAATTGTAATCGTTATATAACAAGCAAAGGCATTTACCCCTTCAGATATAAAAGAATATAACTAAATCAGATCCCTTACACATTATCATGCCTTTTTACAAATAAATGTCTCCAAAACTGAAAATAACAATTGCAGGTTGGCACGTCATGACTTGTATTATTATTTACTTGTGGAAAAGTCTGCTGAAGCTGGCTGGACAAAATCCGACAGAAGGGATAACAAAGTAATATACGAAATACTGCAATAGAAAATAGCATGTCCTTTATTGACATGAACACGATACAATATAAAAACTACCAGCGATCACAACGCATACACCGCACGATATGAAAGCTACCTGAGGGAGACACACGGGCTAGACGATTATGTATTTAAGGATAACTAAACATACTTAAGTCAATTTATCAATGTAATCTATTATTAGGTAAGAAACAAAAAACACAAACAATTGTGCACAACTTAAATAGCGACTAAATACGCATTTTTAATTCAGTATTCCGAATTTTTTTACCGAAAAATTAAAAAAAAAAAAACTTAATTTAGAAATATTTAAAACATATATAAGGAGGAAAACAAATTATATATGATGTACATTTGTTTGTAAATTATATAAAAAAAATATCCGAATTGGCAGCACTGATTTACATAAAGGTCACTGAGTGAAACAAATAAAAACTTTTATTCAAAATACAGTAATAAATGTTTGTCACCTGGAATTTAACAATTCAAATACTATCTAGGCAATTATACATAGCAATGATTTGAAATATTTTACCAGTTATTAATACTAGAGTGGCAAACGTTTCAAACAAACCACCATTAATTAAACATTTATACTTCAATCGCTATTATTGTTTTAAGTCCACCAGTACGACACAATTCATTAAGTCACTTACACACGTTAATGAAAAGAGCACATCATTGGCGTTACAGTACATTTAAATATCTTCAGTATCTTCATTTATACTGCTATATACTCATCGTCAAATAGTCAGTTATTGATATTTAAAAAAAGGAAGTTGAAAAAAATATCTCTGAAAGCAGTTGTACCGTCCTTATCTAGCTACCACACGAATTTTACATTCTCATGTTTTATCTTGTTATAATCTGATAAAACTTGCCGACAACTACTTAAGTACAAACTTTGTTTTGGCAGACTTTTTGAAATGTGTGTTATAAAAAGGGAAGTAATAGAACACCAGATAATTGAAAACGTTTTGTCTGGACATCCTAATACGAGACATCAGCTGTTTACAACCTCTATATCAGTGGCTCATCAATTTTTGAAGCTCGCGACAACATTAAGAGATGAGCATGTAAGGGAATAAAATAGAGATAACCTAAATAAATGCTACCAATATTTTTAAATACTCTTCTTATATCATTAATAATTTTTTGCAGAAAATCTTAAATCGGCTCGCGAACGACATGTGTTCTCTATACATTAATTTGATAACTAGTGTTATATATGTTTATAAAAAACAATTAAACGCCAGCAATGAATTTTTTTATATACTTGCTTCATTTACTTTCATGTGAATTGCTTGATTAAGTTTGATTGTTTCATTTGGTAACTGTGTAGGTTTTATTGTGTTGTTATTTTTTTTTTATCTTTATTTACCTTCAAACTTATTAATTGATTTCATCAATTATAGATCAACTTGACCTAGCAGACGTTGGTCTTGACATATAGACTACACCTTTTTCTTTTTATAACACGCTCCTTTCGACTACTCATCGTAATAGAGTAGCCTACTTTCCGAGACATCTGACAATCCCTATACTATGAGGCAATTACTTGAGACATACTAGTTTTGTAAATTTTGTTTTGTGTGCATCTTTTAAAACAGATAAAGTATGCTCAGGTAAAGTTGCCATAAGACTGTCCCGATGATGGTAAAAAAATCATTCGATATAAGTAAACAATAATATGTACATTGACCTATTATTATCTCTTTTGCATGTTCTCTGTGCTCAGAATTCCCCTCTATTAATTTTGAATAACGCTGCATAGCGGTGCAGTTATATAGGGTGCATTTTTAATTAAAGGCCTTGTTGGATTACAGTAACTACTTACAGCGTATTTATATCTAATCTCTTTAATCAATTTTTTTATTTTCAGATTTGGAAGTAGGCCAATGTTTTTAGTAAGTTTTCTTCTGCTTTTAATGGCGGGAACTGTGGCGTCCTTTGCGCCGAACATTTACGTCTTTCTCCCCATGTACTTCTGCCAAGGCGCAGCCCATACGGGCGTTTTTCTTGTGGCGTACACATTAGGTGAGAACTGACGTACGCATTAGGTGAGAACTGACGTACACATTAGGTGAGAACTGACGTACACATTAGGTGAGAACTGACGTACACATTAGGTAAGAACTGACGTACACATTAGGTGAGAACTGATGTATACATTTGGTATGAAATGAATTAGAATGTTTCTCCCTTCTCCTACAGCTTTTTTTCGATTTATCACATAATGACCGCATAATATCACTTATTAGGCGACATATTTGGTGGAAAATTTGACCACATATTCGACTCATATTTGACTAATAATTAACAAACATATTTGACTACATATTTGACCACATATTTTACTCAATATTGACTAATAATTAACACATATTTGACTCATATTTGACCACATATTTGAAACATATTTGACCACATATTTGAAACATATTTGACCACATATTTGACCACATATTTGACCACATATTCGACTAATATTATAATTGCAGCTTAACTATTTATATTTTTATTTGCCACATTCCAGCAACAGAGCTTGTCGGTCCTAAATACAGAGTTGTGGCAGGGTTTGTTAACCAATGTTTAACAGTATTGGGTTCATGACCCTTGCCGGGATGGCCTACTTAATCAGAGACTGGCGTTACCTGGAGATGGCAATCACCTTTCCTGTTGTTCTATTCAGTCTGTACTGGTGGTAAGATCGATTCTGGAAATGTAATACTTATAGATTTTAAGGGAATCAATAGACTGAAAGTAAATGGCAAACTAGTAGAATGGGGGTTATAACTGATGACTAAGTGTTCTCTACATCTGCTAATTTTATGTTGGTTAGATAGAATTTTTCAATATTTCATAAAAATCAGTTCACAGAAAATGAACAACTTTTTTTCAGAAATGTACATTTCATAAGATTAAACTTATTTTTAAAAAATATAACATTATTCTTTTCAATCTCAGCATCATTCCGATAAAAGTAGGAAAAAAATGAACATAACAAAAAGAAATAAAAATGAACATAACAGAGAAAGAAATAAAAATGAACATAACAGAGAAATAAATAAAAAAAATATTGACTTTTCTTGAGAGCATACAATTCTGATGTCTAGTTAAATTCTCAAATTGAGAAAAATAATTTGCCAACATAACTTAGACGATTGCTTCTCGACTTTCAAAACTTGATTTCTTAGGCTTATATTCTTAGAATATGTGTAGCATATGTCAAGACTCAATACATCCAATATTGCCCGTGATTCACAAAAAGCGTCATCTTAAATTCAATATTTCATACAGGTAGCAATGTTGATTGATTAATTTGCAGTTATTATGTAACTATCATAGCACAATACAGGTTGATTCAATTACTGATACATCAACTAACTTACAGTTCCCCTTAGCCCTACTGGGCCATAGGGGCAGATGAAGTGAAGAATTGGTTTCTTTAACCGCGGCATATAAAGGGATTGTTTGGTTAGGGCAACGCCCAGTCGTCTTTACTTAACCAACTTACGTCAGATACCCTATTAAAGCTGGGTGAACGTGTGGGACGACTTTAAAAAAAAAATCACCTTGATAAATTACCCTGGTTCTCACCGAGGATCTAACCCAGGAACGTACAATAATTACGGTAATATGTAAATAGAATAAACTATGGTTTATTAACAGTTCTTTCGATTGACTTGCAGGTTTTTACCAGAATCCATTTGGTGGCTCGTCTCTCACGGGAACGAAGACGCGGCTGAGCGAGTCATCAATCGTGCAGCCAAAGAAAACGGGATAATCCTGGATAGTAGCGTCTTCAAATCACTGAAAGAAGAGTCAGCAGCGACATCGACAAAACAGTATTACATCATTGACTGTGTCCGGACGTGGAAAATGGCAAGACTATCTTTGAATGTTTGGTTCAATTGGTATAGTGGTTATTACATATGATTACATATTATTACATACTATTCATTGTCGCTGTGTATGTTTCAGCATGTGGGTTCTGTGTTATTCTAATATTGAAAGCCATGCAGACCATAGCAAAGTGTTCATTCAACACTTAAATGTTTGTATGTAAATATGTTTTTTTTTCTACAATCAATTCAGATTGTGTCACGGATGTCACTTGTGGACCCCGGGCGCAAACTTTGGTAACCTTTCTTTCAGTGGGAACAAAATAACTATAAATTATAATGAAAAGAGAGAAAACTATCTAACAACAACTAACATTAACTCAGCCGAGATCTCTGAACAATTAAAACCAACTGTGTAAATAATTCAACTGGACGCTGTTCAAGTGTGAATGAACAAATGTGGTTGCTACGGCCTGTATGACTGTCAATAATTACAATAACACTGAATCCACATGAACAAACGTACTCAGTCCATTTAATACATTTTCTCTTTTCCTCCTGAACTATATATTTACTTACATTTCTTAGAAACTTTATTTAAACAGGGGCGGAGCTATGCCAGCTAGGGCCCCGTGCGAAGAAGAAAATGTGGGCCCCTAACAAGAAGAGACACATATCATTGGGTTGACAATGAGGCTCTTTGGGGGCTCCGAAATATTTAGAGGCCCTGTGCGCACGCCTGTTGCTTAAATCCGCCTCTGTATACATGTGCATTGAATATCATATTTTCTATTTATAGGCATGTCTATAGTGGCTTAGCAACAGCGTATCGTTTTATGTGTATGCTATCCACATTTTCTATCGATACTGGATTAGTAACGGTTATTATCGATTTGTTGTTACAGGTTGGTCAACTCATTTGTGTACTACGGTCTTTCACTAAACACAGAAAACTTAGCAGGTTAACATTTATTTGTCTTCAAACGTCCATTGCTTTGAGTCTTCTTTAAAAAAAAAAAATATGTTATCATACGTAGTCCTATTCAACATAAGAAATTGTTGTTGTAGTTTGTTTGTTACGTTTTTTTTTAATAATTTTATACACATTAAATAAAAAAAAAACCCACAACAATATGAATGAACATGGTATATACATCAATATTTGTATAACTGTATAGCGGATTAGTGGGACGGATGGCCGATTTGTGTAGATGCCCGACTTTCGACCTGAGAGTCCTAGGTTCGGTCCTCGGTCCATAATTTAACATAAAGTACCTGAATTATGAAGCCGTGGTGAAAGAATCAGATGAATTCCTCACTTCATCTGCCCCGATGACCCAATAGAGTTAAGAAAACTTTACTTTCTTTTCAAAACGGATTTAAAGTTTTACTGTTAATTTTAAACATACAACATTACATTTCTTATTACGTTCTTCATTTTTTTATATTGTACAGGGAGCCCCTATTTAAACTTATGTATCACCGGGGCCGTAGAGATCCCTGCCTATGTAATATGTATTCTACTGCTGAATAAAGTTGGTCGCCGGTGGCCCCTGATCATCTCCATGTACTTGGGCGGCATCGCCTGTATTTTATCTGAGTGCATACCTGACAGTAAAGGTCAGTCAACGGTTCTCATAATTTCTATTCTGGCACCCTGTAAGTATTCTAATAAAAACTTTAGTGATTCAGTAAACTAAGACTACTGAATATATAGATATATAAACTTAAGTGATTCAGTAAACTAAGACTACTGAATACATAGACATAAAAACTTAAGTGATTCAGTAAACTAGGACTACTGAATATATAGATATATAAACTTAAACATTTTGTTTGATCTCTTGTTGCATGTATAAAAATAAAAAAAAAAGTGTACAAATTAATCTCGAAACAAAACTAGATGACAACGTAAATAGTGCATTTAATTTTCTTATCAAACAATTATATGAAATGTAAAGTAGTATAATACAAGTAAAACCAAAATCAACTCTATTTTAAGCTGTATTAAATAATTTTGTATCAATAAACTTTTATTCTTTCAATTCAAAGATACAGGTACCATGAAAATTATTTTAGCCATGGTCGGCAAGTTTGGTATCACCGCCTCTTACGCCATTAATTATTTAATGGCTGCTGAACTGTTTCCTACGGTGGTCAGGTGGGTAATTGAGAGTTCATGTTGTGGACTGTCAATGTCTTCAGTGGCGTAGTGTTATGGGGGCGGCAGGGGCGGTTAACCCTGGGCGGCACATTTTATTACTTTTAGGGAGCGGCAAGATGTATACATTAGATTGAATTACCTACATAAGAGGGCGGCAAAATGTATACATTAGATTGAAATGCCTCAATAAGAGGGACTCAGGGCGGTCGATACCCACGCTACGCCACTGAATGTCAGACTTACTTTTTTACTTTGTTTTTTTAACAATGTCAACGTAATGAAATGATAACTATTGGTTTTGGAGTAAACTTACATTGAAGGCGCACTGATAACAAAGACAAGAAAGTATTTTCGGGTAAATGTGTAGTGATACAAATGACAATATTTGTACAGGTGTAGAGATTAGGTCAGCGGCGTATCTGTGGAAAGGTACTGAATGGGTTGTGATTGTATTTTACTAAGAGTTAACCCTGGACGTCACAAACGCTAACGGAACATGAAGTGATTAGCTTACTGGATTCGGTTACTGGATTAGGTGACTGGATTAGGTTAATAGATTAGATTTATGGATGGGATCATTTGATTTATTTAATTTTACCTGATAACTAACAGACGCCTTCAAATTACAAAGCTATAACCCCCTCTCAATCCCCCCCCCCCAACAATCTACTGTCTACTGATCAGTGTCATTAAGGAAATTATTATAACAGTCTTACAATAATAAATAATAAAAATATTGACGCTCGGGTCATAATACATGTTTAATACATTTTAGCGCCCCTCCCCCCACATTCGAAATTCATATAATAGTAATAGTAAAACATACCAGTTGGAGCCCCTTTGTGAGTAGCGCCCGGTGCATGATGACCTCCCCCCCCCGCCCACCCCTCACTACGCCTCTGATAATCGAAATACAATACCGGTATTTTATCATGACAATATTTTTTTTTCTCTTACAGTTGACGATGAACACGTTCAAATACATTATTTTATTGATTTATTTTTGTTTACGATTTTCTAGGAGCATTGGCATGGGCGTAGCCTCTATGTCAGCCAGGATTGGTGGAATCTTAGCGCCCATCTTCCTTGACCTTCAGACGATATCTAAACCACTGCCACTGATTATACTTTGTGGTTTAGTTACTTCTAAACGTCTAACCCCAGACTATTGCAATTTTATGACTTTTCATATCTTTATAACATTGTTAAAATTATAGAAGATTTGTATTGTTGGTTTTATAATAAAAAAAAAAAAACACGTTATACCTAGAACGACTGCAGCGGTCATAATGACAGCCATACCGATTAATATCTTGTGACGCTGTCGGCTGACCTCATATTGTTGCCAAAAGCACATCCATCGTTGGTGCCATAAGGCAGAATCAAAGAGAGTTGCCAGTGAATTTGTAAAGACACAACTCCAGACAGGCCCGTAGCGTGCGGGGGGGGGTGTGGGGCAGGGGCTGTGCCCCCCTTGCGTTTTGTCTGCCCCCCTGCTTATGTGTTCTACTTAGTAAAATGTATTACCTGGCCCCCCCCTGCTATTGCCTGGCCCCTGCTGTAGAAAGCCTGGCCCTTCCTGTAGAATTTTGACGCTACGGGGCTGACTCCAGAACGTTTTTCTTCAAAAGTAATCGTCAATGGTAAAAAAAAAACCTAACAATTTACTGTTGAAAGCCAAAACAGTATATCTGCATACTGAGTACCTTGCACAAACATATTGAAATTGGTGAAACGAAAAATAAACTTACAGAAACTGTGCAATATAATTTTTGTAAGTGTGGAGTGGACGTTCTGGACCAAATGAGCCGCCTGTACTCAAGGAAATCAGCATCACGAAGATAGCCAGTCTACAATGTTCTGGACTTTACGGCTATAAACACATTTATATTATTTCGATTATGCATATATTACAGCATTTCTATGCGGTCTTATATTTTGAACCTTGTTCACGAATTGAGATCGCCTTACTATGCAACAAAGAGCAAATTATAGCAGGCATCCCTGTGAAAAATGGAGCAAGCAGTAACACACGCCTTCAATGCTCATTTTGTAGTAACAAAACACAAGATGACTAATGAACAGAATGTGATTACTTATGTCAGAGGTGTGCAAACTTTGTCTAAGGAGGGGCACATTGAAAACTTGATTGTTATCGGCGGGCCGCATATAATATGTCTACTTCAATTACAATTTACGACGTATGAAAATCTAATAACGATAATAACCATGTATTTGTCATTATATTTCAAATTCACACTCTATTACACAAATTACCGTTTGAAATTTGAGCTTAATCAGTTGCTAATTTAGTAATAAAACTTTACTATCCATAATTCAAAAGTTTATTGTTACTTATCATACAAATTATAAAGATGAAAGAAATTAATCGACATACAACCTGATCACAGAGTATAATTATAAGTTATGAAAAGTATGTAACTGTTCACAATTTTGGGATAATGTTATTGAACTGTGGAACCAGTTTACTGTTGTGATTCGCAAGACTGCAATTTAAATTGCAGTCAGTCAACATCGATCTGTTCTTAGACTTGTTTATTTTCATACAAGAAAACCCTTGCTCACAAATGTATGTGGTCCCAAATAGTGACAAAATATTTTAGGTGTGGTAATGCCGCTGCTGGCAAACATCCTGAAAACTCCAGAACTGACTTGAACTTCCTTTCAGGTCATGATCTGCTTATACGTCAAGCAGCACTAATATTCTAGAGCTTTAAAACTAGATTCAAATTAAATTAAAAAATATAGCGAAAAATCTAAACAAAGAGAATTAACATCGACAAAGGAATCGCGTTCGGGCCGCATAATATACTCCGAAGGGCCGCATGCAGCCCACGGATCATTGTTTACCCACCCCTGACTTACGTATATTTTTTGAAAAATACTGTTTATAATTCTATAGATATTGTTTCTTTGGTTGTTAGACTTAAAAAAAAAATTACTATATGACATAATTTGTTATTTGCTTACCGCGGTCAACATGACCGCTTCAGTCGTTAAAGGTAATTCAAATAATCCGTCTTTCTTGTGTTCATTTAAAAGAAGCATCAACAAAAAAAAAACATATTTTCTTAAATATATTGTTCCTGAAGAGGATGTGACATGTTATTATTACGCAATAGGCGAGTTTCACATTTTGGCAGACCTACGTACAGACAATGCCTTCTTGTCACTTTTCATATGCCCAATGTTAAAACTACTGAATAATGTTATGGAATAACAGAGAGGAGACCCAATTTTTAAGGATCGTTTGAACCTTATACTTCTATGTGGCAGTCTTGACAAATGTTTCTACTTAGGGCCACCTCTATACCTGAACAATGCGTCTCCCCTATGTCCTCTGTGTCCCTCTATCCCCTCTGTGGCCCTCTATGTCCTATATGTCTCTCTGTGTCCCTCTATGGTACTCACTTGACTTAGTGTCGTTTCACCATGCATCTGATTTTTCTGACTCACAGCACGGTCCGTTTTATAGACAGACCATCCATTTTTATGGCATCAGCAGCATCTCGGCTAAACTGTATTTGGGGGGTCACTGCGTGGGTGTGCAAGTGTAGGTGGAGGTCACTGCGTGGATGTGCAAGTGTAGGTTGAGGTCACTGCGTGGGTGTGCAAGTGTAGGTGGCGAATGACACTATTTCATCACTCGTATCAAGGCCAGGGGTAATCGACCGGTTTAACAAAGTTCAAGTTTTTTAAACTTTACTGAAACAGTTTAATTATTTTGGTCTTGGGTGATTCCAATCAGAGACTGCGTTATTTGTAGGTCTTATGTGGTCTCACTCAGAGACTGCGTTATTTGTAGGTCTTAAGTGATCTCACTCAGAGACTGCGTTATTTTGTAGGTCTTAGGTGATCTCACTCAGAGACTGCGTTATTTGTAGGTCTTAGGTGATCTCACTCAGAGACTGCAAGTTATTTGTAGGTCTTAGGTGATATCACTCAGAGACTGCGTTATTTGTAGGTCTTAGGTGATCTCACTCGTAGAGACTGCGTTATTCGTAGGTCTTAGGTGATCTCAATCAGAAGCTGCGTTATTTGTAGGTCTTTCGATCTTTAATTGTTCTTGCATTCAAAGCAAATAAAGCATACTTGGAAATATCTAAGTCGATAAAAAAGGCAACAATGATTTCATTGCTGCATAACTCAATTCTCTGTATTCTTTGAAATACACTGAGCGAAAATGGCTCATTATTAGTTCATGTTGCTGCCCATTGTTGATATCAAAATTTGTGTTCGCCACTAAATAACTTCTCTCTCTTGTTTGTCATCGGAAAGTTATGCTGCTTTAACAATAATTTAAATTAATAATATTTACTTTATAAAAAGAAAAAGACAATTATATTAAATAAAGAGTGTACTTATCGTGTTGGTCACAGCCTTAGACTGACAATGGTACAATTCTATCATCTGTGACTGTACTTTTCATATTAGTTAATTATCAGACTGACAATGGTACAGTACCTCATCTTTTTCTGTGAAATAATCGTTATAAAATGGGATCTTTAACTATTTAAGGAACACAAAGAAACAAAGATAAACGAATTATAAAATGAAATTCTGAGCAGACAGGTGGTGAAGCCCTCGATGATAACCCAATGAAATGTCGCAGTTATTGGTGAAAGTTTTCCCTAATTTCAACCAACTTTATATTGATAACTGAACTTAAGAATTCCATTGTAAAAAAAAAAGAAGTACCGTCAGCCCTTAGGGTCAATCAGGGTAGATGTTGCTATAGCCACGGCAAATTAAATAATGTTGAGGATGAACTAACGGTCCAGCCGTTTTTACTTCCTCAACTAAGACAGGTCTCAATGTAGGTACACAAAGTTCATATGAATAAATGTACTAATAATGTACAACATTATAATGCGATATAGGCGACCTTCTTTAAACTCTTGGTGGTTTTAATCGAAGTATATATATATATATATATATATATATATATATATATATATATATCGTTGTGTACCCTTACATACTCTTTCCCGTGCCATATTTGGGGTACGCGTAACGCATGAGAAACGTGGCTGAGGAGTATCTATCCCTGAACATCAAATCGGGATGTTATGACGATATAAATGCCCTGTTGGGGGGTGCATTAACTAAGGATATACTTTATCCTTCCATATTCTTTATTTATAATTATTTAATAATTATTGCATTATTAGGCTCAATATTATCTCTATGTGAAAAATGGAAAAAAAGAAACATGGAATGGGCTCCGGGACATCAATTCCCTTACCTATTAGTCGGGATATATGGCGACTTTATGCCTTACTGGGGTTATAATACTCTAATAGTATCAATATTTAGACTTTACCTTGTTTAAATATAACGAAGACTTATTCTGATGTTTTCTGAGTTAGTCGTGTTATTGTTCAACTGTTCTATATTGAAACCTGCAACCCTTTGATTCGCTAATGAATTTACTGTAGAAGAAAAGCTTTTAAATCTGATACATCATATTGTAAAAAGATGTATGTTTTTTAGCTTTGTATTTGCGAAAACACATAGTGTTTTTATTCATTAGCATTTGACTTCAATAAATTATAATTAAATCAAACATGAGAGTAACACACTTCTAAATAGGATTTCAATAATACACGTGATTGCATTTGATCATCGAAATGTATATATATATATATATATATATATATATATATATATATATATATATATATATACAAGTCATTAATGCTTTAATCAATTTAGGCATATAACAAGTTTGAAGTGATGTTTCTGTCCAGTGATACCTGTGTAGAAGAGCCAAGGATTTTTTGGAAATTCTACAGATTGGTTGACGAAGTTCAATATAAGCCACACAATTGTTTAGAGTCTCATAAAATTGAAATGTTAAGGTAACAGAAATATAAACACACACAAACATGTGAATACTGGTCTATTAAGTTTTACATTGCTTTCCGTTGACTAGTGAATATTTTGGAATTCAGATGTTAACTATTACATGTTGATTTGTTTGTAGCTTTTATTGATGTATTGGGTTCATGTTAAACTCGGGCCAGCCCAGTTAGTGATGTGCAAGGTTTATCTTAAATCTTGGGCCATTCGTACTAATGATAAAATGGAGCAATCATTTCTTTTTATACTTTTGTTTTTTGATATCATTAGTCATAAGAGTAAATAAACATTTAATTGTAGAAATTTTAGAAAACGGGAAAAGGTTAAATAAAAGTTGGCAAAAAAAAATTTCACAATAAATCTACAATAATAGGTATTGAAAGAAATGAAGACATAATGAACAAATATAGGGACTACATTAATGACCAAATTGTTACAACAGATAAAGTTTAATGTTGTATATTTGCTAAAAAATATTTTCTTTTTACCCTATCCAAAGCGTTTTTTCAATGATTTTATTGTTAAATTTTACTATTGATTAATAAGTTGTTTGATTTTAGAAATGTTTTGAACTCGGTCCTTTTTATTTGAAGTCTTTTTCTTGTGCAAAGCCTGGAGAATTTTAAAGGAAAGTAATCTAATTGCATAAAAATAGCATCTGATATATATATATATATATATATATATATATATATATATATATATATATATATTATCACTATATTATTAACAAAAAAATAGTCAAACACACTAACAACTGCAATGCAATACGAAAATTATTTATTCGTTCACTTGACTGCGATATACAAACTACTACTTAACACAGAATTTACAGTACCAGAGTCATAGCATAAAAACTGATATCATTCTTTTGACCACACAGTCCAGCTACACACAGACACACTCGGTGTATCACAAGGTCACTAGTTACATGCTAATGCTCTCCCCTGCACACACACACAAAGTTAGTCTGTGACATCTATATATATATATATATATATATATATATATATATATTAGGGTGCATCACCAAAAAAAAATTTAATAATTGATCTGTCTGCTATTTAAATTTGTTCCATTGATCAAAAAGCATTGTGTACAAAAATAAAAAAATATTTGACAATATTTAGAGGTCCCCCCGGACTTCAACAAAGTTTTCAATTAAACGAAAACTTAGATAAAACCATCCTTCTTGTAAAGTCTTAAAGACTTACATACAAAAAGTGAAGCGCTATATAAATTGTTTTATAGCTTTTGGTTTTATAATGTTTGGTAGCTATGATTATTTGATAAGCAGTTGTGCTAGAAATAAAATTTAAAATTCACATTTTATTAGCAAAAACAACACTTTTCCTTACCGCATATTGATGACCAAGGCAAGCATTTTAATTTCTTTATTTGTATTATTTATATTTCTGATACACACGACCTATAAATTCAGAACATGGAAATGATATGAAAAACAACAATATAATGTTTAATCTTCTGAAAATGCTGGCTGACCCTGGCATCACTTCAACAGTTGCATATTCAGGCTATTATTTCAGTGTCTTCTGCCTCGCGAACAAAGAAAGCACAAACTCTTCTGAAAACTTAATTGTTTGGCATTGGCCCTGCAATCTGTGTTTATGATGCTATAATTACTGGAATTCCTTGACTACCAACTTCATTAAAAAGTTTTGAGGTGCATGATGCAATGTAGCAGCACACAGTGACATGTTCACTATTGACCTTCTCGATTTACAACTGCCAAAATTGTGCTGAATCAAGTTACTGCTTTCTACGAAAAGCAAACATTCCAATGGTGACAGAGAGAGAGCTTAGAGAAGATTGTTCAGCTTCTTGATGAATACAATAAACTTCGTTCAATTGATAAAAGTCGCCGAAACACACCAGCCACCAAACGTAAACTGGAACAATGAAATCTATAAGGCGGCAATCAATTTTTCAACTGTGGGCCACCAACACGACTTATTACTCGGCAAGAATGCAGAAGATCTAGCATTCTTGAGGTCTATGAAAGGAGACAGATCTTCCCGCTTTGGATCATTTGACAAAACACTTGCAAAAAAGTCGCTCGACGCCATTCACGAGTTGTCGCAACATTGGAACGTCAGAAACGCGCAAGAGAAGAAAATGCAGCATGTTCAACGATATCAGTGCCTTCCAGCGAGGGTAGCAGTGACGAACCCGATGATTTACTCTAAATCTGAAGATAATATGGGGTTTGTTGATAACTGCTTGGATGATATAATGCCATTGCAAAGCGAAGAAAGCCATCAGGGGCTTTAGTATTTGTACCTCCAGATGTTTTAAGCCGACCAAATCTTGTGTCACTAGCGACAAGATTAAAGATTACACCAACACAGCAGGCAGCTTTCACACAGGGCCTTATTAGGAGTCTGGGGTGTATCAATGGTGGCTTCTTCCTATGCCACTGCAGATCGTTCACGTCGCAAAGTTGTGAGATATCTACAAAGATCCACGACTCTGGCCAAACTCTGCACTCTCCACTGCGATGGCAAACTGACACCTTATCTAAAAAATCATCGTGTCACTAAGAAACGCATAACAGTTGTCGGTGATGCAAAAAGCAATTGAAACTTCTAGGAGTGCCAAATATGCCAAGGCAACAAAGAAACCCGTTGGTGAAATAATTGCAGAGAATTAACCATGAAGCTAATGACAGAGTGGCATTGTAATGATTGTATCGTTAATATGACATTCGACACAAGATCAAACACTGGTCATCAGACTGCTGCCTGCATTGCCATACAAAATATGCTGCAACGTGCTCTTCTGTGGTCAGGTTGTCGCCATCACATTGGTAAAGTTATCCTCTTGCATGTGTTTGCAGACAAGAAAATAGAAGCTTCCAACTTCGGATATAACTTTGTTCACCAAGCTGCGAAGTAATTGGGAGTTGGTGGCACATGATTGGTCTCACGTTTGTAGTTAGTTTAATATGATCTGAAGGCTCAAGAGCGACTGACGATAATGAGAGATGCGGTAATAGCACATGTTAACCGAACAAACCGGAATTCTTGCGAGACGACTACCGAATTCCTTAAGCTGTCCCTTGTTTACCTGAATGCTACAAATAAGGAGGTTAACTTTAAAAGACCAGGTGCCCTGCAATAAAGCACTATGGATGGCAAAATGGATATATTGCCTCAAGATTGCACGGTGTGAGAAACAAATTGATTTATTGCCTCCAGGTACTATTACCACACGTGATCAAGTGCAAGATTCGTGCATTTGCTGGCATTTGTAACACATGCTGTCGTGGTGGCTCACTTGCAAAAGAGTGTGGATGCACCATGGAATGATCTACAGCTCTACAAGCGACTTTTCGATTACACCGATGTCAACAAGTCAGCAATCCGTGCCAATAGACATCTGTGAAGGGTACCCTCACTGCTGAAATGATCCCACTTGCTCTTCAGCAGAAGTTGGAAAGGAGCTCTAGCAGATGCTCTGCTAAGACTTCGACCAGTGGTTGCCCTCCAAACTCCACAGAAGATTTGGAATGGTTGGGGAAACCACGATTCCAATCTAAAACTCGTTTGTGTGATCTGGCTGAGTTGACTCGTGATTTACTATATACAGACTTCAACTGGACACAGGATTCCTCCAACTGCCTGTTGATGATTGGTGCCAAACAGCTTCTTACATTGCCAGATCAGAAATGTTACAGCTAACGTTGTTAACGAATGTGCCGAGAGAGGAGTGAAACTTTGCATCTGACTTTGTTGAAGCAGCGCGAACGGATGAACATTTTCAAAACATTCTTCAAGTGGTAGAAATGGACCGCAAAAACATCTCAAATGTGCGTAAACCTTACAAACGTGCAACAAAGTGAAACTGAATTAAATGCAACAGTAATATATAATTTAATTCTTTAATGTAATTTTTATATAGGCTAGAATAAACTTTTTTTTTCTTTACATGTTTTGTGATTTCTTGGGCGGGGGGACCCTAAATCAACTCTGATTTGAAAAATATTTTACACAAGTTATTATTAATGAGCATAGAACAAATCGGAAACATAGACAGCTCAAAAACAAACAATCAATTTTTTCCTCTATTGTGGTGATGCACCCAATATATATATATATATATATATATATATATATATATATATATATATAAATGTGTTTGTGTGTACACACATACAACATACCTGTATTTACCGATCGGTAAATCTGCAAGTCACCCTTCCTAATAATTTCAACTGTTTTATTTTATTTATATCCTATTAATTCATGATTTTACTAGGAAAAACACACAAAAATAAAATCATATAAAACGTACTAATTTTTAGATTGCTCAAAAAAGCATTCAGTTACATTTTACCGCCTAAGTGCTACAAAATTCTACAGTACATTTCATTAAAATATCTGCTTTAAATTTAGTAAATAAAATTAAGTACCATTATATGAAGACAAATCGAGATAATAGGTAGGCCTACATATTTACTAAACAACAACAAACAATAGAGCGACAATAAAATTGATGATGTAAACAAAATTAATGTAAAGAAAAGCTTTCCTTAATAATATGTAATAGTTTCACTATGTAATATGTAATAGTATTACTGTAAATGTAAATGTTTCACTATAATATGTAAATGTTTCAATTATGTAATATGCACAGTTTCACTCATGTAATATGTAATAGTTGCACTATAATATGTAATAGTTTCTACCTATTTAATATGTACATTTTAACTATGTAATATGTAATAGTTTCACTATGTAATATGTAATAGTATCACTGTAAAATGTAAATGTTTCACTATGTTATATCTAATAGTTGCACTATGTAATATGTACTAGTTTCACAAATGGGCGTACTAGTTTCACTATACGTGTAATAGTTTCACTATGTAATATGTACTAGTCTTACTAAGTAATATGTAATAGTTTCACTGTGTAATATGTAATAGTTTCACTATGTAATATATAATATATATGAAACGATATTATAAGATTTCTAATGGTAATATCAAAAGTCGCATGGAAAAAAGCTCAGTTAAAATTATTAAGGGAGTTACTTCACCTGAATATCCCAACTTTATATTATCTAAAGGTGAGTTAAAATAGTTTGGCTGTATACAAAATATGTTTTTTTTAAAGTAAATGTCTTAACAGTTTATTCATACGATAATAAAAATTGCATTACCAATTTCTCTATCTATTATATTATATAAAAATGATATCTCTAGTAAAAATTTATTGAATCAAACACATAAAATAAAAATAACAAATTGTTATGGACTATGACGGCAAATTTTTTGAATGGGAACTCGAAAATAAAATATATATATCGAATTTTAGCAGTCGATCATCTTAGAAGGTCTTGTCAAAGAGCAAAAAATCGTAGTATGATTATGTTTTTGATTGATACATACACATTGCTTATATTTTTTCAGCATAAATGATATCAGTTCAGCCTAATTTCAACGAGAAGAATATGACTGAACAAGTGGGCATATTTCCTAGAAACTCTTTTGTCCTGGGCACTTTATTTATTTGTGCCATAGATTGTGAGAGAAGACTTTTTAGAATTAAAGACCAGTGTAAGTTTAATGAGATTAGTTTATTTAGAAATGTCCATTTCAAATAAATTTTAATTATATATTCGTATTATAAATACACGCACACACACACACACACACACACATATATATATATATATATATATATATACATATATATATATACATATGTACTGAGAAATATTTTTAGAAAGTAATATAATTATATCAAAGTTTGTTTAGCTGTATGTATAATATCTTTTAAATTGCTTACTCATTTACTTACTTGCCCATTTAGATATATGACGTCATAAGTCTAACAATTTCCGGGCGCCATTTTGGATTTAATATGACAAAAGAATATATAAAAGAAAATTTATTTTTTTTCCTAAGAATAACAAAAATTACCACAGACGACCGTATTCTGATTAAAAATTTGCGAATTGAAAAACAGTGGAGTTCTAGGTGAATCGTCAATGAGTTTCCAAAAAAGCCTGGAGTATAGATAGTGTCAGTCGAGTTATACATACAATTAAAAACAACGGTACAACAGAACGTAATCCGGAAGTGATAGTTCGAACTCGGCCTCAACACAACAGAATATTGAGCGGGTGAGTGAGGTGATCCACAGTCAAGATGTTGATCCTCACAGTCACAAAAGTCCACAGAAAATAGAAAGAGAAACTGATATATCACGTTCGTCCATTCGACGTATTGTAAAACGTGATTTAAGACTCAAAACATACAAACGTGTGATCAATAGTTGAATTAAAATGTCAAATTGAAACGCTTGCAACGCAGTCGGCAGCTACTTGAGCGGTTTCCTAATGAGAGAAGTGTACGAAACATAAGGTTTAATGATGAATAGACATTCACTGCTGCCTCTTCAATTAATTCTCAAAATGATCGTATTAATTCCGCTGAAACAAGAAAGCGAAAGTTCAGGGAAAGTCGGCTTATACGAGAACGTGGCCATTTCAACCGCAGTGTTTCTCTAATGGGGAAACTGATATTGTATTCGTTGAGCCAGGTGCCAAAAGTAAACAGTGAATATTGTGAACATGTTCTTATATTGCTCCGTTGCCTATAATTCAAGCGAAATGTGGTCGTCAAAATTGGACATTACAGAAAGACGGAGCTCCTTCTCACACAGCCAGAAATACGATCAACTGTCAGGAGAATGTTAACTTCATACATGTGGGCTTCACCGAACATTCCTGATTTAAACCCAGTCGATAATGCTATATGGGGTGCTTTGCAAAAAAGTCTACCTTTAACGAAGTGTTCATCACAGGAGCAGCTGAAGTTGGCAATAATTGAAGAAATCTGGGACAGCGATGTATTGATAGTAGGATAAAATGAGTGGTACCGATGCTTAGAGGTGCTGTTGACAAGCAAAAAGGACATATTGAACAGGATTTCTGATTGGCTAAATACTTGCAAAAAAATTACACGAAACAATACAATTAATTAAATTATATATTAATTAATGTGTATGTTGTATGATGTTCTCACTTTTTTGGCCCACCATATACATACATATTTAAATCATATTCAAAAAAGTTGCCTATGGTCCTACTGATTGTGCACAAAATTGTAAAATTAGATAAAGTTTTTTTTTTTACATTTTTAGATACTAAAACATGTCAATAATAACTACGAATTAATTATATTGCAGAAAAAAATTTTTAGATCAATTAAAATGTATTTTCAGAATGTTACTCATTCTCAAAACTTCAATAATTTAAAAACTTAAAAGTCATTTTTCTCTGAAAATATTTTTGACATTTCGCTTCACTGTGGCAAAAAAATCTCAAAAACCACCTGTCAGATTTTGATAAAACTTCTAAATTTTATGTAGAAGAGGCATTTATAGAATGTCAGAGGCTTTTCGAGAAATTTTAAGTCCTTTTTTTTTTTAATTTTCAAAATTAGCATTTTTTGCTTATTTTCACCATACAAAATTTTAAAAATTCATAAAAAATGTATTTATTACATTATCAAAAAAGTAATTTTGATATTCCCTAAAGTAAGCTTTTCTGATTATAAAATTGTACATTGTATATGAATCAGTGTATAAATATTTCAGAAATATTTGCCACAAAAAGGTCATAAATTTTCAAGATGGCGGCATGCCGCACCCACAAATATCAATTTTGTTAACATTTTTTTTAATAAAATTATTTTAAATTCACTATATCATTACTATGATATTAAAATGTCTTAAACTTAATAATAAAAGATTTGTTTTAATCAGGTACCTTAAGGATATTTTACAACATTTAGAATGTTTGGTATAAGTAATATGAAATTGTACAAATCTATAAATCGTTCAGGCAAAATATACAATGCACATCTGAATAATACTGTTTATGGATTATCACAGGAAACTTGCTTTGCTTTCAATTTTCTGAACATCCCTTGATTTCTTTGTTTGCAAAACCATCCCGTTTCGAGAGCTATGTCCGTACAGTTTGAAATGTCCGTACACTTTCAAACTAACAGCATTAACTTCTTTAATTGCTCTTTCAACAGCTTGAGAGTGACAGGGAATTTGACCCAGTATGATTGCTGTTATGTTTAAGTTCATCATCACAAATATGTTCCAGCATAGGAGGGGATGTCACTGCACAAAGATCCCAGTTAATCATCTAATCATATGATTTAGCTGCAATATTCAGGATTATGTCATTTTTGTTGAAAAATTCTAACTCTGCCTGGAGCTGGTTTATGTCGCTGTTATGATTTTATTTACTGCATACCTTCCAATTTCTTCATCATTTTCCTAACTGCAGCCACTAGAACGTTTTCTGGATGCAAAGCAGCATTTATTTTCCAATACAGGCAATATAATAGATTGATCAGCAGTATCAAGGTTCTGAAGCAGTTGTATCATATAGAAAAAAGTTTCTAGCCCCACTTTGGACAAAAATGGATCGCAAAAATCCTGCTCGCTTTTGGTAACCATCTTTGCTCTCATCAGTATGTTCCTTGGCTGCCCTCCAAATGTTCTTTCGTGTCGAACATTTACCTTTGCTGGATCCAGAGCTGTAGATGGTGTTAACATGTTTAAGTCCTTCAACACAGCTTTAACGATAAGACATGTATCCTTACTGCTTAGTTTACATCGACCCATTGCTTCATATTGATTTCTGTTTTGTTATTTGGAACATTCCTCATCGCTGGAGAAGTCTGCATCAAGTAGTTCATCATCTTCAGCATCCTGATCATTATCTTCTTCTCATCATTGACGTTATCATTTGCGGTTCCTATCTGATCGCCACCCTGCATCAATGAATGTTTTCTTTCAGTCGTTTTTGTAATATTTTGGTTGTTTGCTTGTCAACATTGTCAATGAACATATTTTCTACCATCTTTCGATCCACCCAAAATGCCCACTAAGCACAGAAATTATTACTGATTGTGGACATTTACAGTCTCCTCTAATCCCTAACACCTGCATCTTTACTCGAACAATTATACTGGTAATGTCATTTGTAGGAATACTAGCCTGGTCATATAATTGTTTAACTTCATGCGCTAATGCGTGCGCTCGTGAATGAAGGCTATGATTGTATTGTTCCATTTTAAGACCCACCAATAGCCTTGAAAACATCTTCACTGGTTGGAAATTGTCTTTAGGGCAATTCAGCTTGCTGACCCAAACACAGAATGTACAGTTGCACTTGTAGAAGAACTCATATTCATAGAACTTAATGAAATAATTGAAAAATTAATCAAAATGAAATAAAACAATCATGCGTGATCCGATAATGAATACATGGTACACCAGTTATATTGAGAGAAAAATGGATGCAATGCTTATCCCAGTTGTCTGAACTAATTAGTTATTCATAAAAAAGGTTATAAAGATAAAACACAAACTTTATATGCATATCATTTCTTTTTGAATAACCTAGGTCACAAATTCTACACCAGTCACAAAAAACTCATAGTAAATATAGTAAGAATTTCGAACAAAAGTTGGGAGTAGTAGTGTTTTCAAATATTTGTACATACTGCATGTACCATGATGTAACAACTTTTTAATAATGTATCAATAAAAAATTTTTGTGACCCATCCTAATATCATCATATATCATATTTTTCATTTCCATTCTGCGTTAAATCGAAAGCGGAAAACAAGAATTCAAAATGAATCTTGCCGCCGTACCGATTCGAGAGATCTTTTAAAAATCTACAGTTTTGAATTGGATTCTGCGGTTTTTAAACGTGAAAGCCAAATGCCAAAATGTAAAATAATTCCATTTAAATATTTTTTGGTTTGTTTTTGTGTATTTCTACAACATATTACATCTTTAAATTGTAATAAAATCATGAAATTATCGGATCTGACTGAAATCAAAATAACCTAGCCTACCGATCAAACCTAAGGGAGGCCATTCAAAAGCAAAATAAACCAAACAATATGCCGGCCTCTTCATCAGTCGAGAACATATGCATCTTGCTTAAAACAGTTAATATTTTTTTTAAAAGTAGGGCCGTAAAATGATAAAACTATATGACCACTTTAATAAAATAATGAGGTAAGTTCATGTTTTTAAGGTGTCTTTCTTATTATCAGAATGATTTTAGCTGCGTTTTTGCATAACGCTGTTGTTAACAATAACATCCTCGACATCATAGTAGTAATAATTATTATTCACGAACAGTGAATGACAAGTAAATATAACAAAGACAACGCAGCCTTGCAAATCTTTAGATGATTAATGTCATGTTTATGGCTTTTTTGTAAATTATGTAAAATTTAGTTTTATCTCTATACAATAAAATAAAAAAAAATCTTTATATATGATTCTGTAGATAACTAAGGGAAATCTACTCCTAATATACTCAACAAAAGATATCATCTGCAATTATATTTTTCATATTAATTACAAAGAATTCTTTCGACAGTCTGTCTGTTCTACTCAGTTTATTGGTGGTTGGTAATAATTATTGCTCTTTGACAGTCTTTCTGTGCTGTTAAGCCTATTAGTTTTATGTAAGAGTTATTGGGGTTTTTTCATTGCAAACAAATAAAGTAGTCTATTTCATTACGGTAAAGTCAAATAAATTAGTCTATTTCTCTTACATCAAAGATTTCTATCCATCAAAGATTTCTATTTTCTATGAAATTGTGTAAAAGCATAAATTGTAATATGTCAGATTTACTTAAAAAATAATTGTAAGATAGTCAGGAAATCCAGAGCAGATGAATCATCTGAGGCAAAAAAAGGCGCCTGGAATCTAATAAATTGCGAAAGCAACAGAATATTTCATGAATCTGCAAATTCTTTTTCATTTGACTTTGTTCTTATGTTCTTAGATAATTTCAATTTTTTTCAATTTGGACTTTACAAATGGCTTTGGTTAATACAGGTCCCTACTATATAATCCCTTGATGCTCTTAGAATAACTTTGGTAGAAGCTTGCTTGAAATCTCCTCCCATCAAAAATAACTTTCCTTCTGAATAATGCATCACTTTCCATTAAATCTTTCAGTAATCTTATCCACAGCAATAAAACAATGAGTTTTGATTCTGTCAAAAAGTCTATGGAGAAAAAAATTCTAAAAATCCTGTGTATAAAGAGGTCTTGATGCAATAAAAAATCTTAAGTACATAATTTTAAAAATGTAACATAGTATAAATTGTACAAAAACTTATTTTAACTGTAATTAACCACCACCAGTTATTTTATCTAAAATGTCCATTTTAGGTCGACTACCTTTTATTTTATTTAACAGTCCTTTTTTAGGGTCATTACATTTTATTGTATTTAACGGTCCTTATTAGGGCCACTACCATTTATTGTGTCTAAACGGTCCTTTTAGGGCCACTACCATATTTTGAATCTTCAAAGTCCTTTTCAGGGCTAATGAAAATTTTACAATTAGCTTGAGTTCGCTTGCTAGCATGAGTTTTAATAAAAAAGTTCCTTTTAGACCACCTAAAAGTAAAGTTTATTTATTTAAGGTACATTTATAAGTAAAATATAAACATTGTTGAGGTTAATTCATAGTTATTAGTATTTTAAAAAGTTCTGGCAAATGTTTTGCGGTACAGCTAGTATATATATATATATTGTCGTATCCCACTTGTGCCTAATTAAATCAGACGACACAACTCCTTGTATTATAAAAGAATTAACTGAACTTTTTAATGCATGATATATACAGATGAGAATATGATAATCCAATATAAACACTTGAGAAGAGAATCAATAAAACACATGTATACTTCTATAATTTAACACACACGATAAATACTAAGATCAATAATTCGATGAGAGATGTGGCAATAAATCACAAGTAGCTGTTATCACTATAACTATTATTAATTCCGTTTGCACTGTCCACTTAGTCCACGTATTACACCTAGTATCCCCTTCCTGGGTCTCTAGTCTCTCTCTCTCTTGTGTGTGTCTCCGTCTCTCTAACAACCGTGGTAACTTCCCTATTTATAGGATATATCACCCCGCATATTGCATCATTGGTGTGATTGCATCACTGGGGTGATTGCATCATTGATTGCATCATTGGGGTAATTATCTGGGGTGATTGCATATCTGGGGTGATTGCATCACTGGGGTGATTGCATCATTGGGGTGATTGCATTACTGTGGTGATTGCATCACTGATTGCATCATTGGAGTGGGATTGCATTATTTGGGTGATTGCATCATTGGTGTGATTGCATCATTGATGTGATTGCATCATGCATGCCCGACCCTGCAAGCACTTACCATACCATATAAGGAAATACGCCATGACCAACAGTGTGTGGTAGCAAGGGATGGAACAATACCAAATAAGGCAATAACATGAAACGTAATTAATGCTTTTAATCACAAGGGATAGGACATATATATATATATAAATAATAAATTAGTGATTTCGAATGGATAAATAAATAGTTTTGGCTAGCAAAATTATACATTTATAAATTTATAATTTTACTAGCCAAAACTATTTATCTAACCATTCCGAAATCGCCAATTTTTTATTATATTTTTTTCTTTTAAAGAGCTTTTACAATTGACTTTTAATTTTGACCTTTTTCAGGGCTACATCAAAGTAATTAAAAGCTAGACAAATACAAAGTCAGACAAAATTAATTTTATAATGAAATTTTCCATGAAGTTATCTTTATTAAAAGTAATTTTTTATACAATTAAATGCTTTATTTTTGTAATTGTTAATGCATGTTGTTTATGTGTCCTTTTCTTTTTATTTTAACGATCACTTGAAATGTTAAACTTTTAAGATTGTGAATTTGATTTGTTACGTGTGTGAAGTCCTTGTAAAGATGAGATATAATCTCTTAGATCCTATGAACCACTATTGGGACGGTTTTTATGACGCCCTTCTTTATAGCCTATAGTGCAATGGCCATGTCCTGAAAGTTTCCTATGTCCTCACCGGAGATCGAACCAGGTACCCTGAGGTCGAGGGTCTAGCGCTTCTACCACATGACCATCCGTCCCGTTAATTTGTTACGTAGCTCTTACTATTTCTGGGTAGAATACTAAAATAAATATTTTTATAATTTTTTGAAAATATTATTGGAAGTATCGTATTTGGCAACAAAAATTATTTTTTGATGATTATTTTGCATACCCAATAACAGCAAATAGCAAATTTGTATTACTAATTTTTTTATAAAAAATATCCCTTTTTGACAAATATATTATTTATTTTTCTAGTTTATCACTAAAAATTTCATTTTATCACACTTTTTTACTATTTTCTTTCTGGTTAAACTTCAAAATAAAATGAACCCATTTTAAGTGTTGTTACTTCCAATTTAGCATTTTTAAGTTGTGTATAGATTACCTTATAGCTAATAGGGCCCTTGTTTTGTATTACTTCGTCTAAGGTATAATCTATGGTCTAAAGATAGAGAAACTAATAAAACATGAGCAAAATTATAAAGGGAAAAAAATGGTGCCTTGACGCTATATGGAACATTTATTTATTATCACTATGTTAAAATGTAAAAACTGGCCATGAAAATGGAAACAAATATTAATATATGCTGTATAGAAAAAAACGTTACTCTGATAAACATTGATACCCAACCTCTAGCAAAGGTTGACAAACATAATTCAAATCAATAAAAATGTTAGGAAATAGATGTACTTTGATTGGGACAGGGCATATGTAATTCTCTGGTACCATTCTTTCTTTATATACCCTAGAGTGATAATTATGTAAATATTAAAGTCCCACTTATTGCACCTATAAAATTTGATTAAAGTTTTCATGTCCTGTAACGGTCAGGTACCAGTGTTTCTCAAGGTACCGTTTTTCCTGTAAAATCATTGTTAGTAATGTTCTAATAGTTTCTCCATTTCTTGGACCTATAGTATGAATTAAGTCTTAGCGATAATCATTAAAGGGCCCAAGGATGCTAAAAAACATTCATCTTCCTAACATTTAACTGGTATTTTTACTTTTTGGCATGCTGTCTGGGAATTTGAAATCCATGTTTCTCAATGTACCTATTTCCTATACAATATATATATATATATATATATATATATATATATATATATATATATATATAAGTCATAAAGCCATTTTCTGATGTAAAAAAGCACAGCAAATATTACATTGTCAATAAAGTAGTACTGTTGATCTCACTAGGTCTTACTATTTACTTCAGTTTTGTTTCTTTTACGTCAAGCTTTTTGCACAACCTTAACCATAACCCAGCGATGTTGCTGCCAATTTATAATTTTTAATCTGTTTTAAGATTTACACGTTTAAAGGACATAGAAGTTATTATTATTTTCTATTACTTTTGGGCATTATTTTCTATTACTTTTGGGCATAATATAATGCAATGAAATTTGACAACTTTTGAGTAATTGTTGACATATTTAGGAAATTTATGGAAAATGATGCCTTTAGGATTACTTTAGAACATTAAGAAAATCCCTAACATGGCATCTCATCATTAAACTATTCCTCTAGAATGATATAACGACTTCCTGTACGTTTAATGTCTTATATTGGGCCCTAAACGATAAAACTAGTGATACATTTTAAATGAAAATTGTGAAAAATGAAGCCCTTTAAACAATCAGCTAAATGCCCAAATCTTATAGAACAGTGGAGGCGAACCCATTTGGGGCGCGTGCTCCCTAATTCAACAGAAAGACGACTTATTTGTATCAAAGTGCCAACACTCCAATTAAAATTAAGTGATATTTTAGACTGTCAGCAATGATCCTACTACCATCTCTTTCTCTCGTCTACTGTGTATTAACTGATTCTAACTTAACTTAAATAAAGGTCGGGGGTAGGGGTTGATAACACCTCATTGCATGAGTCATCAATGACAACACAGTGGTTGGGACTTGGCTTGACCCTGATTCTGGGTTACGTAGACCAGAGGTTTTCAACCTTTTTTATGCTGCGGACCCCTCAGGCATTCCAAGCTCGGGTGGCGGACCCCCATAGCCCAAGGCGCCCTGGTCTCATTTTTTCGTACCTCAGGATGGGTCAGAATATGTCTTAAGTCTGCGGATGCAATCTACTTTAATTCTGCTAAACGGTAGGTCTAGCCTAAGTTACGCGCAAAACATGTGCAAGTCATTTCAACTACCAAAATAGCTATCTATCCAAAAAATGAAACATTCACAGAGTATTTATTCTACTGGTATTTCTGTTACACAGTTTTTGTATTCAGTGGTAAGGCTGTGCCTGTTTTGTACTACAAAGTTTGTCCAAACATGGTGGTATACGAAATAAACTTGTGTATTTCATGTTCAATGTCCAGTCTGGACCTATACTTGGTAACAGTAACAGCAGAGAATGCAGTTTAGCACAAGTACTTCGTAGAAAATGGTAGCAGGAAATTGATGAACATCCTTTCCTACAACGTCTTCGCACATTTCGACTGCTGTCGGTATAATTAGCCTCATGTGTGATGTTTTTTTGGAACGCGCTATTCATAATGCTCCCAACCAAATACGACGCTCGAAGAGTTTTCTCGTTCACAATAGTGCAGCCCATCAGTTTGACTTTCTGTTTCAAATTGAGCTCTTTCTGCCTCTCAAAGTATTCCTTCGCTTTACTGGCAAGTTTCGAATGCTTCTTCGTCAAATGGTGCCTCAATTTCACAGTATATACTCTGTATTTTACTTGCCTCGTTTTCTTTTTCTTTCGTCTTTGGCTGCTTGATCATCAGAATCTTCCAGGTTCTGGTCAGTTTTCCTCTTCACAAATGTATGCATGCTACTAGGCTTGAACAGTTTTATTTAGACAAATATTGATAAACAAATGACTAACAACAGTTTAGTCCCTTTGACTCAGATCTCATAGGGAAAAAAATTAGAGACAAAGTTTCAGAGTAGAGAGTTAGAGGAGGTAATTATCTGTAAAAATATTTCACATTCTGATGACGAAAACTCACATTTTAAAATAAAAATCGACTACAATAATAAAATAAATACAAATCTTATCACATATTTTGAATTGTTTACTAACATTTTAAAACGTATTTGTCACATAAGCAAATGACATGACAACAGAAAGGGCAATATGTTCATCGCTAGAATTTCGCACCGTTTCACGCTGTGTTTGTGAAAATTCCCTGTTATCGCTCTGGCCTATTTTCATTTTAAAATTTACGAAAAGTCTACTTTCAACCAAAAAAAAAATGTGAGTGTCATTTTAAATTAACATGCAAAGGGCATATCTGCAATTTGCTATCAAAAACTTTTTGTGTAAGATTATTTCTAGGCTAATCGAGGCATATAATAACTGTGACCACTCATTAGCCAGGATTATTTATCAACAATACACACGTTTGCAGAGATCCGGATGTTTTAACAGTGATGTCAGAGCTCAGTAAGTAAGAAATATTGCCAAGATGACATGACTAAAAAATTAAGTGCACAAGCACATGTAGTATGCAGTCTAGTTCAGACTTCTGGACGAAAATATAAGGAAATACCAGCAAAAGTTTTCAATTCTGCACAATGTTGTCTGTGCCTGAAACATTGGCATAGCTAGTATTTTTGTTTAGCTAAATGCCAACCAATCAACCAAACCAACCAATACTTCTATACAAGAAATATCACTAATTTCCTTGACTTGCCCACGGACCCCTTTGAAGCTTCTCGCGGACCGATGTCCGCAGACCACAGGTTGAAAACCTCTGATGGTAGACAGTCAACTGAGATGAGTCACTAGTTAGGGAGGGGGCACCTGTCACTACCGGTGTAGGGGGGGCGATGAAGGTGTGGTTAAATTCTGAACGTTACATATTCCTCCCTTCTTCCCAAAAATAAACTAAAACTTAGCTAAAAGCATTATTCCCTAGAATGATATAGAAACATCTCATTTTCAATATATATATATATATATATATATATATATATATATATATATATATATATATAAATGGAAAGAGGTTTCACGACGCGTGGGTTAACTCCGAAAGTTCTTCACCAATTGCCTTAAAATTTAGACACAAAATTGCAGTAGATTACTCGGCGTGTTGATATTTATATTTGATATAGACATAATATCTATTTTTTTATTTAAACGATCGGTTTTTTAAAATTATTTCTTTACTTCACTTTGCTTTTTTAAAAAAACCACATGAGGAAGATCAAAAGTCACAGAGTGCTAACTAACATATGGACAATAAACCAATCCGCTGAGTAAAAACTCATATTTCATTATATTTCTTTTCAGTTAACAAAACGGTGTAGTAAAATATTTCTTTTTACATTAGTTTGTAAACTATTATTTCGACAGTATATATTTTATTTATCAAACGGTATCGTAAAATTGTTCTCTTAACTTCAGAGATTATTGTTTTGTAAAAGCCACGGGAAGTAGTTTTTTTTACATTAAACAATAAATAAGTAAGTATATGTCAACCTTATTGTATTGAGAGTGCAAAATAATATTTATTTCGTCAGTATTTTTTGAATATATTTTAGATTATTCATTTTCCTTTGTTTATAATTTATGTAGTCGATAATTATTGTTGTTAATTATTGTTCTAAAATGTGTGTGTTTTTTTTTTTTTTTTGTAATGATTTGCAAAAAAATAATAATTAAGCATAATTAAACCTATTAGTATATGGAGAGTGAGCTAATTTTTTATTTTATTGTTATTTTCCTTTGTTCCATGCTTTAACTGATTGCTAATTATTTCTCTTTAATTTGTGTGTGGCTTTTTTCAATAAAGTTTTACCATTTTATGATTATTTAATTTAACTTTCGTCACTTATTAAAGTAATTTCTAACAAAAGGAGGACCGGTTATATTCGAAGAGTGGAACCATTGTAGGGAGTTACTGAAAATCAGAAGGCGGAGGCAGTAGATAATTTTGTTTACAGCTTTAAATGTTTGATAATTATCTCTCTAAAATTTGTGTTTTTTTTTTGGTAAACGCACTGCCATTTTATGTTTCTTTAATTTAAATTTCTCAGTTCTTCGAAAAATGTCTAGTAGAAGAAGATCTGTTATATTCGAAGAGCTGAAACAATGTAGTGAGTAACTGAAAATTATAAGGACATGCAGACAAACATGAGGGTTTACCATCGGAATCATACATTATACAATGTGCCTGGCCAATATTCTAATTTATGCCAGTTTTTTTTTAAATAAGTAAGTATATTTCAACCTAATTGTATTAAGAGTGCAAACTAATATTTATTTCATCAGTATTTAAAAAAAAATTGTTTAAATTAAAAATTATTTTTTAATAAACTAAAAAAGAAATATTTTGGTAATACTTTATCATTTTATATTTTTTTTTATTTATCTTTATTAAGTTCGTCAAAAAAGTGCCTAGCAGAGGAAGATCTAAGGCTGTTATATAAGAAAAGCATCAGATATGCAACCAGTATTCAAACCTTATGTGCATTAGAATCAAATAAGTGCAGAGGCAGCAGAGCGACGTGAATTCAGGCAAGCACGCCGAAAATAAAATCACACATTTAAAATCGTCTTGCCGCTCTAGCGTTAGCTATCAACACAAAGTAAGGAATCTCCTCATTGCAAGGCTCTGTTGGATAATTGCTCCTCGTGCAGCTGAAGCTCTATCCAGTATTTACAGCTGTGAACTGATCTCAGTAGTTACCAGATCATCGATCCTGACATCAGTACAGATGCAAGAAAGGTCCTAGAAAAACATCTTTGGTATCTTTCATACAATAGAGAAACTACAGGAATGTTTTGTGCGTCTGAAAAAATTTACTGCATCACATGGGTAACCACCAGAGCCATTAAACAATTTGCTTGATGAATATACTTGGAAATTAAAGCATTTCCTGTCTAAAAAAAGAAAATATAACTCAAGCTTCCGGAAAATGCCCAGGGGTACCATCACACATGCTGCAGTAGACATTATGAGCCAATCAACATGTTACAATTTATCAACTAGCCGAAGTGCTGCTATGGCACATGTCTTCCAGCAAAAAAATTTGATGAGCAACGTCATATAAGCAAAATTTGATAGTCCTTGCAGAAGTGAAGATTTCCTTATTTCGTGCATTCCTAAGATTTCAACCATTGCAATTTGAAAGATTGCAATTCCCTATTCGTTTGGCATTGCAATCACCTGCAATAAAGCTCAGGCTAGACTTAAGAATTGTGTGGTATAGATCTATACATTTCTTCTTGCATAGATAATTATATGTTGCCTGGTCTAGATTCTGCAAACCAGACAATGTGTATATGTACACAAAATAATTGAAACTGCCTAGGGACTACGAGGACCTTAAAACGGTCAACATGTAGCCATTGGTAACAGCATATCAACTTATTGATCACCAACCACTCCCACTCAATGCCACAATATTTGGTCAGGAGTGTGAACAAGGCTGAATAACATGACTTTTAATCACTGTCTTGTGTATTAGGCTTATAACAAATCTTATACTTACGTTTTATTTGACATAATTTTTAGAAATGAAAATAAAAAGTATTATCATTCATGAAAAAAAGTGTAATGTTTGTTTTCATAATAAACCAAATCAGTTATCTCCCAGGAGTTATAATGGAGCTCATTATGTATGTTTTTGAACCATAAAAATTTTGGTCTGAACTGTAAAAATATTCTTGATGAAACTTTAAAGGTAAACAGGTAAATGGTTTTTTGAATGCTTAAAATAATATTATTTTTGTTTATGGAATAATTTGGTTGTGATCATATATACTTTTGGAACATTTTTCACAAGCAAATTATTTTTATGAAAACATAAAATACAAAAAAAACCTAAGAAATTATTTTATTATTTAACTTCAGCACATGTCACTTTTTGTCACATCTCATAAATATCTTTTAAATCTTGCACAAAAAAATGTGCAAACTATAATACCCTCTAAAATATTACAGAAAACACTGTCACAGAATGTCGAGGAATTTTTTTTCGTAATAGTAGAATTTCCACAAATCCTAGTAATAAACATGACATTACTGAGTGTACTCACCTGACTCTTTGTTTACATAAACTATTTTGATCTTCTTAATTACAAACTTCTGCTCATTGGGCTTTTCCTTGTCCACGACGAGGTGAACTTCTCCAAAAGATCCATCTGCTAGAAATTTAAGTGAGTAGTATTTAGGAACTTCATGACTAAGGTGAGTGTCCATGTTAGCCTAACATTCGATAATTTTAAAGAAATTTTTTTTTTTATTTTAAAAAAGTACCCATTTTGGTCGGTTGTCAAGAGAACACTAAAAAGACAGTCTAATTACAGAACATGCAATTTAATAAGAAAACGTCAGGTGAGCAAAACATGTGCAGTCTAGATTGCCAGATACTTTTCTCAATATAAGTTTAATGAAATTTAAAATAAAGACGATTTTTTTTTCTAAAAAAAAAAAAGAATGAAAAGAAGGAAATGAGAAGACCATGACAACACAAACAAAAAATCTGCATTCTTTTGTGTCATCGGAAGAAAACATAACTTTTGCCCGGGAAAGATGGGAATAATGCTGTTAAAACATAACTTTTGCCCGGGAAAGATGGGAATAATGCTGTTAAAACATAACTTTTGCCCGGTAAAGATGGGAATAATGCTGTTAAAACATAACTTTTGCCCGGGAAAGATGGGAATAATGCTGTTAAAACATAACTTTTGCCCGGGAAAGATGGGAATAATGCTGTTAAAACATAACTCTATAAATCTGCCTAGACGAGGAGTTTTCATATGGTGGTGATAGTTATTAGGGAAAAAATTACGTGCTGGCATGTTGTTCACGGGGACTACAAGTACGAAATTGTGATATTTCACAAATATTCTTAAACAACTTGAAACCCTCAACAATACATAAAATTTTTAAGAACACATTTCATGTTTAAATAGTATGTGAGAACACTTCATCCTTTGACTATTATGAATGTATTACTGTAGTGAATCCACGACTTTCTCTCTTCTCTAAAAATAGGTCTGGAGCATCTATCTTTTATCATTGTCTGTTGCCATTGTCATGATTTCATTCCACCATTTTGAATACTCTAAATCAGTTTCCCCGTTGCCGTAGCAAGTTTACTTGCGCCCGGGGCACAAAAACTTTGTAATACATTTTTAGCGCCCCCACAATTCGAAAACCATAGAATAATATATGTAAAATATACCATTATGTACCCCTTTATGAGTAGCACCCGGGGCATGATGTCCTCTTGTCCACCCCTCACTATGCCTGTGGTGGCCCCCAAGGTCCGATACGCCCCATTTTTAGTCCACATTTATTATCCGAGTCTAGTTTAATTACTATTTTACATCGTGTTGGTCGAGAACTATTGTGGCTGGCATGTCGTCATCATGTTCTTGAACTGGAATTGGCAAAGGCTTTCAGTTTGTGTTTCGGTCCTTCTAACTCACCAAATATACCGATCGTCAAAAGATTTAAAAAAGAAGTTTGGGGACGCATAAGCATGACAACTATAGTAAGTTGAACCGTTACACTGATGTTTTCCGAGAAAACAAGGTGAGCTTCCTGACAAATTTCGATGACTTCAGTCCTGTCGAGTTATGAAGAACATATTGAACTGACAATGATCATCTTAGGAGATCCACCAAAAACCATTCACTGGAGAGCACCAGGCCCTGTACATCATGCTTAGGTGGATGACTAATTTGATCTATGCCATCAAAATTTACTTCCTCCATCATCAGAGAAAATTTTTTTCAGTCTTACATCCAAGGAAGAGAGCCAACTCAAACGATTTGTACAGTTTGGAACCTTGTTGTACATAATGTCTTGAATTCAAGCAGCCTGTGCAGAGGAAGCACCTGAAGGAGATCTTTTGCTCTGTAAGGACCTGCAGCAATATCAGTCTGTTGATCACGACATCAGTATTGCAGCATAAAAAATTCTCCAGAATCACATGTTGTATCTGTCTAATGAGACTGTCAGCTGGCATTGTTTTCCGATGAAGTGTTACCAATTGAGAAACAGAAAACAATAACAGGTTTTGGAATAGAACCTAGTGAGCGACGTGTTTAAGGTGATGCATCATTGCTCCAAAATGAAGGCCTCAGCTTGGGTCACTTTTCCCCAAGGTGTTCGCAGAACCTGCTTACAGTTGCCACATAGGCAACTCCTTTCTAGTTCTTCCTCAGTGGAATGATAATTGAATACCAGAAGGGTAAGCAGCGCATTAACGATCAACGTGTGATCAACGATACTGCAGAACATGGAGTTAAACTTTTTGAGGAATATAATAGACTGATGACAAAACGATGAAGAAGCAATTTATTTTGCAAGTTGTTGAAGCCCACAGAAAAGTCATCCCTAATAAATTACAAAGAACAATATTCCAGCTGTTTCGGTGTAGACAATGTTCAGACAATGTACTCTGACTCTTCAGTACTCTACAATTTACATTTTATGTTGACATTTTCGTTACTTAACAGTTACATTACAGTAATGGCATGATTTTGAAAATGTAATTTGTACCAACGAAAATGCCCTTTTTTTATTAATATAGTAAAAGTTTGTAACTCTTGAGCATACCCCTCCAATAGCAGTAGGGAAGCAGAAATTGTTGTCATTACTAAGTAAGACAAATTGTACTTAAAAAGAGGCGGATGTGAGAAACTTTACTTTTTTCCATATGGTTTTGGGCCACCCTACCATGCAACCATGCCTCCCTTTCTCTTTGTGCTTCAAGTAATTGTATGTCTTCAGGTACCTGCATCTTGGTTAAAGTTCAGCGTGTGCAACATCAAACAAATCAGTCAAACATTCAGTAAATTGGTGCTCCTTCTCCTTCTGAGTATCTGTTCTAGATTTCTTATTCCAATAGATTGCTGAATGAAGATCTTTTACCTTGGCTGTTATATTCTTGCGAACTGGAATGCGTGCCTCATGCTAGAACTGAAAACTTCTTCCATTGTCACTATGGCACCAGCAGTTTTATATATTGCACTGACATGAAAATATAAATAAGTAACAGAAATAGCCTCCATTTTGCCTTGTATGTCAAATACAGGCATTTTCGCATATATTATAAAACTTCCAGTCCGTTGAGCTACCTCTTAAATATCACTGTATCTGCATGAAACTTGGTAAAATTACCTAACATAACATAACAAAAGGTAATATATATATATATATATATATATATATATATATATATATGTTACTGGCAAATGTGAAACTAGCATTTTATAGAATGCCTAGGCAATGTATAGAATGCCTGAATTTTTCTCAGGCAAAGTATGAAATAAATTGCTATTTCTAACATTGCCTAGGCATTCTATAGAATGCCGAGTTCTCAATTGGCAAAAGTATGTAATTGGCCTTGTTAGGAACTATAGTAGATTTACAGACAGAAAACCTTTCGACGTTGTAAGATAAGAAGATATATCAGAAGTAGGAGTAATGCAACATCATCAACAACAACAATAGCAGCAACATCATTAACAACAGCATCAGCAACAACAGCAACAACAATAGCAGCAACATCATCAACAAGAACAACAACAGCAACAACAACAAAAGCAGCAACATCATCAACAACAGCAACAACAACAGCAACAAAAACAATAGCAGCAACATCATCAACAACAGCACAACAACAACAGCAACAACAACAACAGCAACAACAATAGCAGCAACATCATCAACAACAGCAACAACAACAGCAACAACAACAATAGCAGCAACATCATCAACAACAGCAACAACAACAGCAACAAAAACAATAGCAGCAACATCATCAACAAATAAAGCACAACAACAACAGCAACAACAACAACAGCAACAACAACAATAGCAGCAACATCATCAACAACAGCAACAACAACAGCAACAACAACAATAGCAGCAACATCATCAACAACAGCAACAACAACAGCAACAACAACAATAGCAGCAACATCATCAACAACAGCAACAACAACAACAATAACAGCAACAACAACAACAGCAGCAGCATTAGCAACATTAATAGCAGCAACAACAGCAGCAACAACAGCAACAACAACAACAGCTGCAACAATGAAATAGCGAACAAGTAATCATGACGTTAAAAAAAGAGAAAAAAATATTTAAAAGTTCTGTAGTGTTGAGATGAACTCTATTTGATCAGACAAATGGTATTAATGCTGCCTTTCTAGCATTGCATAGAATGCCTAGAAAAAGTATGCACAATCTAAAATTTCATACTTTTTGCCAAGAGGACACTAGTCATTCTATTAATGCCTGGTAGCATTGTATAGAATGCCTAAGAAAAGTATGCACAATTTAAAATTTCACTTTGCCTAAAACAACCAGGCATTCTATACATTGCCTAGGCATTCTTTAGGAATGTGCCGGCATTTCACACTTTGCCGGTAACATATATATATATATATATATATATATATATATACACACACTCACTCACACACACACATGCATATAACAAATTATCATTAACTTGAGACTTATAACATCTTCACAAAATGTCTTCAAAATTCTTATTCCATTGATATCAATGCTTTGTTAGATTTTATAGGCAATGTGACATGTGTCATGTATCAGGTCATATAAATCTTCGGCGTTTCGGGAATGGGAGAAGTGGGGCTGGGGTAGAAAGAGCTGGACAATTAATATTCTAAAATGGACAGGCCTAAAAATATACTGACCCTGACAGGTTGCAGGTTGACATAATCTTGTAACCTGTGAACACAATTATGTAATTTTGCAATGGTTATTGATGTCATAACAAAATTAAAACTTTAAATAAAATTCAGGACTAAGTCCATTTCCAAACATGTCTCATTAAGAAGTGTGTGTGCGGGGAGATACAGAAAGTAATTTTTAATTAATTAATATACACCAAATAAGGGAATGCACTAATGTTCAAGATTGACGCCCATGTTTTATTTTTTCAACTAATTCAAGTTTCTACAAATCTGCTATCACTTTCAAATTTAGTATATTTTAATTAAACTATGTTTTTTAATGTTTAGTTTGGAATAAATATAATATATATCTCTATACTTATAAGACGCATTTGTTGTCTGTCTGTCTGCCTGTCTGTTCCCTTATAACTCAAGATCCAGACAATCAAAAACGTGAAATTTGTTACACATACACATAATTACATGGGAAGGTTATAGGACAGGTTTCCTGTTTCTATCTTCATGGGTAGTTTAATTGTAATTATTTTTTGTATTTTAGTAAGTATTTTACTATATTAAAGTAATCTCGACGGCGCCATAAATAAAATTCCTCTGTGACGTCATTTCCCGATGATCGAATAGAACTTGCGCGCATAACCTATTAAAAATTGAAATTATGTTTGTTGTGCTCGCTAGCACAGTCGGTTACTCGCTTGGCCGTAACTCAAATTCTGGCCGACTATGTGAAACCTGACAGTGAAATTTTTTTTTTCAAATTTTTTTTTCAGAATAATCTCTATGCTTATAAGACGCATTTGTTGTCTGTCTGTCTGTCTGTCTGTCTGTTCCCAGAGAGAGAGGGAGGGAGAGAGAGATAAAGAGACAGAGGGGCAGGTGGGGAGAGAGAGAGAAAAGGAGGGCAGGGAGGGTAGGAGGGAGGAGGGGGAGAGAGGGAGGGAGGGGGGATGGGACAGGGGGAGAGAAGGAGGGGGAGAGAGGGGAGATGGGAGGGGGAGGGAGAGGGGGAGGGAGAGGGAGGGGAGAGGTGGATAGGTTAGGGGAGGGGGAAAGGAGGGAGGGAGAGAGGGTTAGGGAGGGAGAGAGGAAGGGAAGGGAAAGAGGGAGAGAGGATGGGAGAAATGTGAGTAAGAGATAAAGAAAGAGAGGGGGCAGGGAGGGAGAGAGAGGGAAGGAGGAAGGGGGAGAGAGGGGAGGGGGATGGACAGGGGGAGAGAAGGAGGGGGAGAGGATGGGGAGATGGGAGAGGGAGGGAGGGAGAGAGAGATGGGAGAGAGAGGGAGGGAGAGGGAGAGAGAGGGAGGGAGGGAGAAAGGGAGGGAGGGAAAGGGAGAGAGGGAGATGGGAGAGGGAGGGAGGGAGAGAGAGAGATGGGAGGGAGAGAGAGGGAGGGAGAGGGAGAGAGAGGGAGGGAGGGGAGAAAGGGAGGGAGGGAAAGGGAGAGAGGTAGTAGGGAGAAAAACAGAAGGTAAACAGAAAACCTTATTTTAAACCCGGGCAAAGCCGGGTACTTTAAATTAGTATATATATATATATATATATATATATATATATATATATTGTAACAATAGCTTTAGATAGATCCATACAATTTTAGAACCACTGGTTCAGTTGGTTAGTCAACATTGAAAACTCATGGGTCCAGGATACAGCCATATGTTTTGATAACTAGAATTCCAGTGGTTGATCTTTGTTTAGGGTAGAATTAGGCTTGTCACTACAGGTCGCAGGACTCCCAGAGGTAGGTGACGATGTAATTAGGCAGACAAAGGAATACTAGCCCAGAGTGAGTTTTTAGCCGCACCAATCCCTAGGCTGGAATAAGAGTCATTAATATGTAGATGAGTTAGAAAGGTGTTATGGAGCCAATCAATAGTTCTTGGGACTTGGGGCACGGATAATTCATCATCACATAAATATGAAATGAACTGAGATTTCGTCAGACCGACGAGTGACCGAGACTAACCGATCGACAGACCGACGATAGAGATAGAAACATCAAGACACCATATTAGAAATACGTACTCTTGCCTGTAAGACAGTATACATATTAGATATACGTACTCTTTACCGCAAGACAGTATACATATATTGACAAGTTATTAAGTATACGTACTCTTATAAGATAAGCACAGTATACAGGTGTTCAGAGATAAGTTGAAGTTCAACAGTACACAGTCAACGTTTATTCTGCTAAAGCATATTTAGAATATTTGTGCACTTGAGTGCATTTATATGTGTTTTACTATTATTCAAATAAATGTTATTGAATCGTGGAACTTGGCTTTATTAATGGTGTTTTGTGTGTGTGAGTGCCACGAGACTGAACGCTATCATCTTTGAAGTAAAACCAGAGAGAATATCGGCTGCTACATAACCTAATATCAACAAACTACATAAGTTTAACTACGTAGCGTTATACAAAATCCATAACGTTACAGTAACTATCATTAAAAATGATTAATATTATGTATTTTAATGACTATTGTCATTATTAATACTATTTTAAAGATATTTGCCCATATGATAAAATAGAATGATATATCAAACATTTTTTAATATGAAACAGATGGCGTATGTGCTGTGCTCTTGTCGTCAAAAGACTATATGAGAAGTACGCCATATCTTTATTATAATTGTTTTTTGTTTGTATAATGTAAATAATTCATGCGATTAGATTTTCGTACATTGTATATGAAAAATATGGTAATTTACAAATATCTTTTCCTTGGTACTATGGTAAAAAAGTTATATCACTATTAAAATATCTAAATTGTATTTTGACATCTCTTTTTTGTTTTAATTAATAAACTTTTGTATTCTTATCATTACATTGAATGTCACATTACAGTAAAAACCAACGGTGCCTAAAATACCCATGTCAGATTTTTACAAAGGTGAAATAAATGTTAGGCCTGATGTTAAAGTTAAAGACCACCGATGCTTAAGAGAATGTTAACAGATATAATTCTTTATGCCCTTATTAGAAGACAAATAGATAACAATAAGACATACGTTATCATATTAAAAAAAAATAGACATGGATTTTTCTTTGTAAATTATTTTTAGAAAAATATATACGTCTCTGCCACAGTAATAATAATACTGTAGTGATAGGCCTATTAGGGATATTTAATATGACGGATCTAGGCAAGTGTATTTGACAAGTCTGGGTGGAGGAGTACCATAGCATTATATTTTATAGGATTTAGATCTAAAAATGGGAGTGGTGATCATATGATCACAGGCGGTCGCTAAATTTGTAATGCCGTATTAACGAATCTAACATTCATGGGGGTCATGACAAATCACTGTGTATAATATAGATGGGGTTGCCATAATTTTTCACGGACAAACCGGGACAGTTTTTACTTTAGGTTTAGGGATGTCTGTTTCGGCGGGGGTATGAAAACAGTGATGTAAAAAAACACTTAAATATAAAATAGATAATCTTGATATTTTATTCATAATGGTACACAAACATGATCTTTTAAATAACAAAACAGTTTTTTACTTCTGTTGTACCACTCGAATTTTTCACTTGAGTGAACTTTTCTCAATAAGTCCTTCTTCTCTCTTTAATTTTTTCATAAAATTCATTGCAGCTTAAGTCCGAAGTTACTTTGCACACCATCAAACCGCGGACTGAATCTAAACCGGGACAATTTCAAGTGGACACCGGCCAACCCAGTATATCCGGGACCGTCCGGCGAAACCGGGACGTATGAAGTCTTAATATAGACAACCTGTCTATAATTAAATGAATGACATAATTTATCAGACTCACCGTATGTCCAAAGGATTTAATAAAGCGGAAGACGTTCCTGACCTTGAAATAGCTCTCCGATCTGCTGCTACTTCTCAGTCTACAGGAAAGGCCAAGGATTCGTCAGATGTAAATGCAAGACGAAATGCCAAACTATGAGGTGTCTTTGTGTGAAAAAGAAAATTAAATGCAATTCAAAATGCCATTCTAGTCTTCCCTGCTGCAACAAGGGCTTCATTCCAGTTGTGTTCTGCTTGTTTTCTAACCAGAAAACAACATCTTTTCATTATTTATCAATTCTTCACTAATTCGTGAAATATGAACATGACAGATCAAAATACCAAAATAGAGTGTTTTGTCAGAAAGAAGAAAAATTCAGTACAGTACAATTCTAAGTGTGAATCCAGTCTTACCGGCTGAAGCAAATACTTCAATCTGCTGTCGTTGTTTTTTTACGGTATGAAACATCATATGCTTTATTTTGCATTCATTCCATATTAAAATACGTTTTTATCAATAAAGGCTTTTGTTGTTCTTTTCTGATATTTTGCCTAAACGACACTAGTCATTTTATACAATGCCTAGGCATTGTATAGAATGCTTGAAAAGTATGCACACTTAGAAATTTTATACTTAAGCCAAACGACACTAGTCATTCTATACAATGCCTAGGAAAAGTATGCACACTTCTAAAAATTTTATACTTTGCCTAAAATCACCAGGCATTCTATACAATGCCTAGGCATTTTTTAGAATGCCGGCATTTCACACTTTGCCTATAACATTACAAAGTGTCTAACTAAGGCTAAGTAAGCCCGTTTTCAAGGCAACAAAACAGTGCCGTAGCACAGTGGCGTAGAAGGAGGTGGACAAGAGCCTAGAGGGCTACTTACAAAGGGCTGTTCAATTGTCAGCATAACCAAAAATTGTAAATAATATTATATGGTTTTCTAATGGTGTGTGGGCTCTAAAAGGCATGCGCCTCGGGCGAGCAAACTCGCCACTGCCCAAGCGCACGGGGCAAAATACCTTTTTTAAACCTTTTTAGCGCCCCCATTTGCAAAAATAATATTATATGTAAAATATACCATTTGACGCCCCTTTGTGAGTAGGCCCGGGGGCTCTTGCCCGCCTCTCACTACGCCTCTGCAAAACAAACAAACAATTGATACATTATGAACACGTCTCGTGAACATTTAAATTTAGTTTGTGTTGGTATAGTCTTAGTGTGCAGCTTGGTCTCATTGTTGCTTTGTTCAGAGAAATAATGTTAGAATTTTTGAAAAATAAAAATCGCCGTAAAAATATTGCTTGTTTTATCAATGGGAATTATGTATGTCAAATTAAATGGCGGTGGCGCATGACGTATGTCACTTCTGTTCAATGACTTAAATGATTAGTGTGGTCGATCTAGTTCTTTATATCTGTGGTGTCGAATGGCGCTCAATCAGCAATTCTTCTGACGGAACTTAAAAAAAATTGAAGACAGGAGCGCAAAATGGGTTACTGAAATATCTTCTTTTAGCTTCACAGCCCATGTATCGTATTGTGACTTTATGGCTTATAACTGTGTATTGATTTTGACTTGACTTGCACTATTGATGGCAATAAACACCAAATAATTTAAATCCATACATTTACTACGGTGTCGTCAAAACTCACTGAGATCTACCTTTAGTCTTGTCAACCTCACTGAGATCTTCCTTTAGTCTGGCCAACTTCACTGAGAACTTTATTTAGTCTGGCCAATTTCACTGAGAACTTTCTTTAGTCTGGCCAACCTCACTGAGAAAAACATAGTCTGTCCAACCTTAATGAGACCTTCCTTTAGTCTTGCCAACCTCACTGAGATCTCCATTTATTCTGGTCAACATCACTGAGATCCCCATTTAGTCTGGCCAACCTAAATGAAATCTCCAATTAGTCTTGCCAACCTCACTGAGGTCCAAATTAAGTCTGGCCACTGGAGATTCCCATTTAGTCTGGCCAAACTCACTGAGACTTATTTAGTCTGGTTAACCTCCTTAAGATCTTCCTTTAGTCTGGCCAACCTCCATGAGATCTATTTACGCTATTGCCTACTGCCCTGAGACCTACGTACTTTCTAGCAATCTTTCACTGCAATGCGGATCAATAAATAAAAGTAAAGTTACCCTAAGTCCATACGCACCATAAGACCACCCGCTCCACAGTAGATCTTGATTTGACATGTAACAGCTTATTACTTCAAAAGAGGAAAAAATTACAAAATAGAAGCACCATACATTTTAAAGTTTTACATTGAATAATGAGATTTTATTGGTCAATAAAATGAAACATTAACTATTGCACATTGAACATCGTTTGACACAAAAATTATAAACACATGCAGGGAATAACTGACAATCATACACAACATTCCCCCTAGGCTCAGACGACATCCCAGATTTTGTAATCAAAGAAGAACCTGAAATGTATATAATAAAGTTGCATAATGTACTAAGTATTCAATAAGTAATTTGCAAAGGAATTTTTGTAGTTGGCGTCTACATGCTGCAACTTTTAGTTTTGTCTACCCTACTGTGACTGTGTAGTAAAAACGCCTATTTTCTTATAATTTATACTTTAAATTGTGATCTACTGATTTTTAAACTTTGCATTTTGGTATGTTTAAGATCTCTAGTATTTAACAACAGTGAATTTGAAGTCAACAATAATTGGAATATATTGTAAAGTTAGATTCATCTTGACTTATTCATCGAAACGCGTATGACAGGATTGTATTTGAACATTGAACATGACCACAAGGGAGTTCAACTGAACACTCGATATTTGATAACCTACAGCCAATGCCTAAAAGTCAGTTGCCCACTTCTGCTGACGTTTTTCGTGCGTATGATTATCATTGAAATTCAGGAGAATTTTCCTCGGTGCGTGGAAGATCTTCTATTAATTGGCAAAGAAGTGAAATAGATCTACGTTATTGCTGCTACTCTACTATTGAAATAATAGTGTAATGAAGCGTGTCGAGATATTGCTAAAGTAACTCAACAAATACTCTCTCAAAAAAATCATCAACAACTTTTGAAGAAACCTTTCAAAGTTTGCAAAGTGTATTTGATTTATGTTGCTACAAGTGTTTTGATTCTGGTGCAATGAGAAAGACTGGCATGTTTTTGTCTCAATAACAATACCAGGGCTAGAATGGAATTTATGGGCAAGATCAAAAAAACAACACGGAAAATGTATATAGGGAAAATTGACAAAGAAATGACAATGAAGTTGCAGACGAAAATTTACAGAAGTAAGAGACAGAAAAGCAGAGACCATGAAAAATGGAATTGGATAATGAATTACATTTGTGTCGTTGTTTCTTCTGGTGTAAGCGGCATGCACGACGACTACGATGAAAATGATAATGATGACGTTGTACGTAGTGATGATAATGATGATATGATGACAAGCAGTGACGAGGAAATGAAACCAAAATACTTTACAATATCCTGAATTGTGTAGATCTCTGGACAAGTGTAAAGTTAGTAACAGAGATGCATGCCTAATTGTCAACTCTATGTTGGAAGATCTAAATCTTCTGACTGCAGAATCATGCGTAGATCCAGCAAAACTTCACAGACAGAGAAAAGTCTGGACACAGAAAGAAATAAACATTCGGATGATGTAAGACAATTTAAATGTATGGGATTTGATGGCAAGCAAGATGTAACAGTGGTTAGACAGGTAGAGGATGTAACAGGAGATCTATTAAAGAACAAATGTAGTCTCCTATCCCAGAACAGTACGTAGATCTTGTTGTGCCGGACAGTAGCAAATCAAGTAATATTGCCAAAGAACGTCTGTCAGTTATCACACACACCAAATCCATGGAAACCTTGTCGTCAGCAATAGTTTGTGATGGTACAGTCATAAACACCTTCGGTAAGTCGAATGGAGTGATTCCAGAGGTAGAACGAGATGTAAGAAGACTCCCTACTGCAAACCGAAAAGTTGTTGACATTGCCGATGACGTGAAGAAAGTACTGATCAAACATATCTACTAATAAGTTGCTTAGCAGTTCAGAACGGAATCATTGGATGAAAATAAACAATTTCTTCAAAATTGTATACCAGGGAATCTTAACCATGCAAGATTATATATGTCTTCATCCAATTGTACATCGTCTTATACAGAATTGTCAGATTCATTGTAAACGTTTATGCACCTTCATGGTTTTATATAAAGCCTTATTCAGAATGTTACGATGGTGCCTCGTATTTCCATCTTATGAAACTATGGTATAAACTGGGTCCTGATGATTGGGCAATCGTGAAGCCAGTTTTACAGAACAATCATTACTTCGCCAAACCTGAGAACATCCTCCTTGCCGGTATTATTGATGAAAATTAATCTGTTAGAAAAAAACGTACATGGGAAGATAGTTCATGCATGAATACATTCCCAGAATAATATTCGACTTGATAAACAGTTGATCGTTTGAATCCATCTTCATCGTCATACATGGGTATGATTTCCTTGGGATACAACAACAGTGACCATACCACCCCTCCTATCAATGACCCCACCACCACTTCTATCAATGGTTTCCAATGACGACCTAGACACTCTCTGCTTGGCAGTACGTGGCATATTATGTCATTCTCAGCCCGTTGAACGAGTTGTGCGAGACGTATCAGCAACCACTTTTAAGATTATTGGACATACCGCACGTCATGTAATGGTGTTGCAGTGTAAACGATCCAGGGATCAAGTTTTCTTCTCTGTTTCAATAAATCAAGGCCTGAATTAAACACTGATCCTAGGCAATTTATAGGTATAAACTGGTTACAGTTATCAGGTATAAACTGGGACAACCCCGGATGAAATTATAGAGTTATCGCTTGGGGGATGGTACATGATAGCGGGACCAGAATTGTTCCATTTTCTGAAAGAGAGAAGGTTCACAGAGGCGGCACTTATTGAAGAAATGTATTATTTTCGCGGATCTACCACTGTGAAAATCTATAACACCACAGTTTAGTGCTGCAATAGTGAACGTTACAGAAGCCGAAACACGTCCCCAAGTCAGCACAGACAACAGACCAGGGCAAGTTATGTATGTGTATATTGGGTCATCTCGCACGAAACCGTCGTTCCGCAGCTGCATAAAAGACAGGAATTCAGTGACGTTCCGACAATCACAGGCAGATTACCCATTTGAGGGCCGCAGAAACTGATCACAATCTCCAGTACAATCCATACGTAATGAATGTACATCTAGACCAGTAACAGCGGTTTAAGCCCAAGGGGAAAACTAATTTTGTCTCTGCACTGGTAAATAGTTGTGTTGCAGAGTTGCTTTGAGACACAGGGGCAGTTAATGTTGTGTTGAAGAAGTTCTGTTCGAGACCACCAGTTTTTGCCATACGATGATGAAATTATACTATACTTTTTATACGTGCAGATAGCACGCAAAGGAAATATCCAACGGCGCACATCGTTGAAACATCATTTATCTCTTGTGGCTCTGTCAAAGCAACAGTCATAAATAACCATGTTGCTGACAATACTAACGAGCTTAGCAAATATTAAAGATTGTACGAAAGATGAGCATAATCAATTGGATACATGAGAGAAAAATGTACAAAAGAATGGTCTACGGAGGGTGAAAGAAGACATACCTATATCAAAATATGGAGAATGATGCTAACCAAGAGACAGTATGCTCAATAGCTCTTGTACACACGAGAGCGAGACAGTACCAGGAGACGACACAGAAAAACCACAGCTGACAGTGAAAAGATTTTTGGTCCATCGTTCGAAGAGCTCAAGGTCCAGCAGAGGTAGATGAGTCCCTAGTTATTTTTTCAGGCAGTGGGAATCAGAGACCAAACGAAGCAATAAGAAATAGTTATCTCACAAGAGTACAACTTATATTTCTTAAGATTTATAGATACCCAATACTGGTTAGGTGTCACTCCTTACCACTTGCTGGACACATGGCAGTGAAAAACATACCAGAGTTTGAATAAACATATTTATTGGCCGAATATCTAAGGACACATCTACATTTGTAAAGTCATGCTCAATATGCCAGAGAGTTGTCAATATCAGTTCGAAGCACACAGCACTCTACAGTCAATGAACATCCCATCATTACCGTTCCAAAGTGGCGGTTGATATCGGTCCACTTTGCTAGTCAATCAGCTAGGGCCACGTTGCCTTAACTATTGTTGACCTGTGTTCAAAATGGCCAGAAGCAATACCACTCAGGAATATATCGGCTGAAACAGTGGGATATGCCCTAAAAAAGATATTTTCCACGTATGGTTTCCCCAAAACACTTTTATCTGACAGAGGGACTCAGTTCACTGAAAAAGTTACGTCACAACTATCTGCATTGCTGGATATACGTCAGATACAACCGAATCACCTCCAAATCCAGGTGTGTGAAAGATTTAATAAGACACTTAAAAGTATGCTGAACAAACTGGTAGATGAAGACAAACATAACTGGGAAAAAATCTTCCGATGTTATTTTTCCTACAGAGAGACATTCATGGCGTCGAGTAGTTTACAAACAGGAATGTGCTTAAAAGCAGTTTAGTAATTCATGTAAAAATTGTGCGTGAAATTGACACGGGCTATCGATATGCTGTCACACCATCTGGAGATAAGAAAAAGAAGAAGAAGGGAGATGAAAAGTTGATGAGCTCAAGCAGGAGTTGGACATGGATGAGCACAATATCCTCTATCGAAGAGCTGTACGAGAGATTTCCGGGGCTGATCCTAACAATGGTCATACGCCATAAAGAGCCAAAGAAATCCTTGGCCAGAGATGGTCCTAACCTGCTAACACCACCAAAGACCACGCCAGAATAGGTCAAGCTTTTAAAAGTATTATTCACAGGTTTTTTCTGCTACTTTGTATTGGTGCGATTTTGTGTTACATTGCGCTTATTCCATTCAGGCTTCACAAATGGGAGATCCACTAGGAGATAATTTATATCTAGGTATTGTGTTAACAGTCGTCGTCGTCATTACAGGGTGTTTCTCATATTATCAGGAGGCTAAAATCTCACGTGTCATGGATTCTTTCAAAAACATGGTCCCTCAGTATGCCATTGCTGTTCGTGGTAATCAAAAACTAAGTATTCGTGCTGAAGAACTATTATTTGGCGATATAGTTAGAGGTAAAGTTTGGAGATCGTGTACCTGCTGACATAAGGATTATTTCTGCTCATGGATTCAAGGTAGATAACTCATCATTGACTGGAGAGTCTGAACCCCAGACAAGAACAGCCGTTCACTTGAGAACCCACTGGAGACAAGAAATTTGACATTCTTTTCCACCAATGCTGTGTGAAGGAACTGCCTGTGGTATTGTTGTCAAAACTAGTGATAATTATGTGATGGGTCGCATTGCAAATTAGGCTTCTGGTCTTGAAGTTAATGAAACCCCAATATTAAAGCGATTGCCAATCTCATCCACATCATTACAGGTGTTGCAGTATTTCTTGGTGTGACCTTCTTCTTCGTCGCATTTATTCTGGGATACTTCTGGTTGGATGCTGCTATTTTCTTGATTGGTATTAGCGTAGCCAACGTACCTGAAGGTCTACTGGCCACTGTCAGAGCAAGCTTGATATTAACTGCCAAGCGTATGACCAAGAAAACTGCCTGGGGAAAAAAACGTGGATGCTGTAGAACCTCTGGGGTCAACATTCACCATCTGTCGGATAGACTGGAACTTTGACACAAAACAGAATGACAGTAGCTCACATGTGGTTTGATGTGGACGCATCATTGAAGCTGATACTAGTGATGACCAGTCCAATACTATGGCTTCCCGCAATGAATCAACATGAATGGCCCTTGCTCGTATAGGAATGTTGTGCAATCTTGCTGAATTTAAAATCGGACAGGAACATGTGCCTGTGCTCAAAAGAGAGTGTAATGATGATACCTCTTGGGAGTCAACTTGGTTGTGCAGTGAACCCAAAATATGTGGCGGTTATCACTGAGGCTTCAGGCGGAGGCTCTTTATGATATATTTTATAATGGAATTATACTGTGCTTATGACATTTTTGGATGTTTTTTTTAATGATTTTTATTTCTTAAAGAAAAAATATTATTATTTTTTTCTAAAGGGGGAGGAATGTCAGGGATATTATGGTGGGGAGAGAGCATGAGTGTGTAACTGGAGACTGAGTTGTGTCTTCTCTCTGTGTGTGTGTGTGTAGCTGGACAGGGGAAAAAGCAGGGAGTTAATTATAAGAGTTCAGTGGGAAAACACGGGAAGTTGATCTTGTTGAAGGACTGTGAATATGAGTATTGTGATCTTGTTTTCTGTTGGACTTAAGATATTCTTTTGATTAAAGTTTTTGGTGAAAATGATTGACACCGATAGTCAAACTGAGCGATATGTGAAAAAACAAAATGAAAAGGTGGGGGAACTTTTTTTTCAATTTAAAAAAGAATTAGTGTTGCTACTGTCATCTACATACGATTGTTCTACGAATGGGTGGGTTTCAGTTACGAAAAATAATGAAAATAGTTATCACCCTAATATATATATATATATATATATATATATATATATATATATATATATATATATATATATATATGTATATATACAAATAAGTACGCAATTGTTGAAATTGTTGAATCAAAACACAAGAAAACTTTAATCAAAAGAATATCTTAAGTCCAACAGAAAACAAGATCACAATACTCATATTCACAGTCCTTCAACAAGATCAACTCCCGTGTTTTCCCACACTGAACTTTATAATTAACTCCTGCTTTTCCCTGTCCAGCTACACACACACACACAGAGAGAGAGAACACAACTCAGTCTCCAGTTACACACTCATGCTCTCTCCCCACCATAATATCCTGACATTCCTCCCTTTAGAAAAATAATAATATTTTTTTCTTTAAACCAAAATCATTAAAAAACATCCAAAAATGTCATAAGCACAGTATAATTCCATTATAAAATATATCATAAATGAGCCTCCGCCTGAAGCCTCAGTGATAACCGCCACATATTTTGGGTTCACTGCACAATAAGTTGACTCCCAAGAGGTATCATCATTACACTCTCTTTTGAGCACAGGCACATGTTCCTGTCCGATTTTAAATTCAGCAAGATTGCACAACATTCCTATACGAGCAAGGGCCATTCATGTTGATTCATTGCGAGAATATGAAGTATTGGACTGGTCATCACTAGTATCAGCTTCAATGATGCGTCCACATCAAACCACATGTGAGCTACTGTCATTCTGTTTTGTGTCAAAGTTCCAGTCTTATCAGAGCAGATGGTGAATGTTGACCCCAGAGGTTCTACAGCATCCACGTTTTTCCCCAGGCAGTTTTTCTTGGTCATACGCTTGGCAGTTAATGTCAAACATACAGTGACAGTGGCCAGTAGACCTTCAGGTACGTTGGCTACGCTAATACCAATCAAGAAAATAACAGCATCCAACCAGAAGTATCCCAGAATAAATGCGACGAAGAAGAAGGTCACACCAAGAAATACTGCAACACCTGTAATGATGTGGATGAGATTGGCAATCGCTTTAGTAATTGGGGTTTCATTAACTTCAAGACCAGAAGCCTAATTTGCAATGCGACCCATCACATAATTATCACTAGTTTTGACAACAATACCACGGGCAGTTCCTTCACACAGCATTGGTGGAAAAGAATGTCAAATTCTTGTCTCCAGTGGGTTCTCAAGAGTGAACTTGGCTGTTCTATTCAGTTCAGACTCTCCAGTCAATGATGACATCTACCTTGAATCCATGAGCAGAAATAATCCTTATGTCAGCAGGTACACGATCTCCAAACTTTACCTCAACTATATCGCCAAATAATAGTTCTTCAGCACGAATACTTAGTTTTTGATTACCACGAACAACAATGGCATACTGAGGGACCATGTTTTTGAAAGAATCCATGACACGTGAGATTTTAGCCTCCTGATAATATGAGAAACACCCTGTAATGACGACGACGACTGTTAACACAATACCTAGATATAAATTATCTCCTGGTGGATCTCCCATTTGTGAAGCCTGAATGGAATAAGCAATGTAACACAAAATCGCACCAATACAAAGTAGCAAGAAAAAACCTGTGAATAATACTTTTAAAAACTTGACCTATTCTGGCGTGGTCTTTGGTGGTGTTAGCAGGTTAGGACCATCTCTGGCCAGGATTTCTTTGGCTCTTTATGGCGTATGACCATTGTTGGGATCAGCCCCGAATCTCTCGTACAGCTCTTCGATGGGGATATTGTGCTCATCCATGTCCAACTCCTGCTTGAGCTCATCCAACTTTTCATCTCCCTTCTTCTTCTTTTTCTTATCTCCAGATGGTGTGACAGCATATCGATAGCTTTCAGCCCGTGTCAATTTCACACTGAATTTTTACATGAATTACTAAACTGCTTTTGCCACACATTCCTGTTTGTAAACTTACTGACGCCATGAATGTCTCTCTGTAGGGGAAAAAATAACATCGGAAGATTTTTTCCCAGTTATGCTTGTCTTCATCTACCAGTTTGTTCAGCATACTTTTAAGTGTCTTATTAAATCTTTCACACACACCTTTGGTTGGAGGTGATTCGGTTGTAAATATCTGACGTATATCCAGCAATGCAGATAGTTGTGACGTAACTTTTCAGTGAACTGAGTCCCCTGTCAGATAAAAATGTTTTGGGGAAACCATACGTGGAAAATATCTTTTTAGGCATATCCCACCAGCCGATATATTCCTGAGTGGTATTGCTTCTGGCCATTTTGAACACAGGTCAACAATAGTTAAAATGTAGCAATGGCCCCTAGCTGATTGACTAGCAAGTGGACCGATGATATCAACCGCCACTTTTTGGAACGGTAATGATGGGATGTTCATTGACTGTAGGGGTGCTGTGTGCTTCGAACTGATATTGTTAACTCTCTGGCATATTGAGCATGACTTTACAAATGTAGATGTGTCCTTAGACATATTCGGCCAATAAATATGTTTATTCAAACTCTGGTATGTTTTTTTCACTGCCATGTGTCCAGCAAGTGGTAAGGAGTGACACCAACTCAGTATTGGTATCTATAAATCTTAAGAAATATAAGTTGTACTCTTGTGAGATAACTATTTTTTTATTGCTTGTTTGGTCTCTGATTCCCACTGCCTGAAAAAGTGGCTTTAGGGACTCATCTACACTCTGCTGGACCTTGAACTCTTCAGGCGATGGACCAAATCTTTCACTGTCATTGTGGTTTTTCTGTGTCATTTTGTCTCCTGGTACTGTCTCGCTCTCGTGTGTACAAGGGCTATTGGTACCTCTGTTCTGGTTAGCATCATCTCCATATTTTGATATATAGGTATGTGAGGTAACTCTTCTTTCACCCTCCATAGTAAGACCATTTCTTTTGTACATTTTTCTCTCATGTATCCAATTGATTATGCTCATCTTTCGTACAATCTTTTTAATATTTGCTAAGCTCGTTAGTATTGTCAGCAACATGGTTATTTATGACTGTTGCTTTGACAGAGCCTGAGATAAATGATGTTTCAATGACAATGTGCGCCGTTGGATATTTCCTTTGCGTGCTATCTGCACGTATAAAGTATAGTATAATTTCATCATCGTATGGCAAAAACTGGTGGTCTCGAACAGAGCTTCTTCTAACTACAACATTAACTGCCCCTGTGTCTCAAAGCAACTCTGCAACACAACTATTTACCAGTGCAGAGACAAAATTAAGTTTTCCCTTGGGCTTAGAACCGCTGTTACTGGTCTAGATGTACATTCATTACGTATGGATTGTACTGGAGATTGTGATCAGTTTCTGCGGCCCTCTACATCCGGGTAATCTGCCTGTGATTGTCGGAACGTCACTGAATTCCTGCTTTTTATGCGGCTGCGGAACGACGGTTTCGTGCGAGATGACCCAATGATCCACATACATAACTTGCTCCGGTCTGTTGTCTGTGCTGACTTTGGGGACGTGTTTCGGCTTCTGTAACGTTCACTTTCTATTGCAGCACTAAACTGTGGTGTTATAGATTTTCACAGTGGTAGATCCGCGAAATGTATACATTTCTTCAATAAGTGCCGCCTCTGTGCGAACCTTCCTCTCTTTCAGAAAATGGAACAATTCTGGTCCCGCTATCATCAGCACCTTGTCCACAATAAATGTAACTCTATAATTTCATCAGGGTTGTCCCAGTTTATACCTGATAACTGTAACCAGTTTATACCTATAAATTGCCTAGGATCAGTGTTTAATTCAGGCCTTGATTCGTGAAACAAGAGAAGAAACTGATCCCTGATCGTTTACACTGCAACACCATTACATGACGCGGTATGTCCAATAATCTTAAAAGTGGTTGCTGATACGTCTCGCACAACTCGTTCAACGGGCTGAGAATGACATAATATGCCACGTACTGCCAAAGCAGTAGAAGTTGTCTAGGTCGTCATTGGAAACCATTGATAGAAGTGGTGGTGGGGTCATTGATAGGAGGGGTGGTATGGTCACTGTTGTTGTATCCCAAGAAATCATACCCATGTATGACGATGAAGATGGATTCAAACGATCAACTGTTTATCAAGTCGAATATTATTCTGGGAATGTATTCATGCATGAACTATCTTCCCATGTACGTTTTTTCTAACAGATTAATTTTCATCAATAATACCGGCAAGGAGGATGTCCTCAGGTTTGGCGAAGTAATGATTGTTCTGTAAAACTGGCTTCACGATTGCCCAATCATCAGGACCCAGTTTATACCATAGTTTCATAAGATGGAAATAATTCTGAGCACCATCGTAACATTCTGAATAAGGCTTTATATAAAACCATGAAGGTGCATAAACGTTTACAATGAATCTGACAATTCTGTATAAAGACGATGTACAATTGGATGAAGACATATAATCTTGCATGGTTAAGAGATTCCCGGTATACAATTTTGAAGAAATTGTTTATTTTCATTTTTCCAATGATTCCGTTCTGAACTGCTAAGCAACTTATTAGTAGATATGTTTGATCAGTACTTTCTTCACGTCATCGGCAATGTCAACAACTTTTCCTTGGTTTGCAGTGGTCTTCTTACATGTCGTTCTACCTCTGGAATCACTCCATTCGACTTACCAGTGCTTATGACTGTACCATCACAAACTATTGCTGACAAGGTTTCCATGGATTTGGTGTGTGATAACTGACAGACGTTCTTTGGCAATATTACTTGATTTTGCTGTCACGTCCGGCACAACAAGATCTACACTGTTCATCAGATAGATATCACACATAATGTTGTTTTTTAATAGATCTCCTGTTACATCCTCTACCTGTCCTAAATCCACTGTTACATCTTGCTTGCCATCAAATCCCATACATTTAAATTGTCTTACATCATCCGAATGTCTGTTTATTTCTTTCTGTGTCCAGACTTCTTCTCTGTCTGTGAAGTTTTGCTGGATCTACGGATGATTCTGCAGTCAGAAGATTTAGATCTTCCAACATAGAGTTGACAATTAGCATTGCATCTCTGTTACTAACTTTACACTTGTCCAGAGATCTACACAATTCAGGATATTGTAAAGTATTTCGTACTGGTTTCATTTCCCTGTCACTGCTTGTCATCATATCATCATTATCATCACTACGTACAACGTCATCATTATCATTTTCATCGTAGTCGTCGTGCATGCCGCTTACACCAGAAGAAGCACAACGACACAAATGTAATTCATTATCCAATTCCACATTTTTCATGGTCTCATTTCTGTCTCTTACTTCTGTAAATTTTCGTCTGCAACTTCATTGTCATTTCTTTGTCAATTTTCCCTATATACATTTTCCGTGTTGTTTTTTTGATCTGCCCATAAATTCCATTCTAGCCCTGGTATTGTTATTGGCAAAGGACAAAAACATGCCGATCTTTCTCGTGCACCAGAATCAAAACACTTGTAGCAACATAAATCAAATACACTTTGCAAACTTTGAAAGGTTTCTTCAAAAAGTTGTTGATGATTTTTTTGAGAGAGAGTATTTGTTGAGTTTCCTTACTTTAGCAACCAGCCTCTCGACACGCTTCATTACACTATTGATTTCACAGTGGGTATACCAGCAATAACGTAGATCTATTTCACTTCTTTGCCAATTAATGAAGATCTTCCACGCACCGAGGAAAATTCTCTGAATTTCAGCTGATAATCATACGCACGAAAAACGTCAGCAGAAGTGGGCAACTGACTTTTAGGCATTGGCTGTGGGTTATCAAATATCGAGTGTTCAGTTGAACTCCTTGTGGTCATGTTCAATGTTCAAATACAATCCTGTCATACGCGTTTCGATGAATAAGTCAAGATATGAATCTAACTTTACAATATATTCCAATTATTGTTGACTTCAAATTCACTGTTGTTAAATACTAGAGATTCAAACATACCAAAATGCAAAGTTTAAAAATCAGTGGTATTTACAATTTAAAGTATAAATTATAAGGAAAAATAGAAAATAGGCGTTTTTACTACACAGTCACAGTAGGGTAGACAAAACTAAAAGTTGCAGCATGTAGACGCCTTTAAAAATTCCTTTGCAAATTACTTATTGAATACTTATACATTATGCAACTTTATTATATACATTTCAGGTTCTTCTTTGATTACAAAATCTGGGATGTCGTCACAGGCCTAGGGAGATATTTGTGTATGATTGTCAGTTATTCCCTGCATGTGTTTATAATTTTTTTGTGTCAAACGATGTTCAATGTGCAATAGTTAATGTTTCATTTTATTGACCAATAAAATCTCGTTATTCAATGTAAAACTTTAAAATGTATGGTGCTTCTATTTTGTAATTTTTTCCTCTTTTGAAGTAATAGCTGTTATGTCAAATCAAGATCTACTGTGGAGCGGGTGGTCTTATGGTGCGTATGGACTTAGGGTAACTTTACTTTTATTTATTGATCCGCATTGCAGTGAAGATTGCTAGAAAGTACGTGGTAGGTCTCAGGGCAGTAGGCAATAGCGTAAATAGATCTCATGGAGGCTGGCCAGACTAAAGGAAGATCTTTAAGGAGGTTAACCAGGACTAAATAGAGACCTCAGTGAGTTTGACAGACTAAATAGAGATCTCAGTGAGTTTGGCCAGATTAATTTGAGATCTCAGTGAGGTTGGCAAGACTAATTGGAGATTTCATTTAGGTTGGCCAGACTAAATGGGGATCTCAGTGATGTTGACCAGAATAAATGGAGATCTCAGTGAGGTTGGCAAGACTAAAGGAAGGTCTCATTAAGGTTGGACAGACTATATGTTTTTCTCAGTGAGGTTGGCCAGACTAAAGAAAGTTCTCAGTGAAATTGGCCAGACTAAATAAAGTTCTCAGTGAAGTTGGCCAGACTAAAGGAAGATCTCAGTGAGGTTGACAAGACTAAAGGTAGATCTCAGTGAGTTTTGACGACACCGTAGTAAATGTATGGATTTAAATTATTTGGTGTTTATTGCCATCAATAGTGCAAGTCAAGTCAAAAATCAATACACAGTTATAAGCCGCATAAAGTCACAATACGATACATGGGCTGTGAAGCTAAAAGAAGATATTTCAGTAACCCATTTTGCGCTCCTGTCTTCAATTTTTTTTTAAGTTCCGTCAGAAGAATTGCTGATTGAGCGCCATTCGACACCACAGATATAAAGAACTAGATCGACCACACTAATCATTTAAGTCATTGAACAGAAGTGACATACGTCATGCGCCACCGCCATTTAATTTGACATACATAATTCCCATTGATAAAACAAGCAATATTTTTACGGCGATTTTATTTTTTCAAAAATTCTAACATTATTTCTCTGAACAAAGCAACAATGAGACCAAGCTGCACACTAAGACTATACCAACACAAACTAAATTTAAATGTTCACGAGACGTGTTCATAATGTATCAATTGTTTGTTTGTTTTGCAGAGGCGTAGTGAGAGGCGGGCAAGAGCCCCGGGCCTACTCACAAAGGGGCGTCAAATGGTATATTTTACATATAATATTATTTTTTTTTCAAATGGGGGGCGCTAAAAAGGTTTTAAAAAGGTATTTTGCCCCGTGCGCTTGGGCAGTGGCGAGTTTAACTCGCGCCCGAGGCACAGTACCTTTTTAGAGCCCACACACCATTAGAAAACCATATAATAGTATTTACAATTGTTGGTTATGCTGACAATTGGACAGCCCTTTGTAAGTAGCCCTCTAGGCTCTTGTCCACCTCCTGCTACGCCACTGAGCTACGGCACTGTTTTGTTGCCTTGAAAACGTTCTTACTTAGCCTTAATTAGACACTTTGTAATGTTATAGGCAAAGTGTGAAATGCCGGCATTCTAAAGAATGCCTAGGCATTGTATAGAATGCCTGGTGATTTTAGGCAAAGTATAAAATTTTTAAATTGTGCATACTTTTCCTAGGCATTGTATAGAATGACTAGTGTCGTTTTGGCAAAGTATAAAATTTCTAAATTGTGCATACTTTTCCTAGGCATTCTATACAATGCCTAGGCATTGTATAAAATGACTAGTGTCGTTTAGGCAAAATATCAGAAAAGAACAACAAAAGCCTTTATTGATAAAAACGTATTTTAATATGGAATGAATGCAAAATAAAGCATATGATGTTCATACCGTAAAAAACAACGACAGCAGATTGAAGTATTTGCTTCAGCCGGTAAGACTGGATTCACACTTAGAATTGTACTGTACTGAATTTTCTTCTTTCTGACAAAACACTTCATATTTTGGTATTTTGATCTGTCATGTTCATATTTCACGAATTAGTGAAGAATTGATAAATAATGAAAAGATGTTGTTTCTGGTGAAAACAAGCAGAACACAACTGGAATGAGCTACTTGTTGCAGCAGGGAAGACTAGAATGGCATTTTGAATTGCATTTAATTTTCTTTTTCACACAAAGACACCTCATAGTTTGGCATTTCGTCTTGCATTTACATCTGACGAATCCTTGGCCGCTTCCTGTAGACTGAGAAGTAGCAGCAGATCGGAGAGCTATTTCAAGGTCAGGAACGTCTTCCGCTTTTATTAAATCCTTTGGACATACGGTGAATTCTGATAAATTATGTCATTCATTTAATTATAGACAGGTTGTCTATATTAAGACTTGCCATACGTCCCGGTTTCGCCGGACAGTCCCGGATATACTGGGTTGTCCCGGTGTCCCGCCCGGTTGTTGAAATTGTCCCGGTTTAGATTCAGTCCGCGGTTTGATGGTGTGCAAAGTTAACTTCGGACTTAGCTGCAATGAATTTTATGAAAAAATTAAAGAGAAGAAGGACTTATTGAGAAAAGTTCACTCAAGTGAAAAATTCGAGTGGTACAACAAGTAAAAAACTGTTTTGTTATTTAAAAGATCATGTTTGTGTACCATTATGAATAAAATATCAAAGATTATCTATTTTATATTTAAGTGTTTTTTACATCACTGTTTTCATACCCCCCCCCCGCCGAAACAGACATCCCTAAACCTAAAGTAAAAAAGACAACTGTCCCGGTTTGTCCGTGAAAAATTATGGCAACCCCATCTATATTATACACAGTGATTTGTCATGACCCCATGAATGTTAGATTCGTTAATACGGCATTGCAAATTTAGCGACCGCCTGTGATCATATGATCACCACTCCCATTTTTAGATCTAAATCCTATAAAATATAATGCTATGGTACTCCTCCACCCAGACTTGTCAAATACACTTGCCTAGATCCGTCATATTAAATATCCCTAATAGGCCTATCACTACAGTATTATTATTACTGTGTAGAAGACGTATATATTTTTCTAAAAATAATTTGCAAAAGAAAATCCATGTCTATTTTTTTTTAATATGATAACGTATGTCTTATTGTTATCTATTTGTCTTCTAATAAGGGCATAAAGAATTATATCTGTTTTAACATTCCTCTTTAAGCATCGGTGGTCTTTAACTTTAACATCAGGCCTAACATTTATTTCACCTTTGTAAAAATCTGACATGGGTATTTTAGGCACCGTTGGTTTTTACTGTAATGTGACATTCAATGTAATGATAAGAATACAAAAGTTTATTAATTAAAACAAAAAAAAGAGATGTCAAAATACAATTTAGATATTTTAATAGTGATATAACAATTTTTTACCATAGTACCAAGGAAAAGATATTTGTAAATTACCATATTTTTCATATACAATGTACGAAAATCTAATCGCATGAATTATTTACATTATACAAACAAAAAACAATTATAATAAAAGATATGGCGTACTTCTCATATAGTCTTTTGATGACAAGAGCACAGCACATACGTCATCTGTTTCATATTAAAAAAATGTTTGATATATCATTCTATTTTATCCTTATGGGCAAATATCTTTAAAATAGTATTAATAATGACAATAGTCATTAAAATACATAATATTAATCATTTTTAATGATAGTTACTGTAACGTTATGGATTTTTGTATAACGCTACGTAGTTAAACTTATGTAGTTTGTTGATATTAGGTTATGTAGCAGCCGATATTCTCTCTGGTTTTACTTCAAAGATGATAGCGTTCAGTCTCGTGGCACTCACACACACAAAACACCATTAATAAAGCCAAGTTCCACGATTCAATAACATTTATTTGAATAATAGTAAAACACATATAAATGCACTCAAGTGCACAAATATTCACAAATATGCTTTAGCAGAATAAACGTTGACTGTGTACTGTTGAACTTCAACTTATCTCTGAACACCTGTATACTGTCTTATCTTATAAGAGTACGTATACTTAATAACTTGTCAATATATGTATACTGTCTTGCGGTAAGAGTACGTATATCTAATATGTATACTGTCTTACAGGCAAGAGTACGTATTTCTAATATGGTGTCTTGATGTTTCTATCTCTATCGTCGGTCTGTCGATCGGTTAGTCTCGATGTCACTCGTCGGTCTGACGAAATCTCAGTTACATTTCTTATTTATGTGATGATGAATTATCACGTGCCCCAAAGTCCCAGAACTATTGATTGGCTCCATAACACCTTTTCTAACTCATCTACATATTAATGACTCTTATTCCAGCCTAGGGATTGGTGCGGCTAAAAACTCACTCTGGGCTAGTATTCCTTTGTCTGCCTAATTACATCGTCACCTACCTCTGGGGTCATAGACCTGTGATGACAACCTAATTCTACCCTAAACAAAGATCAACCACTGGAATTCTAGTTATCAAAACATATGGCTGTATCCTGGACCCATGAGTTTTCAATGTTGACTAACCAACTGAACCAGTGGTTCTAAAATTGTATGGATCTATCTAAAGCTATTGTTACAATATATATATATATATATATATATATATATATATATATACTAGCTGCAAGTACTGGCTTTGCCCTTGGGTTTAAAATAAGGTTTTCTGTTTACCTTCTGTTTTCTCTCCCCTACTACCTCTCCTTTCCTCCCTCCCCCTCTTCTCCCTCCCTCCCTCTCTCTCCCTCTCCCTCCCTCTCTCCCTCCCATCTCTCTCTCTCCTCCCTCCTCTCCCATCTCCCTCTCTCCCTTTCCCCCTCCCTCCCTTTCTCCCTCCCTCCCTCTCTCTCCCTCTCCCTCCCTCTCTCTCCCATCTCTCTCTCCCCTCCCTCCCTCTCCCATCTCCCTCCTCTCCCCTCCTTCTCTCCCCCTGTCCATCCCCCTCCCTCTCTCCCTTCCTCCTTCCCTCTCTCCTCCCTTGCCCTCTCCTCTTTTTATCTCTTACTCACATTTCTCCCATCCTCTCTCCCTCTTCCTTCCCTTCCTCTCTCCCTCCCTAACCCCTCTCTCCCTCCCTCCTTTCCCCCTCCTCCCTAACCTATCCACCTCTCCCTCCCTCCTCTCCCTCTCTCTCCTCCCCCCTCCCATCTCCCTCTCTCCCTCCTTCTCTCCTGTACATCCCCCTCCCTCCCTCTCTCCCCCTCCCTCCCTCCCTCCTACCCTCCTACCCTCCTTTTCTCTCTCTCTCTCTCTCCCCCACCTGCCCCCGTCTCTTTATCTCCTCTCTCCCTCCCTCTCTGGGAACAGACAGACAGACAGACAGACAGACAACAAATGCGTCTTATAAGCATAGAGATTATTCTGAAAAAAAAAATTTGAAAAAAAAAAAATTTCACTGTCGGGATTTCACATAGTCGGCCAAATTTGAGTTACGGCCAAGCGAGTAACCGACTGTGCTAGCGAGCACAACAAACATAATTTCAATTTTTAATAGGTTATGCGCGCAAGTTCTATTCGATCATCGGGAAATGACGTCACAGAGGAATTTTATTTATGGCGCCGTCGAGATTACTTTAATATAGTAAAATACTAAAATACAAAAAATAATTACAATTAAACTACCCATGAAGATGAAACGAAACCTGTCCTATAACCTTCCCCATGTAATTATGTGTATGTGTAACAAATTTCACGTTTTTTGATTGTCTGGATCTTGAGTTATAAGGGAACAGACAGACAGACAGACAGACAACAAATGCGTCTTATAAGTATAGAGATATATATTATATTTATTCCAAACTAAACATTAAAAAACATAGTTTAATTAAAATATACTAAATTTGAAAGTGATATACAGATTTGTAGAAACTTGAATTAGTTGAAAAAATAAAAGCATGGGCGTCAATCTTGAACATTAGTGCATTCCCTTATTTGGTGTATATTAATTAATTAAAATTACTTTCTGTATCTCCCCACGCACACACACACTTCTTAATGAGACATGTTTGGAAATGGACTTAGTCCTGAATTTTATTTAAAGTTTTAATTTTGTTATGACATCAATAACCATTGCAAAATTACATAATTGTGTTCACAGGTTACAAGATTATGTCAACCTGCAACCTGTCGGGTCAGTATATTTTTAGGCCTGTCCATTTTAGAATATTAATTGTCCAGCTCTTTCTACCCCAGCCCCACTTCTCCCATTCCCGAAGCACCGAAGATTTATATGACCTGATACATGACACATGTCACATTGCCTATAAAATCTAACAAAGCATTGATATCAATGGAATAAGAATTTTGAAGACATTTTGTGAAGATGTTATAAGTCTCAAGTTAATGATAATTTGTTATATGCATGTGTGTGTGTGAGTGAGTGTGTGTATATATATATATATATATATATATATATATATGTTACCGGCAAAGTGTGAAATGCCGGCATTCTAAAGAATGCCTAGGCAATGTATAGAATGCCTGGTTGTTTTAGGCAAAGTATAAAATTTTTAAATTGTGCATACTTTTCTTAGGCATTCTATACAATGCCTAGGCATTGTATAGAATGACTAGTGTCCTCTTGGCAAAGTATGAAATTTTTAGATTGTGCATACTTTTTCTAGGCATTCTATGCAATGCTAGAAAGGCGGCATTAATACCATTTGTCTGATCAAATAGAGTTCATCTCAACACTACAGAGACTTTTAAATATTTTTTTTCTCTTTTTTTAACGTCATGATTACTTGTTGTTGCTGTTGTTGCAGCTGTTGTTGTTGTTGCTGTTGTTGCTGCTGTTGTTGCTGCTATTAATGTTGCTAATGCTGCTGCTGTTGTTGTTGTTGTTGCTGTTATTGTTGTTGTTGTTGCTGTTGTTGATGATGTTGCTGCTATTGTTGTTGTTGCTGTTGTTGTTGCTGTTGTTGATGATGTTGCTGCTATTGTTGTTGTTGCTGTTGTTGTTGCTGTTGTTGATGATGTTGCTGCTATTGTTGTTGTTGCTGTTGTTGTTGTTGCTGTTGTTGTTGTGCTGTTGTTGATGATGTTGCTGCTATTGTTTTTGTTGCTGTTGTTGTTGCTGTTGTTGATGATGTTGCTGCTATTGTTGTTGTTGCTGTTGTTGTTGCTGTTGTTGATGATGTTGCTGCTATTGTTGTTGTTGCTGTTGTTGTTGTTGCTGTTGTTGTTGTGCTGTTGTTGATGATGTTGCTGCTATTGTTTTTGTTGCTGTTGTTGTTGCTGTTGTTGATGATGTTGCTGCTTTTGTTGTTGTTGCTGTTGTTGTTCTTGTTGATGATGTTGCTGCTATTGTTGTTGTTGCTGTTGTTGCTGATGCTGTTGTTAATGATGTTGCTGCTATTGTTGTTGTTGATGATGTTGCATTACTCCTACTTCTGATATATCTTCTTATCTTACAACGTCGAAAGGGATTTTCTGTCTGTAAATCTACTATAGTTCCTAACAAGGCCAATTACATACTTTGCCGAACGGGAACTCGGCATTCTATAGAATGCCTAGGCAATGTTAGAAATAGCAATTTATTTCATACTTTGCCTGAAAAATTCAGGCATTCTATACATTGCCTAGGCATTCTATAAAATGCTGGATTTCACACTTTGCCGGTAACATATATATATATATATATATATATATATATATATATATATATTACCTTTTGTTATGTTATGTTAGGTAATTTTACCAAGTTTCATGCAGATACAGTGATATTTAGAGGTAGCTCAACGGACTGGAAGTTTTATAATATATGCGAAAATGCCTGTATTTGACATACAAGGCAAACTGGAGGCTATTTCTGTTACTTATTTATATTTTCATGTCAGTGCAATATATAAAACTGCTGGTGCCATAGTGACAATGGAAGAAGTTTTTCAGTTCTAGCATGAGGCACGCATTCCAGTTCGCAAAGAATGCCATATAACAGCCAAGGTAAAAGATCTTCATTCAGCAATCTATTGGAATAAGAAATCTAGAACAGATACTCAGAAGGAGAAGGAGCACCAATTTACTGAATGTTTGACTGATTTGTTTGATGTTGCACACGCTGAACTTTAACCAAGATGCAGGTACCTGAAGACATACAATTACTTGAAGCACAAAGAGAGAAAGGGAGGCATGGTTGCATGGTAGGGTGGCCCAAAACCATATGGAAAAAAATAAAGTTTCTCACATCTAACGGGGCACCCTCTTTTTAAGTACAATTTGTCTTACTTAGTAACTGACAACAATTTCTGCTTCCTACTGCTATTGGAAGGGGTATGCTCAAGAGTTACAAACTTTTACTATATTAATAAAAAAAAGGGCATTTTCGTTGAATTTTTTAAAATTACATTTTCAAATCATGCCATTACTGTAATGTAACTGTTAAGTAACGAAAATGTCAACATAAAATGTAAATTGTAGAGTACTGAAGAGTCAGAGTACATTGTCTGAACATTGTCTACACCGAAACAGCACAGATAGCAGACTTCTTTGTAATTTGTGTAGGGATGACTTTTCTGTGTATTTCAATAACTGTTGCAGGCAAAATAAATTGTTTTTCTTATCGTTTTTTGTCATCAGTCTATTATATTCCTCAAAAGTTTAACTCCATGTTCTGCAGTATCGTTGATCACACGTTGATCGTTAATGCGCTGCTTACCCTTCTGGTATTCAATATTATCATTCCACTGAGGAAGAACTAGAAAGGAGTTGCCTATGTGTAGCTTTGTAAGCAGGTTCTGCGAACACCTTGGGGAAAAGTGACCCAAGCTGAGGCCTTCATTTTGGAGCAATGATGCATCACCTTAAACACGTCGCTCACTAGGTTCTATTCCAAAACCTGTTATTGTTTTCTGTTTCTCAATTGGTAACACTTCATCGGAAAACAATGCCAGCTGACAGTCTCATTAGACAGATACAACATGTGATTCTGGAGAATTTTTTATGCTGCAATACTGATGTCGTGATCAACAGACTGATATTGCTGCAGGTCCTTACAGAGCAAAAGATCTCCTTCAGGTGCTTCCGCTGCACAGGCTGCTTGAATTCAAGACATTATGTACAACAAGGTTCCAAACTGTACAAATCGTTTGAGTTGGCTCTCTTCCTTGGATGTAAGACTGAAAAAAATTTTCTCTGATGATGGAGGAAGTAAATTTTGATGGCATAGATCAAATTAGTCATCCACCTAAGCATGATGTACAGGGCCTGGTGCTCTCCAGTGAATGGTTTTTGGTGGATCTCCTAAGATGATCATTGTCAGTTCAATATGTTCTTCATAATCATCTCCGACCTGGGACTGAAGTCATCGAAATTTGTCAGGAAGCTCACCTTGTTTTCTCGGAAAACATCAGTGCTTGAAAGCAGTTCCAACTTACTATAGTTGTCATGCTTTATGCGTCCCCAAACTTCTTTAAATCTTTTGACGATCGGTATATTTGGTGAGTTAGAAGGACCGAAACACAAACTGAAAGCCTTTGCCAATTCCAGTTCAAGAACATGATGACGACATGCCAGCCACAATAGTTCTCGACCAACACGATGTAAAATAGTAATTAAACTAGACTCGGATAATAAATGTGGACTAAAAATGGGGCGTATCGGACCTTGGGGGCCACCACAGGCATAGTGAGGGGTGGACAAGAGGACATCATGCCCCGGGTGCTACTCATAAAGGGGTACATAATGGTATATTTTACATATATTATTCTATGGTTTTCGAATTGTGGGGGCGCTAAAAATGTATTACAAAGTTTTTGTGCCCCGGGCGCAAGTAAACTTGCTACGGCAACGGGGAAACTGATTTAGAGTATTCAAAATGGTGGAATGAAATCATGACAATGGCAACAGACAATGATAAAAGATAGATGCTCCAGACCTATTTTTAGAGAAGAGAGAAAGTCGTGGATTCACTACAGTAATACATTCATAATAGTCAAAGGATGAAGTGTTCTCACATACTATTTAAACATGAAATGTGTTCTTAAAAATTTTATGTATTGTTGAGGGTTTCAAGTTGTTTAAGAATATTTGTGAAATATCACAATTTCGTACTTGTAGTCCCTGTGAACAACATGCCAGCACGTAATTTTTTCCTAATAACTATCACCACCATATGAAAACTCCTCGTCTAGGCAGATTTATAGAGTTATGTTTTAACAGCATTATCTCATCTTCTCGGGCAAAAGTTATGTTTTAACAGCATTATTCCATCTTTCCTCGGGCAAAAGTTATGTTTTAACAGCATTATTCCCATCTTTACCGGGCAAAAGTTATGTTTTAACAGCATTATTCCCATCTTTCCCGGGCAAAAGTTATGTTTTAACAGCATTATTCCCATCTTTCCCGGGCAAAAGTTATGTTTTCTTCCGATGACACAAAAGAATGCAGATTTTTTGTTTGTGTTGTCATGGTCTTCTCATTTCCTTCTTTTCATTCTTTTTTTTTTTTAGAAAAAAAAATCGTCTTTATTTTAAATTTCATTAAACTTATATTGAGAAAAGTATCTGGCAATCTAGACTGCACATGTTTTGCTCACCTGACGTTTTCTTATTAAATTGCATGTTCTGTAATTAGACTGTCTTTTTAGTGTTCTCTTGACAACCGACCAAAATGGGTACTTTTTTAAAATAAAAAAAAAAATTTCTTTAAAATTATCGAATGTTAGGCTAACATGGACACTCACCTTAGTCATGAAGTTCCTAAATACTACTCACTTAAATTTCTAGCAGATGGATCTTTTGGAGAAGTTCACCTCGTCGTGGACAAGGAAAAGCCCAATGAGCAGAAGTTTGTAATTAAGAAGATCAAAATAGTTTATGTAAACAAAGATCAGGTGAGTACACTCAGTAATGTCATGTTTATTACTAGGATTTGTGGAAATTCTACTATTACGAAAAAAAATTCCTCGACATTCTGTGACAGTGTTTTCTGTAATATTTTAGAGGGTATTATAGTTTGCACATTTTTTTGTGCAAGATTTAAAAGATATTTATGAGATGTGACAAAAAGTGACATGTGCTGAAGTTAAATAATAAAATAATTTCTTAGGTTTTTTTTGTATTTTATGTTTTCATAAAAATAATTTGCTTGTGAAAAATGTTCCAAAAGTATATATGATCACAACCAAATTATTCCATAAACAAAAATAATATTATTTTAAGCATTCAAAAAACCATTTACCTGTTTACCTTTAAAGTTTCATCAAGAATATTTTTACAGTTCAGACCAAAATTTTTATGGTTCAAAAACATACATAATGAGCTCCATTATAACTCCTGGGAGATAACTGATTTGGTTTTATGTTTAACCGTTTTCGCATTTATCGTGAAACGCTTTCGCGTTTTTCGTGCGCCGCTTCACATATATAATATATTATTGACCATATCAGATCCCACAATTCCTGGTTTTTCTTCCGTTCTGGCATTCCTCCTGTACAAACAAGGGTAACCTCCTAAAACCCCCTGAATCGTTCCAGCGGTGACGACCAACATGAAAGGGCGGGAAAGGGAGTGGAGGGGGGGGGTGGGTTACCACGAAATCAAATATGATTTTGTACTAAAAAGGATAAATCACTTCCCCCCTCCCTCCTCTACACACCCCCCAGTGGTCCCTCATCACAAAGCCTCCTCCCCCACCCCCGACCCCCCTTTTCAATCCCTACAGTCTTCTATAAAAATAACATAGGGCTTTAACCGTCAGGCCATCTGTACCGGAAGTACGACATAGTTTGCTGGACAATACAAAAAAAAGTTACCCCCCCTTCCTCCACCTCCACCCCCCCACAATTCATCATCCATCATTGTTGAAGCAGACGAGACGGCCATGGATCTTAACTCTCAACACCCTACTCTACTCTTGTCCTGCATGCTCTCCCCTTCCCATTACATCACTCACACTCTCTCTCTCTCTCTCTCCCTCCTTATTGACCTCACTCTATCTGTTGGCTCTCCCTCCCTCTCTCTGTGTCTACTCTCTCTCTTTCTCTCTCTCACTCTCTCTATCTCTCTTCCTCCGCGTTTCTCTCCTCTCGTTAACTCCTCCGTTGACTTGTTATCTCCACTTCTGCAATAACGTGGAATCCAACCAAAACGGCTGACAATCTCGTTAGAACCGGAACCATATCAAACATAACAATTTATCCCCCCCCCCTCCGTCACCACTCCCGCCTCTCCGACTAGATCGTCTGCTAATAGAAAATAGAAAGAAAAAAAAAGATAATACAATACCCGAGATTTACAAATGGCGATTTTGACTGGTAACCCTATCCCCCTAAGATCCCCGAATTAAAATGTGCCCCAATGTGTCTTTTTTAGGCTCCCTATCAACCTCTGCACATGGCCCCATCCCAAAAAAAAAAAGACGCGTGAACGATTCTGTTTCTTGATATTAATAAATCGTTTATTATAAATTGTGTTTAAAAAATGTAATTACAAAGTTTAATATTGCTTCACAAAGTCAATTATTCAAAATTAAAATCTGAGTTCTAAGTGAACCGAAACGTATATAGTTTAACGACTGTTGCGGACAGTCGCTAAGAGTGCAGGCATGGGCGTATTCATGGGGGGCAAGGGAAGCATTTGCCCCCCCACCCCCACACATTTTGAAAAAATGTCATATAAATATAAGAGTGGGGCATTTACTCTCCCCCCCCCCCCTTACATTTAAAAAAAATGTCGTAAAGTTGTTATTTGCCCTCCCCTGGAAAATGTGTGCCCCCCCCCCTGGAAAAATTCCTAGCGACGCCCATGAGTGCAGGTACGGTAGTTTCCCCGGTGTTGTTTCCAAATCGTGAATTGATTGAATTTCCCGCGGTTTAAATAGTTCGTATCTCAAATATATATCTTCCACTTTTTTTTTCATTTTGACGAAAGATCTATAGATATTAATTTAAGGGGTGCGTTTCCAATCAGACTTATGTTCGCCGATTTATTTCTTTCATTGAATCTTTCAAGTGTTTAATAAGCATGCCTTTTTTTTCGCCATGAATGAACAAGTCATGAATCTTCAAGCAATAAATAAGTAAATTTGTTAATTTTTTTTTCCCTTTTAGCAATCTTCTGCAGAAGTGATGTATTTGTGGAATCAGAAAAGAAACATGTCTTTTTTAATATAAAAAATAAGGTTATGAATAATAATAATAATAATAATAATACATAAAGATAAATGAAAAAAATTGGAAGCGAAGCACACACCCAAAATAACGCAAACACCACACCCGCACGACAAATCGCTCTAACACACAGACATTTTTCATATCCTGCAGACATCGTAACTACATTTCCGGCTCGTGCGCAGCGCGTGTCGATCCATGTTGGATCATCTGGCAACAATCGTCATAAACGTTTCCTCATCCGGGATCTCGCCCATCTTCTTGGAAGGATTCGAAGAATTGGTCAGAGCGGGGGAAGGGGGTTGTATGGGGTGAATGAGTGGGTTGGGGGGTGGAGGGGCTTGTGATATTTGGAGAAAAGGGGGGGGGGGGATAAGCGATGCTTTCGGTTCAAAGCAAAGAAACAGAAATATCCGCTGGAAATTTTTTTTATAACGGTTTTTTTTCCTCGTTGCTTTCAGTTTCCGTTATACCGAAGTCACGAATTTCGTTGAAGCGAGATGCGTAGTTGATGGGAAAAGTCTTGGTTGAAACTTTTGGTTCGTTTTGTCGCTTTGTGTTCAAAGAAAACTATAAGGAACGGTTAACTTATAAACAGAATATAACTAATGACTGTCTGCTACAGGGGCGGCAACCCATGAGGTCCATGACAGCCGGATGGTCGTGTGGTACAGCACTCGAATTCGGACCTGAGGGTCCCCTGGTTCGATCTCCGGTGAGGACCAATGGATATTTCAGGTCATGGCTCAAGTCTCCGCTATATCTCCCGTGGTGCCTCCATGGCCATTGTACCATCGGCTCTGGTGGGGATGAAAGAAGGGCACCACAAAAACCGCCCATATTTTAAAAAAGCCACACAATCACCAAATTATAAAAAGTTAGGAAGCAATAAAAGTGATTAAAATTTCATCAATACTAAAATTAAAAGCGTGGGTGAATATTATAGACTGGACAAAGTGTGTCGATAAATATGTTTTAAATAAATATCAATAATCCCTAATTAAATAATCTACAGATACAGATGAGCACAGATGATTTTACTTTTAGTAATAATAAATAATTTATTTCGACAAAAATATTCAAAATATATATACAAAATAAAAGGTTTCCCAAAATAAATAGTAAATAAAACAGAATATGTCTTCGCTCCTAAAAACAACAACAAACAATATTATTTTTGTTTTGCGGGGGAAATGTTTTTTTTTGTTTCTTTTGGTTCCAAGGTTACTTGACTCGATTGACAGGAAGTGACGTCAGTACTGCGACTTTCTTGAGGCGTCTTTCCTGTCCGCGCAGTATCTTTTTTTTTGCCAGTGCTTGCGTTGCGAACTTTACAGTTAACTAAGAGGTTACGATTGGCTGTTTTTTTTTTCTTTATTTCTTGTGTTCGTCTAATTTTAGCATCATCACGTCATCAGTGACGCAAGGAATCTTGTCACAGTATTTTTGTGTTCCGTGGACAAATTTTGTTTGGTTGTTTTTGTGTGCGCTCCTGTTTACTAGTCCGACAAGGACGATAACTGTACTTTTCACTTTTGTGACGTATCATTATGACCTGTGTATACATCTTAGGGGTGGTGGTGAGGGGACGGGAAGCGCAGGGGGAAAAATTTCTAGCCCCCCCCCCCGTTAAATGATTTATTTAAGATTGCATGACGTTTTTTTCATTAATCGCTATGGGGGTGGGGGGAGGGGGAGAGAGGGTTCGGGGGCTTCTCTTGTCACAGGGGGCTTCTGCTGTCACAGGGGGCTTCTGCTGTCACAGGGGGCTTCTCTTGTCACAGGGGGCTTCTGCTGTCACAGGGGGCTTCTGCTGTCACAGGGGGCTTCTCATGTCACAGGGGGCTTCTGCTGTCACAGGGGGCTTCTCTTGTCACAGGGGGCTTCTGCTGTCACAGGGGGCTTCTGCTGTCACAGGGGGCTTCTCTTGTCACAGGGGGCTTCTGCTGTCACAGGGGGCTTCTGCTGTCACAGGGGGCTTCTCTTGTCACAGGGGCTTCTGCTGTCACAGGGGGCTTCTGCTGTCACAGGGGGCTTCTGCTGTCACAGGGGGCTTCTGCTGTCACAGGGGGCTTCTCTTGTCACAGGGGCTTCTGCTGTCACAGGGGGCTTCTGCTGTCACAGGGGGCTTCTCTTGTCACAGGGGGCTTCTGCTGTCACAGGGGGCTTCTCTTGTCACAGGGGGCTTCTGCTGTCACAGGGGGCTTCTGCTGTCACAGGGGGCTTCTGCTGTCACAGGGGGCTTCTGCTGTCACAGGGGGCTTCTGTTGTCGCAGGGGGCTTCTGTTGTCACAGGGGGCTTCTGTTGTCGCAGGGGGCTTCTGTTGTCGCAGGGGGCTTCTGTTGTCGCAGGGGGCTTCTGTTGTCCGGGTGGTACCCAAGCTGCCTGGATCTTATTTCGACGTCACTGAGCATTCTGAATCTGAGTTACTGTGACGTTACTGCTGGTAAGTCGCTGGTGCTTGAGGTTGTGAGCTCCATTGACTTGGTGGGAGGATTCTGGTTCAAACGTCAATCGGCTCCAGTTACCCATGCCGTCCATATACGGTTCCATCGTCACTGTTGGTTTGATGTAGTGGCGAAGTGTGTGTGTGTGTGTAGGCCTATGTGAAGTCCCTGTAATGATGCAATAAGATCTCTTGAGATCCTATAAAACCACTATTACGAGTACAGTGACATTATGTAATAGAGCCAAGATGGCTGATGTCTAGGTGAGTGCATCGATATATGCAAATAGAAATATACAGCGAGAATGACTGAGTGCACATGAAATGAGGGGGGGGGGAGGGGCAGACCAGTGAAGGAAATTATAGAAATTGTAACATAATTCTCACCTTTATAGGATGGACAGAGGAGGAAAAATGACAGACAGGGAACGACAAATATGCGCATGTTTGTGAGAGTGTGAGAGAGATAAATACAGAAAAATTAATAGAAAAAAAATAGATAGATAGATGGACAATTACATAACAAAAAATAAATAATCGATAGAGATAACAATAGATTAACAGTTAGTTAGATGAATTGATGGATAGATAGATAGATAGATAAGTAGATAGATTAATAATAAGAGATAAACAGATAAATAGATCGATTAATTCGTGAACAGATAAATACATACACATAAATGGATCAAGAGATAGATCATTGATCGATAGATAGACAAATAGCTCGATATATAGATAGTCATATAGATAAATAGATCCATAGATAGATATTAGAGATCGATAGATACATAAGTCGATAGATAAATAGATATCACAAAAGATGAGAAATGCTACTCGACATAATACGTCATTGCTTCTTCGTTTTTTTTCTAACAACGTGCCATGCTGTTTAAAGTTATTTCACTTTTTTTTTTTATTCCATTTCACGCATCAATGTCATGTCATGTTTCTGTGTTTCAACGTTATGTCATGTTTCTGTGTTATTTAACACCTGACCAGGAATTCAACAATAAAAAAGGAATCAAATATCTGTAAACAAGTATAAAATGTCCATCATCTTCACTTCAAAACAAAGAATCAAGTTGTTTTTGTTCTTTGATGTCAGAAGAGCTAAGATCAAGGTCAAGCAAAAACATCGCACCCATTGGCTGAAATGTATGCAGTCTGACCCCTGTGTCCTTTAATCAGCATTTTTTTTCTTTCTCTCTCCAATTTCCGATCTTCTCTAACAAATGAAACGTTTTTTTTTTATTTTAATCTCGCTATCTTTCTCCATTTTTTCGTTCTGTCTTCCTGCATTCATTGTTTCCAATTTTATGTTTTTCTTCTTCATATTCGTCCAGTGATTCTATTAATAGATCATTTCAATTCCTAAAACCAGTACTGACACACACACACACACACACACACACATGTGTTTTAGCTATACGTACACTCACAAATGTGTGTTTCAGCTATATACGTACACTCACAAATGTGTGTTTCAGCTATACGTACACTCACAAATGTGTGTTTCAGCTATACGTTCACTCACAAATGTTTGTTTCAGCTATACGTACACTCACAAATGTGTGTTTCAGCTATATACGTACACTCACAAATGTTTGTTTCAGCTATACGTACACTCACAAATGTGTGTTTCAGCTATACGTTCACTCACAAATGTGTGTTTCAGCTATATACGTACACTCACAAATGTGTGTTTCAGCTATACGTACACTCACAAATGCTAATGTCACGGTTTGCCAACTGCGGCTCACGAGCCAGAGTTTATATTTTCTCATACAGCCTCACCTACAACTTCCCATACAGCCTCACATACCGCGTCCCTTACAGCCTCTTCTACAACTTCCCTTACAGCCTCACCTACAGCTTCCCTTACAGCCTCACCTACAGCTTCCCTTACAGCCTCACCTACAGCTTCCCTTACAGCCTCACCTACAGCTTCCCTTACAGCCTCACCTACAGTTTCCCTTACATCCTCACCTACAGCTTCCCTTACATCCTCACCTACAGCTTCCCTTACAGCCTCACATACAGCTTCCCTTACATCCTCACCTACAGCTTCCCGTACAACTTCCACAACAGCCTCCACAACAGCATCACCTACAGCTTCCTTTACATCTTTCCCAACAGCCTCCCCATCGGCCGTGAGCTACATATATGATGAAGATTAAAACAGTTAACAAAACGAGCTGTGTATTTTTTTACTATAGATGGAATGTTACACTTGACCTCTGTTAACCTTTCACACAGGTAAAAAAGACGAAACAGGTGGCTTTATTTCATCGAGACAGATGAAGATCAAACAAATATCGTCCGTTGATCAGCGACAGATCCGAGTGAAATCAATACGATTAACTGATCCGTGACAGATGAAAGGTCAATTAAGTGACACCACTTGACCGGAGACACACGTAAAAGGTCAATAACAGCCCCGCCCCCAAGGACTTCCGCGGCCCGCCTCAGGCGCTGATTGTTTTCCTGATGTTATCGTTAACCTTGAGTTGACCCTGAAGATAACAATCTGCCTATGACACACTATACTCGGTATCCAACTGATACAAATAACTGCAGATACCAGGGATAAAACAAAGCCCAGCGGTCGTTTCCATTGGGTGTTTTTCACTATGTCTGCTCACGTTTCCGTTTCCGGGTGATAGGTCAAAGGTCACAGTGGCTGGAAACTAAGTAGGTGGCAATAAGGAGAGAAACACGGATCGAGCTGAGAAAGATAGATAGAGAGATTTGAGAGAGAGAGTGAAAGAGAATTAGATAGAAAGATACATAGATTTAGAGAAAGATACATAGAGAGAAAAAGAGAGAGAGAGAGAGAGAGCGAGAGAGAGAGAGAGAGAGAGAGAGAGAGAGAGAGAGAGAGAGAGAGAGAGAGAGAGAGAGACTCAGAGAAAGACAGATTGTGCCAAATGAATATTTCACCTAAGGTTGTGTATATGTCATCTTGACGTAGTATTACAACATTATTTGATGGCATCATGACCTGTTTCTCGGCATGATTTGAAATAAATTTTCACAGACTGAAGTAACGCCTCCCACGGAGCAGTCTAGAACTATGCAAGTGGTTATAAAACAACGTATGCTTTGACAAAGACCAATGCTCGTGTTATAGGCTATAACAGTGTTTCTCAAACTTTCGAAACCTATGTACCCCTTATCTATTTTCTTAATAATGAGTACCCCCCCCCCCTTTCCCTTGTAAAAAAAAAAAGAAATTGCATACTTTTGTTACAGTTATGGCTTCATTGTTTTCGTTTTAGTCATGTAAGTTTACCAGATGTTCTCAGCCCTGTGCGGAGCTTATCCCCCCCCATCCCAACACCTCCCCGGGGGATATGAGTACCGCAATTTGGGAAACGCTGGACTAAAAGCATCATTATTCACATGGAGTTCCAAAGTCCCATTGAATACGTGATATGAGAGCATCGCCTCGTCTTGGATCTGGACCAATGATGATGGCCCTAGCCGGTGCGCAGATCTCGGGGGGGGGGGGGCAAGTGGCGTTTGGCGGTGCTTAGGGTGAGGTGTTAGACTGATGAAACGTTTACTTTTGGTAAAGACAGGCATCAATTAAAAAAATGTTACTTTACACACACACACATATACTTACAAACACAAACACACATTTATACATACATACATATATATATATATACATACACACACTCACAAACACACATACTCACAAACACACACAAACACAAACATATATATATATATATACACACACTAACACATACACATTAGCCACATGCTCAAGAGATCACACAAATGTAGACCCCGACACAAACACAGCCACACTAACACAGAGAGTGAGAGAGAGAGAGAGAACGCACACACACACAGACAGCCAATCAAACAAACAGAAACCACATCCACACACACATAAACAAACTAATGCCGCCAAACACACACACACACACACACACACACACACATACAGAAACGTACGAACATTACCATCGCAAATGATGTATTCCAATAGATTACCTTCGCATCTGACATATTTAACCAAGCTCCATTATTTCCGACCATCTGCCCTTTTTTTACTGATATTAAAATATTAAATAAACTTCCTTGAGTTTTTTTTAAACTATTGATCCATTTTTTTAATGAAATTTTAGTTCATTTAATGCATTTTATTGTTCACATTAATTGTTAACTAGATTACGTCATTCCCCCCTTCCCCCCCCCCCCCTTCCTGCCCACCCTTCCACTCCGAGACCAAATTGACGTAACCAGAATGGAGCGAGGGTTTTGGGGACACTAATTTTTCACGGATGGTCGTGCGGTAAAACGCTCGGCTGTCGACCTGAGGGTCACTGGTTCGATCTTCTGTGAGAACCAAATGATATATATTCTCAGGTCATGGCTTAAGTCCCCGCTATGTCTCCCCTGGTACATCCATGGTCATTACACTATCGGCTATGGTGGGGGATGAAAGAAGGGTACCATAAAAACCGTCCCATTAGTAGTTTATAGAATCTAAGAAATTTCATCTCATCCTAATAGGAACACCACATACACACACATTAATTTTTCTGCCGTGATATCTTTCATATGTTCATAATTTTTTTTGGGCACGGATATAGACTGGAAGAGGGTTTTCTCAAATGCCCCCCCCCGGGGCTCTAGTAACTCTAGTTACGCCGCTGCCAACCCATTTCTTCAACAGGTTTCATAAATCCTTTATTAAACCAATTACATGACGGTCTTTCTATATGAACCAAAAAAAAACCAAAATCAAAACCAAAAACAAAACCAAAACCAAAACCAAAAACAAAACCAAAACCAAAACAAACCAAAACAAACAACAAAACAAAGTGTTATATAGGTAACAGGCACGTGTGACCTAGATCGACGTGTAATGGAGCAATTAGTCGATAGGTCAAGCCTTGTTGAACTTTTATCAATCACAAGAAATCTTACTGTGACCTGCATAGCTCGATATAGGTGTATAGAGTTACTTTCTGGTTTATTGACCTGGCAGACCCGGTGGGGGATGAATATACCATACAGCTGAACTGTTCATGGGGCGGGCATATTTGCAGCAAGATAATCTGGGGCCCCTGCCAAACTCTTAAAACCGAAGAGGCCCAACAACAATTCAACAATATAAATACATAAAACATTATTTTTTTAAATGCAGCGGGGGGCACTGAGGCTTGGGGCACCAAAGGCTTGGGGCCCCTAAAAAGTGTTCGGGTTGCCTCCCCGTTGCGGCCGAACCGATGCAGAGCACGAGTATCGAGTCCAGGACTTTTAAAAGGATGAGGTTGTTGAATGATCGATATACCTTTCCTTTTCTATGATACCGTTTCTGTTAAATAGGAAACAATTGTTCTACATATATGGATGATTGACGAAAGCTGACATATCATTTAGTTTAGACCAGCCCAGGACAAAAATAGAAATAAATTGTCTTGGACTTGTATTTCTCATGGGGAGCACTGACCACGTGATACATCACACGAGCGAATTAAGCCAAAAGAAATAGTGCCGTCGTTTGCTTGTATATATATATATATATATATATATATATATATGTATGTATATATTAGGGTGGGTCAAAAAAATTTTTTTTATTGAAACATTATTAAAAAGTTGCTACATCATGGTAGTACATGGAATATGTACAAATATTTGAAAACTACATAGTTTTACTACTCCCAACTTTTGTTCGAAATTTTTACTATATTTACTATGAGTTTTTTGTGACTGAACATGTTAACTTTGTGACCTAGGTTATTCAAAAAAGAAATGATATACATATAAAATTTGTGTTTTATTTTTATAACCTTATTTATGAATAACTCATTAGTTCAGACAACTGGGATAAGCATTGCATCCATTTTTCTCTCAATATAACTGGTGTACCATGTATTCATTATCGGATCACGCATGGTTGTTTTATTTCATTTTTGATTAAGTTTTCAATTATTTTATTAAGTTCTTGTATGAATATGAGTTCTTCTACAAGAAGTGCAACTGTACCTTCTGTGTATGGGTCAGCAGCTGAATGGCCTAAAAGACAACTTCCAACCAGTGAAGATGTTTTCAAGGCTATTGGTGGATGCTTAAAATGGAACAATACAATCATAGCCTTGAATCACGAGCGCACGCATTAGCGCATGAAGTTAAACAATTATATGACCAGGCTAGTATCCCTACAAATGACATTACCAGTATAATTGTTCGAGTAAAAAGACTTATAGCCAAAGCTCATGAATTTGAGAAATATTCAGATATAAAGCGATCATCAGTTACTTTTCAAGAGGGGTACATTTCCTTCAAAAATTTATTTGACATTTGTCCATGTAAATGTTTTGATGCAGGTGTTAGGGATAGAGGAGACTGTAAATGTCCACAATCAGTAATAATTTCTGTGCTTCAGTGGGCATTTTGGGTGGATCAAAAGATGGCAAGGAATATGTTAATAGACAATGTTGACAAGCAAACAACAAAATTATTACAAAATCGACAGAAAAGAAAACATTCATTGATGCAGGGTGGAATGCATTCAGTGGGCATTTTGGGTGGATCAAAAGATGGCAAGGAATATGTTAATAGACAATGTTGACAAGCAAACAACAAAATTATTACAAAATCGACAGAAAAGAAAACATTCATTGATGCAGGGTGGCGATCAGATAGGAACCACAAATGATGTGTAAAGTCCCTGTAAGGATGAGATGAAATCCCTTAGATCCTATAAACCACTAATGGGACGGTTTTATGGTGCCCTTCTTTCATCCCCACCATAGCCGATAGTGCAATGGCCATGGAGGCACCACGGGAGATATATCGGGAACTTGAGCCAAGACCTGAAAAATTTCCTTGGTCCTCACCGGAGATCGAACCAGGTACCTTCAGATCGACAGTCGAGCGCGTTACCGCACGACCATCCGTCCCCTTAACCACAAATGATAACGTCAATGATGAGAGAGATAATGATATTCCAGATCAGGATGCTGAAGATGATGAACTACTTGATGCAGTCTTCTCCAGCGATGAGGAATGTTCCAAATAACAAAACAGAGATCAATATGAAGCATTGGATCGATGTAAACTAAGCAGTAAGGATACATGTCTTATCGTTAAAGCTGTGTTGAAGGACTTAGACATGTTAACACCATCTACAGCTCTGGATCCAGCAAAGATGCGTCGACATAGAAAAATTTGGAGAGATAGGGCAGCCAAGGAACATACTGATGAGAGCAAAGATGGTTAACAAAAGCGAACAGGATTTTTGCGATCCATCTTGACAAAGTGGGGCTAGAAACTTTTTCTATATGATACAACTGCTTCAGAACCTTGATACTGCTGATCAATCTATTATATTGTCTGTATTGGAAAATAACTGCTACTTAGCACATCCAGAAAACATTCTTTTGGCTGCAGTTAGGACAATGATGAAGAAATTGGAAGGTATGCAGTAAATAAAATCATAACAGCACGACGTAAACCAGCTCCATGCAGAGTTAGAATTTTTCAACAAAAATGACATAATCCTGAATATTGCAGCTAAATCATATGATCAGATGATTAACTGGGATCTTTGTGCAGTGACATCCCCTCCTCTGCTGGAATATATTTGTGATGATGAACTTAAACGCAACAACCCAATCATACTGGATCAAATTCCCTGTCACTCTCAAGCTGTTGAAAGAGCAATTAAAGAAGTTACTGCTGTTAGTTTGAAAGTGTACGGACATTTCAAACTGTACGGACATAGCTCTCGACATGGGATGGTTTTGCAAACAAAGAAATCAAGGGATGTTCTTCCGAAAATTGAAAGCAAAGCAAGTTTCCTGTGATAATCCATAAAGAGTATTATTCATATGTACATTGTATATTTTGCATGAACGATTTATAGATTTGTACAATTTCATATTACTTATACCAAACATTCTAAATGTTGTAAAATGTCATACATTGGGGGGGGGGGTACCTGGGTCAAAGCAAAATCTTTTTTATTATTAAAGTTTAAGACATTTTAATATCTTAGTAATGATATAGTAGATTTAAAAATAATTTTGTTAAAAAAAAAATATTAACATGTTGATATTTGTGGGCAGCGGCATGCCGCCATCTTGAAATTTATGACCTTTTGTGGCAAATATTTCTGAAATATTTATAGACTGTTTCATATAAAATGTACATTTTTATAATCAGAAAAGCTTCCTTTAGGGAATGTCAAAGTACTTTTTTGATAGTTTAATAAATAAATCTTTTATGAATTTTTAAAATTTTGTGTGGTGAAAACAAGCAAAAAATGCTAATTTTGAAAATTAAAAAAAAAAAAAAAGGACTTAAAATTTCTTGAAAGGCCTCTGACATTCTATAAATGCACCTCTTCTACATAAAAATTAGAAGTTTTATCAAAATCTGACAGGTGGTTTTTGAATTTTCTTGCCATAGTAAAGCAAAATGTCAAAAATATTTTTTCAGAGAAAAATGACTTTTAAGTTTTTAAATTATTGAAGTATCTGAATGAGTAACATTCTGAAAATACATTTTAATTGATCTAAAAAAAATTTTTCTGTAATATATTTAATTCGTAGTTGTTATTGACATGTTTTAGTATCTTAAAATGTAAAAAAAAAAAAAAAAAATGTTTTTTTTTAGACATAGTGCATTTTTTTCGCCCCGTACCCCCTTGAACTAAAAGTTGGGAGTGGAAGACATTATCTGATTTTTACAAATTTTACATTTTTACAATCAGTAGGATCATAGGCAACTTTTTGACCCACCCTAGTATATATATATATATATATATATATATATATATATATATATACAAGAAAACTTTTTTGGAATGAGCTTTTGACGCCTGTCCAGGTGTAAATCACTTTAGTGCTGGACAGTGGGCAATCTGCTGAGTTTTTTTGAAGGCTGGTGGTGTCCTCACACGAAGGTGAGAAGATGATGAGAACATCAGCAACATCGGTTACTGTTACAACAGCACCAGCTTAAGTTACACCACCAGCGACAGCAGTTAATGAATGTTACACCACCAACAACAGCAATTCAATTTACATTACAAGCAAAAGCAGCTAAAGTTACAACATCAGCAACAGCAGTTAATGTTACGACAACACCAGCTTAAGTTCTAACATCAACAACCGCAATTAAAGTTACATTACCAGCAACAGCAGCTAAAGTTACATTACCAGCAACAGCAGCTTAATGTTACAACAACATCAGCTTAAGTTACAATGGGCGGCTGACGTGTATCGTGTGTGTGTGTGTGTGTGTGTGTGTGTGTATGTGTCACTAGAAAACATTCTCATTGAATGTTTTTTAGAAACACAATGAATGTATATTAATTATTAGAAGACACACGGTTGTGATTTGTTCTGGCCCTCTTTTCTGCGTCGGGGTGCGGGGTGGGGGTGGGGTGGGCCCAAGATTTTGAATGCCCTGCTTTCCGTATCTCAGTTGCCCGCCCCACATTATTTTTGTGTGCTTTTGGAGTTGTTGTGTTATAGAGAAAAAAAATATACGTATGATTTTCAATAAACATTTTGTTTGTGCCAAGTGATGCCACAATCATGGCGATAGGGAAGGTCTTTAAAGGACAACAACCATTGGTCAACATATTAGATCACGTGATGAACAATCAAACGCTGTGAACATTTTTTTTTTAAATAACCGAAAGCTGTTTGATTTATGTAGCTAATAGTTAGGCCTGATCCCCATTCCCCCCCCCCCAACCCCGGCCTTCTTCCTCCCACATTAGTTAGTCTCTGCCTCTGACAAACGGGTATAGGAAATAAAGTGATGATGTATACATGCGGGAATGTGCTCAACTCCCCCCCCCCCCGGAGATGTTTGCCGTGGACCTAATGATGACTAATGATGGTGTCCTGTGGTGACATGGTTATGACCATTTGACCGCTGCCTGTGAAATAGTGGGGTAAACAGTCATTATGACCTGTCTAGTAACAGTTGAGTAACGGGATGTGTTTTGTGTGAGTGTGTGTGTGTGTGAGTGCGTGTGTGATGGGCGTGGCAGTGTTGTAGAGAATGTTAAACTACGTACGTCAATGCAGCTGTTATAGTTGCTGTTACTTTACTTGTAGCTGTTATAGTTGCTGTTACTTGTAGCTGTTTGTTACTTTTATAGCTGCTGTCTCAGCTGCTGTTATAATTATAAATGCTGTTAAAGATCATCTCATGGTTATAGTTACTGTTTAAGCAATATCTCTTGTTAAAGCTAAAAAAAAAGTTCCCTTAGCCCTACTGGGCCATCGGGGCAGATGAAGTATAGAATTCATCTGTTTCTATAAACTCGGCACATGAAGTGATTGTGTGGTTAGCACAACGCCCAGCCGTCTTTACCTCCCCAACTTAAAGTCAGGTACCCATTTAAAGCTGGGTGGACTTGTGGGACGACTTTGAACCAAATAACACCTGGAAAAATTCCATGGTTCTCACCGAAGATCAAACCCACGACTCTCTGGTCGACAGTCGAGTATCTACACTCGACCATCCGTCCCAATCGTTATAACTAAAGCTGCTGGTATTGTTTTTTTTATTTTTCAAATTTGATGCCATAGTGATAGGCTCTGCTATGATGTTATAGTTATAGCTGCTGTCAAAGTGCTTTTCATAGTGCCTGTTCTATACTCCTTTTATAGTTATAGTTTGTTATAGTTATAGCTGCTGCTATTGTTGCAGCTCTAGCTGTTGTTACTCTTTTAGGTACTGTTCTAGCTATAGTTACTGTTATAGCTACTGTTCTAGATATTGGTGCTGTTATAGGTACTGTTCTGGCTATTGTTGCTGTTATAGGTACTTTTCTAGCTATTGTTCTGTTATAGTTACTGTTCTAGCTATTGTTGCTGTTATAGGTACTGTTCTGGCTATTGTTGCTGTTATAGGTACTTTTCTAGCTATTTTTGCTGTTATACGGTACTGTTCTAGCTATTAATCTTAGTTAAACTTTGTAAATGAAAAGTTGAACTTAGTAAATCTTAGTAAATCTAATCTGTAAATCTGTTATAGTTACTGTTCTAGCTATTGTTTTGTTATAGGCACTGTTCTAGCTATTGTTGCTGTTATAGGCACTGTTCTAGCTATTATTGCTGTATTAGGTACTGTTCTATCTATTTTTGCTGTTATACGGTACTGTTCTAGCTATTAATTTTAGTTAAACTTTGTAAGTATAAAGTTGAACTTAGAAATCTAAAGTTGAACTTAGCAAAATTGAAAAGTGAGATCGACGTGTAATTGAGCAAACCAATCAGTCGATAGGTCAGCCTTGTCAACTTTTTATCAACCAGAAGAAATCTGTGACCTACAAAGGTCGATATAACTGTATAGTGTTACCTTCTGATTTATAGACCTGGCATCCATATAACAGATGAACATACAGGTCAGCTGTTCTTGGTGCAGGCCAATGAAAAGCTAGTCTTAGAAAAGCTTTACATTGCAAACGTATTGCATTGTATTGGGCTCTCTTATTATCATATATAACAGGTATTAATACATGAAGGGGTCCTTCTTGCGGTGGAGGGCCCTGGAGCTAGTTTGCCCATTGTCAGGGATGGCGATTGAGCTTTCTATTTATTCTCTCTTTTATTTATTTTTCTTTCACAACACACTATGCATCTCACAACTACATCCAATAAATTGTGACAAGTCAGATGACTTGAATATCATAAATCACTATCACTTTATTTATTCTAATTTGTTTACAAAGGTAAATCACCACTACAGATTAACAGCCTCACAAACACATTACAAACTATGAACTCCTGGAAAATAACCACACAATTCTTACTAACTCCTTCGTTTCTTCCCAATTAACTACTTTCCTCAAACTCTAACAAAACTATACACCACGGTCGATCTACGCTCAACAATTCCTCTCAACAATTCCTCCCGAACTAAACTAACATTCTCTTATATAGACTAGCTGGACAAAGCATCCTATCATTCTAAAGTCTCCCATTCAATGCATAATTAAGTTTGGTGAACCTAGCAGAATAAACGTGACATCGCACTTCTAATGTTAATTGAACTCCTCCCAACTAACACATTGTTTCTTGCCTTGATTTATTTGTAGCACAGCCCTACCCCGAACTCATGAACCTGCCCAAGTCTACGCCTCTTCCTGAATTCTATCTGGAAACTATTCTTTGTCTAAAATCCCCCTACCTCGTTAAAGTGAATGGGTTCTGTCTCCCTTTCTGCTCCCCCATCTCATATCAAATTACATTAAACTGTCCCAACGTTTGAACTGAAGTTCACCTACACCCTGACCTACTTTCACTGTCCTGACACCCATCTATAAGAACTGCTGTTCGTGCAAACGTTTTATACAAAAAAAAAAGACTAATACTTGGATCCACACGATCAACACATGAAGGGATTCAAACCGAATGTCATTGTCATCCAATCGCGTAAGTCATAAAGGCTCACACTCGTTTTACTGTGACTAAGTATGACCGTGACCTCTTATTCTTAAGGTCAGACCTGTGTGTCATGCTAGGTCATCGCTGTGAAGGAGGAGGGTCATTAACATGCTCGGACTCTACACTTGAAAAAAAGAAAAAAATATTGCTAAAAATAGAAATTGGCAAACCCAAGGGAGACAACATCTCAGCTGTAATGAATGCCAATGTGAGATTAATGAAGAGTTTGTTTTTAACGTAAAATAAATTGATTGAATTACAAACGACAAACAAAAATAATTTAATAAATTAAAAAAAAATTAACTTTTATGAAACTAAAAAAAAACAACAACAACAAATAATCAAAATATATATATATATATATATATATATATATATATATATATATATATATATGATAAGGGACCATGCACTGTTTACATACGCAATGTTAATAAATTCCAGCGCAGCCAAATTGAATTTTTTCTTGGACGATTTTCATAGTGTAAATATCTGATCTCTGACTTTGTTAGATTTTGATGAGTACACTGATGTCTGAATTTAACAAGAATTATCTCAAAAAAGATCACTGGAGATCTGTAAACCGTCGTAAAACTACCACTATCTTTTCCTCGCTCTAGACCAGTGATTTTTAAAGTATAGGCCTTATTAGTGACTTATATATATATATATATATATATATATATATATATATATATATAAGTGATTTTCAGTTTTGTTTCTCTACTGGTGGGTCATGAGAACCCATAACGCTTTTTGTTGGTTCACGAATCTCTGCAAAATTTTTGAGAACCGCCACAGTAGGGTGACTATAGATCGATGAAAACACAACAAAAACAAAAAAAAAAAACCACAATATTTACAGTAATCGATGTAGTAGTAGTAAAAGTACTACTGACCTAAAGGTTCACAAAGCTGTCTTTATTGGTTCCCATAAGTGATTCTAGTTAACTGTTTTATCGTCCATTCACGTTACATTAGACCAGTCACTTCTATCTACTGGACATCTTAGTATATGACCTGCTGACTGCAATACATCTTTTGGTTTGAATTTTCGCCAATAATAAAAAAAAAATTGTTTACCTCGTCCTAGTGAGACTATTAGGAGGTGGATCATGGAGGGGGGGGAGTTGTCCATCAGGGGAGGGCCATTATGACTAAGCCTTCTGGGGGAGGGGGTGGGGCTATAGTGGGGGAGATTATCCACCGAAATAGCGGGTGAACATGAAAATCCTGATGGTATAGAGACATCTAAAGATATGTATATAATCACAGGAATATATATATATATGGATAATTCTTCGAGAAAATAGTTGGCAGCCATGTAGCAAGGTTTTTTTTTTCATTTCCCTAATCTCAAACACAGACATGTGCCAACTACCGTCTTGCAAGTGGTATATTTTATAAAAATCTCGTAAGTTATATGCAGAGCCTTTCTCAGGTCATTAGGTCAACTAACTGCCTAAGCCCCCAACCCCAAAAAAACTCCCAATGCCAAAGATCCACTTCCAGTATTAATTCCTATAAAATATGATATTAAAACCTCTCTCCCCGACCTCCTCTCCCCCAGCCTGACCAGGTACTTTACATAGAGCCCAGACCGTTCTTCTTGCCCGGATTCCAATTAACCCTTGCATTCTCAGCCTAGTGACCCTAAAAGACCCCCCCCCCCCAGAACTGCACCGGATGCGGGTAGCTAAAACCGTGCAGTTTATCTGGAGGGGTCACAAATCGTAAAAGATTGAGATCCACTTCTTCAATCTGACAGCATTGGATTTGAGGGGACAGGAAATTTCGATTCATGAAATTTTTCAAGAGAGCATTTCTTCGACTATAACATGTTTTCCCTAAAGTCAGTTCACATTAACAACACGTGGTATGGTCATGGAAATATGAATCGTTTATTACATTTTTTCCTCACCATTTGTCATTTGTCACTTTGTTTCGTTTCTCTACCTGTCCAGATGTCCGCTTTACGCAAGCAATCTGTAAAAAAAACTAAAATAAAAATAATAACTTCCGCGCGCTATACACAATGGATTTACTCTGTTGATCTCTGTTCATTCATACTTAATTCGCTTTGAACAAATTCCACCCAGACTTCGTCGTTGGTGCCGTCAGCAGATAAAGGGCCCAGTGTACCGCTAGTGTTATCTCCCTTGTTACTATTTTCAGATCTGATTTTATTGGTTTCTTTTCTCTCTTCATGAATCTTTTTTTAAAAAAATATATATTTCTGTATTAATAGTCTTGCTGTGGGGGGGGGGATCAAACTAATATTTATTTGATCTCCTCCCCCCCCCCCATTATTAATTATAACGTTGAATTTGATTGTAGTTAAGTATTCCAATCGCCAAGCTTCGTCATTTTATTTTTTAAAGTAGTGGTCATCAACATGGACAGGTCGACATGTTTGATAATCTCAACCTCGGGAGGGGGAGAAGGGGGAAGGAACGTTGATTATTTAATAAAATAATAGCGATTTGGGTTCTGCGTTAAATCGAAAGTAAAGAATTAATACAACAGTATCCCAGTTTAAAATACAAAATCGGATCTGCCCGAAACCAAAAAAAAACCTAGCCTACCGATTGTTTTGATTTACAATGCCACTGCCACTTACAGCCGCTCAGCTCTCGGTTAACCTCGCGTCCAACGGAAAGTCGCGGAATCCCGAGAAAACTACGCAGCAGTAAATACAAAAGGAAATAATGAATTATTTTTTTTTGGCGGCTCAGTACCGGTCAGCGGCCCCAGATGTTGGGGACCACTGTTTTAAATGCCTTATCCACTTACCAACAACTTCTCACAGAACGCATAAGGAAAACGCAGATTACATTAGATACCTCCTTGATAAAAAGGCAGAAAATTGGAAATACAGAAGAGACTGAATGATCTGAAATGTAAATATGCTGACTTAGAATTTTATTTATGTCTCTATATTTGTAAGCAACAAATATTTGTTTTATTGTTAAAAAAAAACGTAACTAACAAAATTAATGGTAAAATACATGACCAATTTTCTACCCACCTTCCCCTAACCCAATAACCTCGTTTAACGCTGTTTCATATTACAGCTCTACTTTGATGGAACGTATACACCGCATTAATCGGGGTCTTACAGTACAGTATATTTTTTGTTACATAACAATGATGTAATTTTATTTTAAAAGAATGTGTAGTAATATTTTAGCTTGAGATGTTGTCAACTTAGTTCATTTTTAAACCGCTGTAGTTATGAGAACCATAGACGAAAAGTACAAGTTAGGGCTCTGTTTTGTTCGTACGATATAATTATTTTCTACCTTAAACTTTGCTCAATGTGTTGTGAAAATTCCTAATTATAAAGTTAAATATGCTTCTACTAGCTGTACCCTGCAAAACCTTTGCATAGAGTTATATTACCTTAGGTTTGATCAGCAGGCTAGGTTTTTTTTGGTTTCGGGCAGATCCGATTTTTTCATAATTTTTATTACTGTTGTTTACGTTTGACGATTTTAAACTGGAATACTGTTGTATTAATTCTTTACTTTCTATTTAACATATAACCCACACCGTTATTATTTAAATAGATTATTTTAATTCTTGTGTTCACTGTATCTTTGATTATGATGAAAGTAATGCGACTATTATAATTCTGTTTTTATTGTCTCCATGTCTCTTTACGCCCTTTGCCTTGTGAAATAATGAGATGCGTCGTTTGTTGACATTACGTCTGACATGGCTGGAATACACTGACCATAGTTTAAGTACCTCGGTATGGAAATATGTAGGTGGGTGGGAAGGGCTTTGGTGGTGGGGGACACAGTTTTGAGGCAATCATTACGACAAAAACGAATAGACTTAAGATTTGATAATTATGTAATAAGAACGCTTCCTAGATGACAGACATTTGTCGAAATGTCTATATGGCCTTTAAGATGACAACATGACAAACCTGCAGAAGAATCAAATGTCGAAATGTCTATATAGCCTTTAAGATGACAAACCTGCAGACAAATGTCGAAACGAAATGTCTAACTAGACTTTAAGAAGACAAACCTGCAGACAAATGTCTAAATGTCTAGCTAGCCTTTAAGAAGGCAAACCTGCAGACAAATGTCTAAATGTCTAGCTAGCCTTTAAGAAGACAAACCTGCAGACAAATGTCAAACGAAATGTCTAGCTAGCCTTTAAGGAGACAAACATGACAAATGGACTCAAATAAAACTCATTTAAGAATGTAAATCAACAAGACATAAAAAAAAGACCAGTAGACAGGCAGACAGACACGGGTTGAACTGTCCATTCTGTGATGTAAGCACGGACACCAAAACCAGCGGTCGTCCCTTTCATTATCACACATTCGGTCGCCCCTAATTGTGTGTGTGTGTGTGTGTCACGGCCTGATCCCCGGGGGTCATTTTCATTTAGCTCTGTTCCTTCTTCCACCCACGGACCTTTCCCCATCCTCGCTATCCCCTCCCTTCACGTTAGTATCCCCCCACCCCACCTCACCCACCCTCCCCGTGTCATGACGAAGTACCTTCTACTCTAGTTGCTGTCTGGATTCAAGTCTTCCCTTATTTACACTAGTCCGAACAAAAAAAAAAGTTGTACAAGTTTAGTTAAGAGCTACTAGCTATGCACTTTTGTTTCAAACATGCGTCCACATTTGTCCTTTATGTGTACATGAAACCCCCTTAGGCAAGTTAGGCCTACGCTAAAGCGCCTCCCCTCCCCCCCCCCCCACACACAAACACTTCCTCTAATGTACTTGGCTGCCCAAAGTATATAAAAAAAAAACAATAACCTGTCAAATCTAATTCTATATAATCATACAATAAGAAGTTATTCCCCCCTCCCCCTTTTTTTTGTTAGAGTTATCTAGCTTACTATTTTAAAAAAAAAAATTGAATTTTAGAAGTTTTACTGTAACTTGGCGAGGCGGCTAGACAGCAAGGTCTGTATTAAAAAAAAATAAGGTTGTGAACTTTAGAACTACTTATAAAGTCTGATGTGAAATTGGCAGACACTATGTAAGGCATTTCTATGTAAATTTAGGGCAGTTCTATGTAGAAATAGAGCACTTCTATGAAGAAATAGAGCACTTCTATGTAGAATTAGGGTACTTCTATGTAGAATTATATGATCAATAAGATAAACATTTCATAATTTCATGGACATGTAATTTAAATAAAATATATGCGAGAAATACTACACAAAAGAAAACATAAATAATATACTGTGAAAATAGACAATAAAGCCATAAGTGACGTCACTGTCACATACGTCACTTAGATATTTCCTTTCAAATTACCTGTATCAGTATAAATAAAATATAAAAAAAATACGTCACAGTAAATGACATTATTTATAAAGAACTAATGTTGTAACTATTGAGAAATCAATTTAAACAAAATAGAATATACCAACCCAATTTTATTTTGTAAATATTTTTAGTAAATGTTTGGTAAATGTTTTGTGAATGTTTTGTAAACATTTTGTAAATGTTTTGTAAACGTTTTGTAAATGTTTTGTAAATCTTTTGTAAATGTTTTGTAAATGTTTGGTAAATATTTTGTAAATATTTTGTAAATGTTTCGTAAAAGTTTTGTAAATGTTTGGTAAATGTTTTGTAAATGTTTTGTGAATGTTTGGTAAATGTTTGGTAAATGTTTGGTAAATGTTTGGTGAATGTTTGGTAAATGTTTGGTAAATGTTTGGTAAATGTTTGGTAAATGTTTGATAAATGTTTGGTAAATGTTTGGTAAATGTTTGGTAAATGTTTGGTAAATGTTTGATAAATGTTTGGTAAATGTTTGGTAAATGTTTGGTAAATGTTTGGTAAATGTTTGGTAAATGTTTGATGTTTGGTAAATGTTTGGTAAATGTAGCTTAATGTACCCTCCCCCCCCCTCTCTCTCCCCCCTCCCCTGCCCCTTTTTCCGAGTTGATGAAGCCACGCCTCCAGGTTAAGGACAACATCATTAAAATGTTAATTCTCAATTAGTTAAGAATCTTTCGTTCCGAAATTCACAATCAGCCTTCCACAATTCTTTTTATTTTGTAGAATGTGTTGGTATATATTTTTCTTTTTTTTTAAAGTTTGTAAAATTGGTCTGAGCTGGTGCCAAAAAAAAAAAGAGCAATTCAAAAACAAACAAACAAACAAAAAACAACCACAACATAAGAGCTAATCCATATAAATAATAACGGTGTGGGTTCTGCGTTAAATCGAAAGTTAAGAATTAATTCAACAGTATTCCAGTTTAAAATCGTCAAACGTAAACAATAGTAATAAAAATCATGAAAAAAAATCGGATCTGCCCGAAACCAAAAAATAACCTATCCTACCGATCAAACCTAAGGGAACATAACTCTACGCAAATGTTTTGCAGGGTACAGCTAGTACATTGTAATTAGAACCTTGTGCCGTAATCCAATGAAAAAAAAACAACAACATCCAAACAACATCGACAACAACAATGTCACGTGATATAGGAGTTTTTAAACAACGTCTTGAGCAGAAGTGTTTTATACATGACTATAAGTGGAGTAGAATTGGTAAAGCCCGAGCCGCCTTCATGCAGCTAAAGAATGTCTGGTCCTCCAGAGAGTTGTCCTTAGACATCAAGATTAGACTCTATAACACCAACGTGAAATCAGTCCTGCTGTATGGAGCGGAAACGTGGAAGATGTCTAAGACTACACTAAGGAAAGTCCAGACATTTACAAACAGCTGCCTCAGAAGAATCCTCCAAATTCGCTGGCCAGACACCATCAGCAATGTCAGCCTTTTGGAAAAGACCTTCCAACTCTCAACTGAAGAAGAGATCAGAAAGAGGCGATGGGGCTGGATAGGACACACCTTACGCAAACCGGCAGCCAGTATCACGAGGCAGGCACTGAGGTGGAACCCCCAAGGTAAACGGAAGAGAGGTCGCCCAAGAAATACCTGGCGTCGAGACCTGGAAGCGGACACCATCAAGATGGGACACAACTGGAACCAGCTGGAGAAGATAGCAAAGGACAGAGGACTCTGGAGAACTGTTGTTGGTGGCCTATACCCTGCCATGGGTCAAGGGCAATGATGATGATAAGTGGAGTGCATATTTACACCTCCGCCGTTAGTCAATAGGGTTCGTCTGGAGAGGGGAGAGCACCGAAATAAACATGGAGTAACAGGGGGACTCAAGTTGGCGACCTAAAAGTACACAGTGTTTGGTCAAAATTTCAAACGCCTGCTAGTCATCCGCAGTTAAGTTCATTCCCCCCCCCCACTCTCGAACAGGGCCGTCTCAACGCCTGGGGACGAGTATAAGAGGCCTTGTCCTAAAAAAATAAAATTATTTCATGTCGTTATTTTTTGTGTTTACTGCGGGGTACCCAGATTATTTTTTAGCCTACCCCCAACCCCCCCCCTCCACCCCCACCCCGTCCTCGTAGGTCTTTTAAAACGACCCTGCCCCAGTAATGTAACCCAACGGACTCTTCTGATCCTTAAGTCACTCAACTTTCAATCAATTGCCGGGCTTTTGAGCTTTGAACCCAAACAATGAAGGTCAATGAAACACAGCTAAAGCTATTACATTTACAATCACTACAATTATTACAATCATTGAAATTCTAAACATAATGCAAACTGGAAGGAACAATCATTAAAAAAACCCAACCATGTCCTGTTATAAATTAATACAACTGTATTATGTACATTATATATATATATATATATATATATATATATATATATATATATATATATATATACTTCCTTTCACAAGGAAGTTATTATTTTTAGTTTTTTTTTTTAAAATTATACAGTTGTCATTTTCCCCCCCGTCCATTTTTTTGTTTTAATTCGTCTTCCAGTTTCCGGTGAAATTTTTAAAAGGTTTCATTTTATTTTTTTGAAGATGTCTTTATTCAGCCCAGAAGCTTGTTGACCACTAGATACAGTACAACATAAAAAATAAAAAAAAATAATACTCAAAAACTCTTGATTTCAGCTTGTGCGTGTGTGTGTGTGGGGGGGTCTTCAACAGCTTAGAAAAATGTCAAGGTCATGAAATTAAAGGCCGTAACCTTCAAAAAAATTGTCATTTCAGGT
>JAGDYQ010000054.1:2333494-2445994 GCA_021962125.1 Bulinus truncatus | reverse complement strand
GCAAGACATTAAAGTACATACATAATGTGGTAAATAATATATCAAATAGTATGAGAGAGAAGAGGGGAATTTCAACACGTTTAAAACAAACAAACAAACAAATAAACAAACACAACAATAACACAACGCCCCAATGAAAAAAAACTAATACAATAATAGCGATTTGGGTTCTGCGTTAAATCGAATGTAAAGAATTAATTCAACAGTATCCCACTTTAAAATACAATCATGAAAATATCGGATCTGCCCGAAACCAAAAATAACCTACCCTACTGATCAAGCCTAAGGGGATATAACTCTATGCAAATGTTTTTGCATGGTAAAGCTAGTAAATTCTATTAATTATTAAAATAATTTAGGAATCGAAAACTAACATAGAAAGAGCCAGACGCACTGAGCGACGCAGCTGTATATCTTCAATTCCCCACCTTTGTATCTCTACAGCCTGAGCCTAACCCTTCCTATTCCGTCACCGGCCCCCCACCTCCCCCCTCATGTGACCGGCTCACTCACAAGTCGTTACCACACTGGGCGGCGAGCGCGTGCGAGGGCAGCCAAACACGTCAGCGAAAAAAAAAATTCGTCTCAACGACGAAAGGTGAAGAGAGAGAGAAATAGAGTTTGGCGGCAGGAGAAAGTGAAGCACGCGCTGCAGATATCTTGTATCCTGTCACCCTCCCATCTCCCCCTCCCCCGCCCCACCACTCACCACAGATTATTTTGGCTCCCTCCTTACAAAAATTTTGCCAGCGCTCTCGAGGTTTCATTATTTATCATTCTATGCTTCTATACAGTTTTCAATATATTAGATATCTGTGAGTACTGATAGCCGTTGCATCATTCACTCACGCTTACCGTATTATCGATAGCCTCCTTATATATATATATATATATATATAAATAAAGTTTGCACTTCACTTGAGTGATATTTTCAACGATAAAGTGACGGGAAAAAAAAATCCAAGGGTTATTTACTTTGTGCGATTTTTTTCAACTTTCAGTATCTGCAAGAAATATCAACTTATTTTTTCAACTTTCAGTATCTGCAAGAAATATCAACTTATTTTTTCAACTTTCAGTATCTGCAAGAAATATCAACTTATTTTTTCAACTTTCAGTATCTGCAAGAAATATCAACTTATTTTTTCAACTTTCAGTGTCTGTAAGAAATATCAACTTATTTTTTCAACTTTCAGTATCTGCAAGAAATATCAACTTATTTTTCAACTTTCAGTATCTGTAAGAAATATCAACTTATTTTTTCAACTTTCAGTATCTGCAAGAAATATCAACTTATTTTTTCAACTTTCAGTATCTGCAAGAAATATCAACTTATTTTTTCAACTTTCAGTATCTGCAAGAAATATCAACTTATTTTTTCAACTTTCAGTATCTGCAAGAAATATCAACTTATTTTTTCATCTTTCAGTATCTGCAAGAAATATCAACTTATTTTTTCAAGATTACTTATCATCAGATTACAAAAAAAATAAACCGTTTTAAGGACTAGTGTTATATTTTCATTTGTTGACAACTATTTATACTTTGCCGAGCTATTTATAAATAACAATTCTAGAGCGCCGGTCTCGAAATAAGGATTTGCTTATCTTGACCGTGACTAATTAGGTCAGCGGTAAAGACCACGCCTTTCATTGCTTGCCCTCCCCACCCCTTCCCCCACCCCCATGTCGTGACCACAGTGGGGGTCCAGCCGTTTATAAACGAAAAGTTATTTTGCTCGTTTGTTGACCCCCCCCCCCCCCCATCACAAGACCAGGGACGCCCAGCTGAAACAATGAACTTCCCATCACAGATTTTGTGTTCACCGTCAGGAAGGAGTGTTTCTAATTAGCTCCGTTCTGAACTTTCTAAAAAAACGTACATCCAAAAATCTTCGCGCAATTTGTGGAGTGCATTAGCGAACATAAACAAAACTGTATACAATTTGTGTCTGGTGCTCTGGTACTTTGTGTGTGCTAAGTGATTTAGTTCGCTACAAGTCTGTAAACTATTAGTTCTATTTATTTTCTTCAAAGTGCAAGTTGGATCTGTTGTGATTTGTTGTGAATTGTTTTTAGAAACTATTTCAATTTTAAACAAAACATTGTTTCGCTTTCGGTGATTACATACATTGAGGTAAGTTTCACTTTTTAATTTACCAATTTCTTTTGTCAGTATACTTATCAAGATGTATGTATATATGGAGCACGCGGTGCCTATGACGAACTTAAAACTCTTTAAAAAATCCTTGATTCTATTTTGCATGGTTGATAGCCACTTCTCGTTGACCAGGGGTTGGCGCTATGTAGATGAAGTTGTTCTCTGAAATTCTATTGATCGCATCTAGAAAGGAAGAGATAGATAGATAAATAGATAGACAGGTAGATAGATAGATAGATAGGTAGATACATACATACATACATTGGTAGATAGATAGATAGATAGACAGGTAGATAGAAAGATATATAGCTAGACAGGTAGATAGATAGATACATACATACATACAGATAGATAGATAGATAGATAGATAGATAGATAGATAGATAGATAGATAGATAGATAGATAGATAGATAGACAGATAGATAGATAGATAGATACATAGATGGATAGAAAGATAGATCAATAAATAGATTATGTCAGAGAGAGAAAGTGATAGAGTTAGACCCCTTAAGAGACGCCCGACTTATCACCACCGAAGCTGGAACCCGTGACCTTCAACCTGGAAGCCGAGTGCTCTACCGAATCGTCAACCAATTGTTTCAGAAAAAAACCATTCTAGTTGAGCTATTGTAATGATCTATTCTTGCCGCCATTTGTTGGACCCACACATTGTTTCTGAAGTCTGCAAACATCGTCTGCCCTTTTTCTTCGTGAATTGCGGCCCCTTTGATTACGTAAAAAAGAAATCTCAAGCGTTTGTGACCTTTTGCAGGTGATGATTGGGGGCGGGTGATGATTGTTGCAGGTAATGATTGGTACAGATTAGGTAATGAATGTCATCTATTGATGCTTGATATTTGTACAAGATGCCGTCCATTCTAACAATAGTAAAGTAGAGACACGTGTTTATATTATACAAAGACTAGAAGATGGTAATTGTATGAAATGGTCTCTTAAAAATCATTTATGATATGTTTACACCTGAACTGAAAATGAGGAGAACTTTCTTACTATCTATCTATCTATCTATCTATCTATCTATCTATCTATCTATCTATCTATCTATCTATCTATCTATCTATCTATCTATCTATCTATCTATCTATCTATCTATCTATCTATCTATCTATCTATCTATCTATCTATCTATCTATCTATCTATCTATCTATCTATCTATCTATCTATCTATCTATCTATCTATCTATCTATCTCATCTATCTATCTATCTATCTGAAATATTTTGTCCTAATCCCTTTTCATTTATTTCGCCTGGTAACAGCTTAACCTTCTACTTCGTTGTCGTCATCATCCTTGGAATGCACACATATAACATGAACATTATGGTAACATTTTCGACGTATATGAGCACCGCTGGTTCTTTTAAGCAAACGCAACAGGCAGTGGAAGAGGAATGGTATTCGGTAACCACGGAATGGGAAGTCTCTTCAATAACCATGGCTGTACTACTGCTTTGGTTACCATCATCATGGTTTGCATCATGCATGCCTTCTGCAGAAATGGTTGCCTCTTGCATTCCTTCATCTCTTTCTATCTGCTCTTGTGTTGTTTGTATGCTTTACATTCTTTTTCGAGGTCTTCCTCTATTTTCACATCTTGTCGCAAACATCATCAGGTAGGGACGACGTTGTGAGGCTTAACACAGCTATGCAGCCAAAGAGTGATCTTTTAATCCCAGAATGAAAAGCGTTTTCTTCATGAGTTGGACGAACCATAACTCTCACTCCAGCGGCACAAGTTTGCATCCAAGAACACAACATATTTTCGATGTCCTTGTTAGCTATTTCGACACTCCTGGCTTTGTGAGTGGTGCAGCTTACCATGAGAAAGATCTTCAAGGTGGGCCAGTACTCCTTTAAGCTGCTTACCACATTGTTAGCAAATTCTCTGCCGAATCTGACCTGTAATTTTCGGAGCACCAAGCAACTTAAATAAGTCTGCGACTGCGGGTCGTTTGACTACTTCTTCTGCCCTCTTTGTCTTCAGGGCCCAGAAAACTTCGAACTTGGTGATATGATCTTGATACACCTTTCTAAACTTGGTGATATGATCTTGATACACCTTTCTAAACTTGGTGATATGATCTTGATACTGCCTTTCTAAACTTGGTGATATGATCTTGACACACCATTCAAAACTTGGCGAGATGATCTTGATACACCAATCCCTACAGTGCCCGAAGTATTTTTTATATTTGTACTATTATTAACATCAGATCGGAAATAAAAAAGCGAAAGTCGATTTTGCATGCTTTTCCGGTAAGTTTACATCCCTCTGAGTTAACATGAATAAATACATTCACCTTTTAGGCCAAAGTTAATAAATAAGATTATAATAATGAAAATATGGTTGATTCATATATGAATCATGGGGAACTGTAGGGCGAGATTATCTTGATACACCATTTAAACTTGGTGAGATGATCTTGATACACCATTATAAACGTGTATTCCCCATCAGGTTGGGATTGAAAGTCGATGAGATCAACCTGACAACGGGAGTTGAACTCGAAAAAAACGTGGCTTGACTACAATGCCTTCTTTGACACTTTTTTCTGGCAAGATTTATAAAGGTTAACATACAGTTCAATATCATGACGTGTAATGTTCTTGTATTTGGGTAATAGTTCTTTAAACATTCTGTCCCGTCCTCCATGACCAATTGCCAAATGATCCTTATGAAGTACATCAAATAACTCGGAGCCCGCGACGTAAAACTGAATGTCACTCACACCTTCTTTAACAGGTAGATCAACGTGCTCTTATTTTCCACCATCATGACATCATAGTGTTTCACCTGCCAATGATCCCTTGGCTCTTTGTTAATGGTCGTCTTAGCGTTTCACATCGTCTCCAATTTTCGGTAACTAGTTTTGGTTAAAAAAATGCAGTTTTTAGCAGCATTGGTTCTTAATTGAAGTAATTCGTCGTAGAACTGTCCGTTGCATGTCAACATGGCGCGATTTCTATCCTGGCAAACATTCCCGCCCGGCATGGCTACACCGGTAATCGGCACTAGATCTCTTAAATATTGTCGTAACTCCAGTCGCTAACTAATGTCCGAATCCAGTCGTATTTATACTCCTAACGTCCACACCTTAATTTCCCTATACTCGTACAGTCTCCTTCAAATTGTTCTCACCTAAGGAGCGCCCCCGGTCGTCATTGTTGTGTCTCCTAAACTATCTGTCGTCGCCTCCCGGTCTACTTCTAGAGTCGTCACACCTTTGCAGTTTAATATTATATTGTTTTTGCCCACCTTGTCCTAAATCGTCTGTCAAATTGGCATCCATTGTTTGCATCACTCCTACCTCCTGATATATATTCTGATATTACAATGTCGAAGGGGTTGTCTATGTCTCTAAATCTACTCTTGTTTCTAACAAGGCCAGTTGCATACTTCACCGCACGGGAACTCGACATTGCCTAAGCAATGTATGAAATAGAAATTTATTTCATGCTTAGCCCGAAAATTTCAGGCATTCTATACATTTCACACTTTGCCGGTAACACACATTTCATAAAATCATTCGAATTATTTTTTTTATTGTCGCCAACAGTAGCGCAACCAGCAAAAAATGCTGAGGGGAGGGGGTCATATTATGAAACAGACAGTTTGAAGTTGCAGAAGAAAGTTGAAAGAAGTAAGAGACAGATATCACAGAGACCATGAACAATTTGGAGATGTATAACAAATTACATTTGTGTCGTTGTGCTTCTTCTGATGTAAGTTCCATGCACGCTGACTTCGATGATAATGATAATGATGACGTTATACGTAGTAATGATAATGATGATATGATGACAAGCAGTGACGAGGAAATGAAAGCAGTACGAAATACTTTACAATATCGTGAATTGTGTAGATCTCTTGACAGGTGTAAAGCTAGTAACAGAGATGCCTGCCTAATTGTCAACTCTATGTTGAAAGATCTAAAACTTCTGACTGCAGAATCGTACGTAGATTTAGCAAAATTTAGCAGACAGAGAAAAGTTTGGAGACAGAAATAAATAAACAGACATTTGGATGATGTAAGACCATTTAAATTTATGGAATGTGATGGCAAGCAGAATGTAACAGTGGTTAGGATAGGTACAGGATGTAACAGGAGATCATCATAGTTTTAGTTTCAAACTCCCATTGGAGGTTAATTCAATACTTCTTCCATAATGATTATTGTAATCGCACTCAAGATTGAATTTTTTTTTTCAGACGGGACAATTGGAACAATTGAGCTCAATACGAATACATTACAATCTATGTAATCGAAGATGTCCACTTCCACTGAACGGTTGGCTGACGGTCGTACTTGTGTGTGTGTGTCTGTGTGTGTGTGTGTGTGAGTGTGTGTTTCTATCCCTTCCCTGTTTTGGGATGAGGGACACGTCGATAAATGTCCATTTGGTTATTGCCCGGTCTTTTTTTTTATTTTAATATTATTATTGATGACCATCGTCAAAGAACGGTACTGTAGAGATCCTTTTTCGTAGTGTCTATGTGTGTGTGTGTGTGTGTGTGTGTGTGTGTGTGTGTGTGTGTGGTGTGTAGGCGTGTTTTATTTTTCTATCTTCTACTATTGAAGATCGAACTGACTGGACGGGGTTGAATCCTATGATGTCTATGTCAGAATAAAATAACATTAATATCAATACTATATCTACTGAAAAAAATGTAATCTATTAATACCACATCCAGGGGCGGACTAATATGAGTTGAGGCCCCGGGCTCAGAATAAAATGTTGGGCCCTTTAGAGACTGATAGAAATATTAAAGGGTTTATAATTGGGCTTTACTAGGCCCCCTTAATACGTGTGGGGGGCCTTGGGCGCGTGCCTGAAGCGCCCGTCCTTAAATCCGCCTCTGAATATATCTACTGAAAATATGTATGCATTAAGATTAGATCCATCGAGACTATCTATATACCTGAGATCATATATATATATATATATATATATATATATACATATATATATATATATATATATATATATATATATATATATATATATATATATATTAAGACAGAATCTGGCGGAGACCATATCTATTATAAGACTATAATATGTAATGGTGTATATTTTCAGGCATTGTGTTCTGTGTCTACATATCACGACCCTAGGCAAAGATGCATTTACTGGTGGGGGGGGGGGATGGGAGGGGATGGTCATAGGCAGAAATGGTTGCTAAGTCTGGGCTTTTGAAGTATCTTTAAAAGTGTGTGTGTGGGGGGGGCATTATACTCTTCATCTGTTAAGCCATTCTAGCCTGTCTTCTAGCCAGTGATCGGTTTCCCTGGTGGGTCTCTCTTTTTAGATATGTAAACCTGCATGACTGTAAGACTTTAATCATAGAATAGCCTAACCGTTCATGGGCCCAAGCCAGGGCCGGCCTTACGAATTGTGGTGCCCACCAACGGATGCCTGCTAGTTAGGTCCCATCTTCTAATATTTTTTTTTTGCAATAACAACTGTTATCAATATAAATGCAAAATTGTGGGGCCCGCCAGGCGTGGGACCAACAGGTTGGGGTCAGTCGAATTTGGTCTCGGAGGGGCTGGCCTCACTAAGTATCGTATTGGGGAGAGGTAAACACATCTGTATTATAAAAATAATAACATTTATTGTCCAAAATACGTGTGGGAATAGCCCGGGGACATAACTTTCGCACACCTTTTGGGGCAGGGTCGCTATAAACTGTGTTTAGTGCAAGGGGTGAATTTTTTTTTTTAATAAGGCTGCAAAAGAATAATTTTGTTCATATAAAACATAGACATCTATTATTTAGATTAAATATATATATTAGGGTGGCTCACTTTACGATGGAAAAAAATAAAGTTGATTTTTTATCATGAGCATTTTAGTTTTCTGATTCACTGCATTTAAAAAATGGTTATATAGCAAATTTCTCACCAATTGGGCCTCCAATAAATACTGCCGCAGTACTTGTTATCTCGTGTTTTATGGTATTCGGCAGTTGCTATTAAATGAAAATTTTTTTTAAAGTTTAAAATGTTGTTTTTTAGATAAAAGAGAACAATTAAAGTTACACAGTAGGAATTAAACAGTAAAAAAAAATACTAGTTATATGGCACATTAACCTGACTGTATGGCAGAGTAGTTCTAAATACGCCGTTAAAAATTTACACTTTAAATTTTTTTTTAGTCTGTAAGAAGATCTTCAAGTTGCGATCTCTTCAGCACAGTTGACTTTATTGCATCTGGAAACTTTTTGCGATGCTGTTCAACAATTTGGAGTAAGTACTGCTTTACCTCCTCTGATTTGGTGAGAGATGAGTTGAATGATGACGCCAGTGCAATTCACCACTCGGTACAGTCATTGACAACTTTCAAGGAAGAGACCACTGCTGTTGCCTTCTGAAAGGATGGAGTTTGTTGCTAGGTGGAAGCATAAGTCTTAAGAAAATTTGTGGGAAGCAGAAGAGCATTAAAGAAGAGCAGCGATGACGAGGTCATAAAATCCTTTAATGTCACATTATGAAGTACTGAAGGATCATTTGTGCTGCGGATGCACCTTTCTTCTTTCTGATCATCAGAAAATTTCTCCACGAATTGCCTCAAGCAAGAAGCAAGGCTGTTTTCCTCATCCATTGAGACACGTTGAGAAAAGAGAACCAGAGAAATGAATTCTGCACTAAGGTACCAGAGATGTTGGCCAATCGTTTTCAATGCAGTCTGAGAAATGAAGAGAAAAACATTCTTATAATCAATAAGAAGCTTGATGAAATCAATATCATTCAGAGGTACGTCTGCTAGAATGGGAAACTGAATCCAAGCTTTAATGTAAACCAAGGATGCAAAGATAATAAATTCTGCAATTGATCTGTCTTAATGATTAGTCAGCTTGAGTTGATGACGGAAGAGATAATACTTCATGATGTAGATTATTTTAGACATCCACCTTGCATGGTGATAAGCTCCTGGAACACGAAAACGCACCCCAAGGGGGGAATTCCTCCAAGGAAGATAAAATTCAGAGTCAGAAGTTCTTTGTAATCTTCACGTGGCAAATATCTTGGGTTGTCTTTCATTTGGAGGATATTTGAACAAAATGTGATGACTTCTTCTTTTAATGGCTTGAGATTTTGATCCAGTCGAACATTGTGAAATCTACTAAATTCTACCTGTCTTATATTTGGCCAAAAATTCTTAAAGCGCTTGAATAGCAGAAAATCCGGTCCAGTTGTACTACCCACAAATGTCTTATTGAAGACGGCTGTGTTTGTAAACATACAATTGGCAAGTAGTCTAAATTAGGGGAAGTACCTAGCTCAATAAACATTGGCACGTTCACTGGACAGTATACAAGCAAAGAAATAGTACATGAAAAAAAGTACCAACTGACTGCCAGACGGCTGTGTTAGTAAACATACCATTGGCCAGTAGGCTCAATGAGGGGACGTACCTAGCTCAATGGACTGAAGTTGCGTCAGCTTCTATGCCAGTTAAATGAACAACACTTTTCGACCTAGTAGTCATAACTAAATGAATGATATTTATATAGCCACAACATTTAATCTTATAACACTTGATTTTTATAACTAAATGCACTGTTAAATCTGGCTATTTATATGAAAATCAAAATTTCTAGAGATTTCTAGAATTTCCTGGAACCTTCTAAAGTTTTCCACGTTTTTCTAGGACCTTCTAGAACCTTTTAGAAATTTCATAGAACCTTCCAGAACCTTCTAGAATTGTATAGATTTTTCTAAAACTTTTCAGAACCTTCTAGCATTTTATGTGTGTTTTATATGTACATACATTCAAAATTCATTCAAAATGATTTAAAATTTCAGTTTCGATGAGGCAGTATTAAATAAAGTCATATTTTCATGAAATTTTTTCTGTGCTGTTTTGAAGTCAAAGGAAACACAAAAAACCTAATGTTCCTAAAAAATTTGACAAAAAGTTATTTTGGACCACCCTAATATATATATATATATATATATATATATATATATATATATATATATAGGTAATGATGTTTTTTTATTTATTTACGAGAATAAATTGATTGCATTTTGTTGATAAAACTAGAATTAATGTAGACACTAGTGCATGTATTTGATACTTGACAAAAATGGGAACTAACTCTTACTAAAGTGTTTTTTTTAATAAATGATGAATAGCCGCCCTTGTGCAAATAATAAACATATTCGTCGCGGTCATTTCTCTTTCAGCCTAAAACGTAAAAATATGAACTAAATTTAGCAAGACAGTTAAAAGTTAGGTAGTAAGTTGTGTACCACTTCATTCTGTCGCAAACTAGCACAAGCACATTACTGTAACAGATTCTGAGTGTCCTCTATAACCAGCCCCGTAGCGTGAAAATTCTACAGCAGGGGTCAGACATTCTACAGCAGGGGCCAGGCCAATAGCAGGGGGGAGGGGCAGGAAATAAATTTTACTAAGTAGAGCAAACAAACAGAGGGGGGGGAGCAGCCAAAATGCAGGGGGAGCCGGCCCCCCTGCCTCCCCCCCCCCTGCACGCCACGGGCCTTTCTCTAACTGAGCCCTGGTTACGTTATTGGAGCAAAGGGTGGAAGGGCAACGGTATGTATTAACACGTCTACATGAGTTTAGTAGCTTTGATATATATACATACATATTTACTGGCTGTTTATACCCGGCATTGCCCGGGCGATCGAGGTGACCCCCCCCCCCACACCCCTCCTCCCTTTTCATTCGAACCCTTTTATTTTTACTTAAAATTTAATTACTTTGTATACCACTACGTGAAAAAAATATAACAACACAAAAAAATTAATCGGACAAGAACAAGGCAACCACCATGAAGTCATGGTTCAAAAGAGCATAATGTTTTATTGACTAAAAGTATGGGTGCAAAGGTGTACAATTGATTAGGGGTGTTATACAAACATTTTAATTTTACGTGCAGATGGCTGCTATTATTGAGCAGTAGCTGCGTAACAGATTCATAGATTCCAGAATCATCACAATGTATCAAATGAGAGTAGCAGATATCTTTGTAAAACATGGGCGAGAATAAGAATCACGATGCAGCTGCTCGTCATCTCTATATTTGCTTACATCATTTAGTATTTCAATTATAAAATTGAATTACTTGACTACTTAATTTCATAATCAAACGATGTGATCATTGGGGTAACGCATGGACCCCCATCAACAGACATACTTCTCCTTAGTCGCCTATCCTGCGCTGCTGTCTTTAATTCATTCGTTACTCTCTATGTCCATTCTTTTATATCGTCAAACCAACATTTTCGCTGGTGCCCCCTCTGCGACGGTCTCATTCCACAGTTCCTTGAAGACAGTTTTTTTGGCAGGGTATTCAATGCCTTAACACATGACCAGGGGCGCATTTAGGGGCGGGGCATGGCCTCCCCCGTTACCGCAAGTTAAGTTAAGACATCATTAAATTATCGAAACATTTTTTTTTTTGCTCTAAGACCAATTTTCAACAATGAAAACAGTTTTGCCCCCCCCCCGGGTCAAAGTTGTCTAGATCCGCCCCTGCACACGACCGAACCATGCCATCTTTCTTCGCTTGAATGTTGCCATAATTGTTTCCTAAGCCCCCACGATTGATGAAATTCTTTTCCCAGACATACACTCATTGGTCTTGTGTTCTAGGTAGGAGATTCGAAGGATGCCCTGATGCATTTATTTTCGGAAGCCTGCAACGTGCTTACCGTGTCTGGCAGATCTCAAATTTAAAATTTAATTACATCTTAGCGAATCATTACTAATGATTATTTTTTTAATTACATTTTTAAATTAATTGTGTCTTAAGATGTTAACAGTTTATAACCGTTTTTTTATTATTTCATTAATTTCAGATATCCAATATCCGTCAATTGTATTTAAAATTTTAAAAACCATTATTCTATCGATAGATTCTTAGATAATTTACGAATTTTTAGATCCCCGTTACCCGCAATACGTTCACTACTTCAATGAATACATTCGTCACACAATTGAGAAGAAGTTCATCATTTCTAATAAGTGCAGTACTTGGTGGGCTCAAACCAGTTCATTTACATGCGGACTGTGACAACAAAGCATAGAACGTGGATGTTAGGTGGTTACACCCAACGTTCGTGGGTCGCTATCAGGTTTTTGTGTCCTTAGTCCTGAAGAGTTTGTTTCTAATTCATTTTTGTTACATGTCATTTTGATTACATTTCCTGCTTTCTTTTGGGGAGTTAGTTTTCGTTCTGATTAAGGGAGTTGTTATTAACTGAGCCTTGGGTCTGGGTAAATTTGAAAATACTATTGTATCGGTTGGCATCGTTCACTGCTATATATAGAATGTAGCTTTATAGACATACAAGCAGATAGATAGACAAATAGATTAGATAGATAGATTAGATAATTAGATAGATAGATTGATATACATTTAGATAGATAGACAGACAGACAGACAGACAGACAGATAGACAAATAGATTAGATAGATAGATTAGATAATTAGATAGATAGATTGATATACATTTAGATAGACAGACAGACAGACAGACAGACAGACAGATAGATAGATAGATAGATAGATAGATAGATAGATAGATAGATAGATAGATAGATAGATAGATAGATAGATAGATAGATAGATAGATAGATAGATAGATAGATAGATAGATAGATAGATAGATAGATAGATAGATAGATAGATAGATAGATAGATAGATAAAAATTTGCGGCCTCATTAGTTTGCTGTAATGTACAGGTGAAGTGTCCTGCGTGGTTGGTAAGGGACACAAAAGAACCCCCAGATAACTGTCTGCAATTGTCAGCGGCCCTAGATTTTAAGGCTGCAGCCCTGGTGGCCGTTCATATGTACAACAACGTTCAAAGGGTTTGTAAGATTCAATTTTCTTTAACTTAAATAAACCATCAGAACAGAATACAGGATGAAAACCAAGCTAAGTCACACAAACACACAGAAAGTTAAACTAATTGAAAGCTTTTAAAATAGATGCAATTTTCATCCTATCAAATATTGAGATTAAAGTTTACAATAATTAATTATAGGCATTAATAACACAAGAATTGAAAATTGAACATTAAAAAAAACTAAAAATATTTAAGAAAAAAAATTCAACTGGGAAGAAATATTATCATAATGAGAGGTAACGATTTCTGTGACAGTATTTTGTGACAAACGGTGCCATTGGACAATTTGGGCTGATTTCGACCCAAACTGTTGATCGAGAACTCTCGCTTGTTACGTTGATTTCAAGATGTCTGTGTTAGCCTCAAATGTGACAGCCAGTCCTGAAAATAATTTTCAGCCAAACCCACATGTAGGCTTTGAGCTGATTAGAGAAAACATCTTCCTGTCACACAGTCTGTTTATAAATATGCACATAAAATATCTTCTATTGACACCGTCCATTTTATAAATATTTACATAAAACATCAATCCATTCTGACTGCGTGGAGATTCTGGCTTTACGCATAGACTTAATCGTGGAATTTTTTTTTACTGGATATTAAACAACAAAAAAAAAATAACACAAAAGTCTTATCCCAGTGAGGTCCGTGTCAAAGCAAACTCCCCCCTCCCCTTCATCGGGCAACGACCCTTGTCAAGACTTTTACACGGACGGCTCCTGTGCTTTTGACAACTGCTAATTGGAAGGTCGAGGGCTCGAGCCTCAGTGAACCCCGAGGCGTTACACCCCCCCCCACCAGATCGACGGCCTTAGAGCCTTCTGGGTAACCCACAAATGGGCCACAACACATGTTGGGAGCCGCTGGTTTATGTGTTCTGAATAGAGCCTTGTGTCAATAAGGACCTTTACAATGTGTGTACATTCATGACAGATAGGTAACCAGATAGACAGATAGGCAGTGGAAAAAAATATATGACAGATTCATAATTATAGATACAAAAAGTAAAGTTCCATTAGCCGTAGTGGGCCATCGGGGCAGATGAAGTGTAGAATTTGACCTGTTTCTATAACTACTGCATATGAAGGGATCTTGTGGCTAGCACGACGCCCAGTTGTCTTTACTTCCCCAGTTTAAGTCAGGACTTGTGGGACATTAACCAAACTTTCACCAGGACCTAAAAAATGTCTCTTGGATCTCACCGAGGATCGAACCCAGGATTATATATATATATATATATATATATATATATATATATATATATATATATATATATATATATATAGTTAAACAGATCGATAGATGGTCATTTAATCCATATAAATATAAATCGTATATTTTAAACTTACCATTAATAAAACATAGATAAATGTGTATTCAAATATTCACACCGATATATATATATATATATATATATATATATATATATATATTCTACAAATGTATATGTACAGTTGTATTAGCCTCCAAAGGAATGTGTAAGATAAAAAAAAAAGGAATGTATCTCCACAAAAAATGAACAGCATTATTTAACTTCCTAGAAGTGGCTATAAAAACCCAGACGGACAACTTTTCGCATTGATTTTATTCAATATGGAATCATTGCCCAAAAAAAAATTAAACAAACAGTCGTTATCTTATACATCATGTGTATGTAGTCAAACGAGTGAAACATTTCAACAATATTGTGTATGCTTAGTGACAACCTTAATGCAATGCAATATTGACTTTTTAAAAAAAAAAAAAAAGGGACTGGTGTGATTCTGTCATTGAATCATTCCATATATATGTTCAATGATGATATCATATGAATAAATGTTGATAATAATAAATAAATAAATAACACTTCATACCAGACAAATTTCTTTTGGTTGGGTCTTTACATTGATTTTCAAGTTTTCTACTAATTATTATTAAATTGTGTCTCGCTTTGTTGTACACACCCCCCACCGCCACCCCAAACTAAAATTACTCTTCACATCAAACCCACAAACATAAAAGTAAAAAAAAAAATTTCAAGTTCCCTTTTGCCCTAATGGGTCATCGTAGCAAAGGAATTGTGGAATTCATCAATTTCAGTAACCTCGGCGTATGAAGGTATTTTGCGGTTAGCACACAACGCCCAGCCGCCTTTACTTCCTGTTTAGTATTAAGTTTGTTTAAATCAGTGACTAGCAGGGTTCCGGGAGGAATTTTTTCGAGCCCCCCCCCCCCAAATATCTGAGGAAGTTTTTGCCCATGCTTCCCCCCACCCCAGTAGATTCAGAACGACCCTACGTCACATTCTTACTTGAAAGTAACTAAATGTCTATCGTCTACATATCTATCAGTCTATTGACCAATGAATCAATCAATCAATTTATTAATCTATTTGCATATATCTCTGTCAGTCTATCTATCTATCCCTCAACATATCTAGCTGTCGCTTTGCATATCTATCTAATTTAGATATCTATCTATCTATCCATTTACATATATATCTATCTGTCTATCGCTCTAATATCAATCTATCTTTATATCTATACATCTATCTATCTAATTATGTAATCTATCTATCTACCTGTATTCCCGTCTCATTACCAGGCTATCATTTCGTTTGTATAGGTCTTGTCTGCGTGTCTGTGTGTCTTTCTAATGTAAGAGTTTTCCTTCCGTCTTTCTTTTATCCACCCCACCAACGCTACCCCATCTCAATCTCTCACTGACATATATATACAAACAAACAATTATACAAATATGTACTTAGATGACTGGCATACAAGTTTTCCAAGCGCATCCCAAAAAAGCCAGTTCTGACGATTATATACCCCCCCTCCCAAATATTTATAAATATATATATGTATTATATGCTTTCCAGTTCAATCATATTCTTTGTCAGGTTGCCGAAATGAAATATAACAAACATCTCAAGTGAAATGTTTATATATATATATATATATATATATATATATATATATATATATATATACTGTTTAGAGATCTTTCATTTGTTTATGTGTATTCATTTTGGTTGTGTCAACTTAACAGTACCTGCCTGAAGAACGGATTTAGAAAATTTTAAAAATAGTGCAGTGAAGATTTGACCCATATCATGATGTGTGTTATACACTTCCTGATTTCTTTTGCATTCAAGTTTTTAAAGCAAGTGTCGACAGACATCGTTGTGTGCCTTCGTGTGTGTATGTGTATGTGTGTGTGTGTCATTCTGGTTATCTCACGGCTTATCTCCCCTTTCTAGTGATCCTTTGAGATATGACCTGAGGTACCGCACTTAAAAACAAAACACAGGTAGTTAACTTGTTTTGTGCTTAAGAGGATTTCACTAGGTAAAGATTGAATCAGTGAGTCAACTCATTTAGAAGATTTGTAGGAAACAAAGAGATGCGCATGGATGATTTCTGTAACGGACTGTGATCTTGATAATAGAACTAATCAGTTTGGGATTATTATTATTTTTAGTTCTTTAATCCCGTTATTGTGTTATTGGTCAATTGATTTATTTTGGCTCAGGATTAAGCAAAAAAATGGTTTCATGGGACAAAGCTTTACATTTCTTAAGCAGGCGGACTATCGTATCACGTATAGACTGTCGCCTGGCTGTAGTGTGCTGGTGTTTACTCTTTACATTGAAACAATGTAAGTATGAGAGTATTTATAGAAACATGTTTAACTGTGTCGCTCAATGATGACTGGATTCGCCAACCATCTATGCCCAGGGCCGTGCCGAGCTCTGGTTCAACGGGCTGCAAAACACCCAGTGGCAACCCTATCTGGGAGGGGCAGGAGGGGCGACAAAGTACCGGTTGCCCCAGCAGGGCGTGGAACCGACTAAGTCACTATCATTTTCTCCCAGTTAATACAGTTGATAAGGTTAGGTTACTATCTTAGTGGGTCATGTATGTATATAAATGATGGGCGTGGCCGAGCATGTAGTTAGTGGGGCCGTATCCATTGCCAGCCGGGTTTACCAAGGAGCTTTTCTCTATTCATAACCATCTTTTCTGTATTCATAATCCTTTTTTCTGTATTCATAATCATATCATCTTTTTTTTGTATGTATAGCCATCTTTTATGTATTCATAATGATCTTTTCTCTATTCGGAATCATCTTTCTATATTTCACAATGAATATCGATGTATCGATACCAAGGACTCATATACCTAATAGCCTATCTATGAGTCCAGATAGACACTCTGTCGATACATTCTCGTCAAACTTATTAACATGCTCAGTGAAGTTTTTACCTTTGTGCCTTAAGCACTGCCCACTGAATTATGACGATTGCAGTGCCTTAAGCCGCCGAAGTGTAAAACTCAACCGTAGGCGTGGCACATCATTGTGTATTGTGTGGTGGCTACCACCATGTCCTGCCGCCTTTACTTTCCCCCAATTTAATGCCCAACCATCCATTAAAAGTTACGATATAAATAGCAGGTCTGTCTTCGTGGATCGAACCTGGGACTCTCAGGTAAACAGTGCGTGGGGGGGGGGGGAGGGGTTATCCGCTGGGTTTGTCCAGATATCGCCCCCCTCCCCTCCGACCCCCTCCTTTGTATAAGCCAGACCAAAATAAAAACCGTTATTCAATGAAGGATGGCCGTCGGCAAGGGCGCCACGGGGGAATGTTTGGTTTGACAATATAAAAAGAGTGGGCAGAGAGAGAGCTACGAATGCTCGGTCGCTCATGATAGACAGATAGGGAGAAATATGTCTCTTGATGCGTCATTTCATTTCCCTCAACGATGGGGTATCGTCATGATGATGATCACAGATCATTTCCTAGTATTTTAGTTTTGAATTCCCGTTATTCGAACTTTGAAATATTCATTTTATTTACAGCTATGTTTATGTTATGGTAGGTTGGAGAGATTGTAGGCTTTTTGAACCCCCCCCCTCCCCCTTGTGTGTAGTTTATGCTAAACTATTCAGTATTTAAAATTGGTGCATTGTGTATTTTAATATTGGTAAATTGTGTGGTTAGTATGGGTACTTTTTGTAGTTAATTACGGGTAAACTGTGTAGTTTTAACGGTACATTGTGTAGTTTATGTAGTAGGAAGTGCGAGTCTATAGGATTAGAATTGTAGAAGTTTAAATAAGTTCATTGACTCCATATTTTTTTTTCCTTTTGATCTCTGTCCGGTCCATTGGTCATCTGACATTGTTATTCAATCACCTTACTTCACCTGACTCATCACACATACACAAACACCATTCATTTCAACACAAAAACACAAATACACGCACACACAACACTAAACAAAACGTGACAACATTATAATGAACAGATGTATATGTTTTGATCGTGAATCCACTTATACGGTGAAATGTTTTTGTTTGCTCTGATTGTGAACTTTCCATTTCCTCGCCAAAGATGTAACTGCAATGTCAATCGAGGCACCACGGGGTGACTTAGCCGAATGTAGTCGCTGGATATCGAACCTTTTATCTGCATAGCAATTATTGGGGTTAGTGCCGTTTTATATATATATATATCAGTGCGGCTAGTTAAGTAGCTCTTCTGTGATAGCAGTGCCGCCGAGAGGGGGGGGAGCAAATGCACAGGGGCCCGGCGAGTTTTAGGGGCCCGGACTGAGCTGGCCAATCAACTTTTGAAAATATTATTATCAGCTCGGAGGGGGGGGGGCGTGGCAGCCCTGCCCGGGAGCCCGAAATTTCTATCGATGGGCCTGTGTGATAGTGTTATAATAATGGGATATGTCCACTGCTGATGGAGCAACCATAACCAACTGAAAAGCGGTGTATCTTCACTAACATGAGTTGAAAAACAACGGAGATATTGACATGCATATGGGTCACCAATTAACCCTCAACATGCCGTGTGCAGGTTACATCCTATCACATTGAGCCTCTTTCTGCATCCATTGTGTGAATATGATATATATAAAATACACCGAATGTTATAAGATCCACCTCGTCCAATGTTATCAGTATTGACACACATAATGTAAAAAAATACAACTACGAATGTTAACCCATGCATAACAACTTTAACATCATATATCAAATGGGCACATCCTGTTTAAACTGAAATGCAAAGATTTGTCTTCCGCATGTTTCTATGTTACAGATGTGTGTTTTCAAGGAAAAATACGCACACACACACACACACACAGAGAAAATAATAACAGACAACTACACAAACAGAATCATTGTCAACCTGACATACAAAAATAATTATTGATTTTTTTTAAACAATTATTAATTTATCCTTTTATTTATTTCATTGTTTTTTTGTTTGTTTTTTTTTATTATGCCCCAGTTGATTGATCAGAAAAAAAAAAGTGTAAGATAGCATGTAATAAACTGTATTTATAGTAGAACTCATATTTAGTTCCGGCTATGGGTGTGACGTCAATCAATATGATTCGGCCGGCCTTGGCAGTAGGCGGTAATAACGGGTGGCAACTGAGGGATTGGGGGGGGGGGGGACAACCACAGTTCTCAGGACTTAATCCCCCTCCCCCCCATCCCTCGGGGCGAATGTATATTTTTTTGTTTATAGTCAGATAAATCTTTAATTTTTGTACGGTTTATTATTTTTAAAACATGTATAAGTTTTACAGTCACAAATTTTAATATATCATAGAATCTTTTCTCAACATTTCCGGTCAGTGTAAATACATACATAGAGTATGTACCAACTATCTTTTACTTATATGCATACTTTAACTTTGGTCATGTTTGATAAATTATAGAAGTGTTGCCAAGGAAGAGGATTATTGACAGTCACGTTAAAGTTTGTCTTTTTTGTTGTTTTTTTTGTTGTTATATTTTTAAAAATAAAGCAGCGTCGCATCTTAGTTTAATTGAGTTCATGTGGAACCGCTATTCTTTTTCATTCTTTCAAAGTTTCAGTTATCTCCTGGTAGGCACAGTGGTCATTATCCAAATTTTCACCGACTCTATATTGTCATTGTATTTTGATTTTGGACAAAAAGTGATGTTTTCTTCTTCATTTTTTTTTCATTTTAATTTATAAAAAAAAATAGAAACAAAACGAAAAATGAAGATTTAATTTTTTTTTTTTTTTTTGTAAATGTCGAAAGAGTATTGAAGTCATAGTCGTAGTTATTTTGGCGCCATGTTCCAGGTAAATATTTTGGCACCCTTCTGCCAGTCTGAAAAAGTGTAAAAAAAAAAAAATATTACATCACTCTTTAGGCGCCCCATCCAAAGTCGGCGCCATGTGCGGCCATACAACGCCACTGGCTGAAGTAGAAATGCATTTCAATTTTAACACCAATGAAGAAACATACAAATACATCATGTTGACTCGAGGCAGAGTGTCATTGCACACTTACGGTGGTCAGTCACCGGTCTTTACTTGTGACATCTCAATGGCTACTGCGGCCCCGTGTTGGGTGTGTGAGTATTTAAAGGGGCGCTACAGAACATCCCCGAGAGCATGTCTGTTCACATAAATAAGCCAACTAGAACTCCCCATCTCACCCTTCTTGCTTTAAAGAGACCTTACAAATACTTTTGCCCCCCTTACTCCTTTCTCGCACACACACACACACACACACACACACACATACTTAAGAACGACCCTGCATTGATGATCGATATGGGAACAAAGGGGGGAGGGAGAAGATCTAGATTATCTCATCTTTATACTTACATAAGTTATTTATTTTTTTTGGATCGATCTACCTGTGGATACCAGAGATCGCGTGGTAAAGCACACGAATGTCGACCTGAGGGTACTTGGTTCGATCCCCGGTGAGGACCTAGGACATTTTTCAGGTCATGGCTTCAAGTCCCCGATATATATCCCGTGGTGCCTACATGGCCATAGCACTCCCGGCTGTGGTGGGGATGAAAGAAGGGCACTACAAAACCTAAAAATTGTCCCATTGTCGACCTGAGAGTCACTGGTTCGATCTTCCCCGCTATGTCTCCCGTGGTGCCTCCATGGCCATTGCACGATCTTCTGTGGTGGGGGATGAAAAAAGGGCACTACAAAACCTAAAAATTGTACCATTTAGTTGGGCGATTTTTTTTTGGGGGGGGGGGTGGGAGACGGATGGTCATGCGGTATAGCGCACGTCAGTCGACCTGAGGGTCACTGGTTCGATCTTCCGTGAGGACCAATGGATATTTCAGGTCATGGCTTAATTCCCCGCTATGTCCCCCGTGGTGACTCCATGGCCATTACACTATCGGCTATGATGTGGATGAAAGAAGGGCACCATAAAAACCGCCCCATTAGTGGTTTATAATCTCTAAGAGATTTTCATCTCATCCTTACAGGGACTTCACACACCTGTTGATACTTGTGTGTGTGTATTACGGTCTATGACTGCTAGGCGGCCAACAGCAGACATTGGCCAGCTAAACTGGCAAATGTTCACATAGCCAGGCCGGGTTGCGACAGGCCAATTCAAGGTGACGACGGGGAAAGTTATCACTTACGAACTTTTTGAACATGAAAGAAATATAAATTTACTACAGACAGATTAATCAGCCACTGGGTGTGGCCGACATCTTTTAATTTGTACATTATGCAGGTTTAGCTGGCCAATAGCTTCTTATTACCCGCCTAACAGATATCGATCGTAACATATAGGCCTATATATATATATATATATATTTGTGTGTGTGTAGGTCAGGGGTGGGCAAACTACAGCCCGCGGGTCGCATGCTGCCCGTCAGCGTATATTATGAGGCCCGTTTACATGTACATGTTGTGATCCTATGTTTATGTTAATTTTCGCTATATTTTGAAAATAGATCCCGACTATTTGATTCGTCGAATCTATGGTCCAGAATATTAAAGCTGCTTGACCTACAAGCAGATTATGACTTGAATGAGAAGCTCGAGTCAGTTATTTTGCTGGAGTTTTAAGGATGTTTGCCAGCAGCGGCATTTCCACACTTAAAAAAACTCTGCTGCCAAGTTTTTGTCGCTATTTGGGTCTACATACATTTGTGAGCAAGTATTTACTTGTATAAAAATAAACAAGTCTAAGAACAGATTGATGTTGACTGACTGCAATTTAAATGCAGACATGCGAACCACAACCAGTAAACTGGGTCCACAGTGCAAAAATATCCGAAATTGTGAACAGTTACATTCTCATTAATTATAACTGTACTCTGGGGTCAGGTAAATTAATTATTATGACAGGTAACAGTAAACTTTAGTTGAAATAATTATGAATAGTAAAGTGTTATTATCAAATTAGCAACTGATTTAGTTTGTATTTTAAAGTGTAATGTTAATGTGCAATAGAGTGTGAATGTGATATAAAATAACAAATACATGGTTATTATCATAAATTCAAATTTGCATACGTTGTAAATTGTAACTAAGTAGACAAAATATATATGCGGCCGGCCGATAACAAGTTTTCAATGTGGCCCTCCATAGAAAAAGTTTGCCCACCCCTGGTGTAGGTTATTGTGTGTTTGCGTGCGTGTTTGTTGGCGTTTTATGTGTGTGTGTGTGTGTGTGTATGTGTACACGATACTATTGAACTGTTATTTTAATTTGGTTTTTAATTTTTTTTTCAGGTGACTCAGAGTGCATAGGTCAAAAGGTCAAATATCTTCAGTCCTACAGTTTGTCTCTAGCGCCGACCTCAAAGCTAGATTTCACTTTGTGGACAACGGATCATACGAGCCACAATATAGCCAACTTCTCTCTTGATAATGTTACATGGTGCGCCACTGGCTACGTCTGCGATCATGTACCGGGTCAGAACGTCACTGTAAATTTTACTGTGCAGACGTTCATAGACCGAATCGATGTGGAAGTGGATAAGGTGAACACAATTTCCTACTGCTACAGTGTGTCAGGTGAGTCCTTTTTCGTTTATTTATTCCCAGAATGCCGTCTCAGAGTAGCACCTTTGGTTGTGATGCCGGTTGGATTTCCCGCAGTTTACGGGTTCGACCCTCTGCGGAAACTTTTGGCTATTGTAGTCTCGTCTGAGAGAGAGAGAGAGAGAGAGAGAGAGAGAGAGAGAGAGAGAGAGGGAGAGATTGTGAAATAAGCATCTCGTCTTTTTTTCCAATCTTTAAGTCTCTCAGAGATATAAAACTCTTTAACTCGTTAAAATCTGAAATGTTATAATAACTGCACCTATATTTGAAATGTGATCCTTGAAATGTAAATGTTTGGAGAAGTGGTCATAATGAATACACAAACTACTAACACCACCCCCACCCCCGCCTAAATAAAGTAATAATGATGCTGTGGGAGTCAAACCATATGGGTTAATAAATAGCCTTTTCACCGTAATGGGAATGCTGTGGGAGTTAAATAAATATGTCATGAAGTTGAAAGCTACTTTATTGATTAGAACATATAGATTATTCACCTTTATAATTTTTTGAGCAATCCAATCAAATAACCACTTTTTTTCCCATAATGTGTTGTTTTTTTTTACGTGGGAAAGAAATATAATACAAGCATACATATAACAATTGAGCTTTCATTTTTTTCTTTATTTTTGTATTTTTATAATTTGCTCCTATTGTTTTCAGCCATACCATCAAGTTTTTCTTGTTCCGCCGTAACCTACTCTGTTGTCAATGGAGTGAATCAAGCGAGGTGGAATATTCTTGCACGTGCAGCTTTCCCTAGGACTACAGACAGCACATGTTCTGTTTACAAACAGGTAGGCTTAGTAATAACATAATTGTTCGCAGAATACTCCACACTATAGTGGGGGAGGGGGGGGGTTCCGGTGTTGCGAGTTGTCGACGTATTCGGGAATTCCACAATCAATAAATAGTCATGCGTCTTGAAGTTGTGAATTATATATATATATATATATATATATATATATATATATATATAGATAGATAGATAGATAGATAGATAGATAGATAGATAGATAGATAGATAGATAGATAGATAGATAGATAGATAGATAGATAGATAGATAGATAGATAGATAGATAGATAGATAGATAGATAGATTATTAGCAGAATACATTTTAATCAGATTGCATTCATACACCGACTGACGAAGGAATGGCTTAATGGGGGGGGGGGCAAGTCCCCCTAACCCCCCTCCCCATCCTCCTCTTAACCCCGGGTCCTCCTCTCAGAAAATGCAGTAATTTTCCAATGGCAACCCATTGGGAATCCAAATAGTATAGTACAAGCCAGTGTGTATTCGCCAGTCTTTGTGTGTTTATGTTTGTGTTTGACATCATCACATTGCATGGATAGTAATGGTTCAGAGAGCCCTTGGTCGATAGCCATGGGCAAAACAGTCCTACATTGATACTGTGCCACCATAAACATAGAAAACTAACACTTTCTCTTTCTTTCTCTCTCTCTCTCTCTCTCTCTCTCTCTCTCTCTCTCTCTATCTATCTATCTATCTATCTATCTCTATCTCTCTCTCTGTTAATAAATAAATAAATATATATATATAAATATATATATATATATATATATATATATATATATATCTTTCTCTCACACTATCTATCTATCTATCTATCTATCTATCTATTTATCTATCTATGTACACACACACACACATATATATATATATATATATATATATATATATATATATATATATATATCTTTATTTGTAGATTTACTTTCCATATTGTTTTGCTTGTCTTTAAGAGATCTGAAATTCCCATTAAATGAAAGAAGCTTATTTTTTTTTTATTCCAGACCCAAATGACCAAACCCCTTCAGGTCGTCAACAGCAGTTTCACTGAACGTAACGTGTCTACTTCTAGAGAAATACAGAGCTACACCACTTTGTATGATATAACGTGTTTAATCGTATTGACCGAACTAGACTTCGGACCGAACCAGTTCTTGTTCAGTATGAACTACCTGTCCACAACACTGAATATTACTACGTATTATCTCAACTACACAGGTAAGTCAATACCGTCATCCGCATAAAATAATCTGTCAACAAAAAAAAAATATAATAATTCATTTTCTGATTTTTGAAAAGTTAAAAAAAAAAGTGAATGGAGCCCTTTACAGTCCATGAGAGCTAACAGGGGCAGTTGAGGTCAGGCCCGTAGCGTGCGGGGGCCAGGAGGGCCGAGCTCCACCCCCCCCCCCCTGCGTTTTATATGCCTCCCCCTCTGCTTATTTGTTCTAACTAAAATGTATTACCTGCCCCCCCCCCCCGCTATTGCCTGGCCTCTGCAGTAGAATGCCTGCTCCCCCCCTTGTAGAATTTTCACGCTACGGAGCTGGTTGAGGTGTAGAATTTTTAGACGATTGAGTGGCTAGAACATTAGTCAAGTAGTGTGTTCTGTCCTCAATTAATTTCAGTTACCTATTTAGAAGCTGGGTAGACCTGAAAACTTTCATCGGGACCTGAAAAATTCAGAGACTGTCATCGGGGATCGCACCCTGGATGGTCAGGTCGATAGTCACACGGTGTCTTCACCTCTTTACCATAAGACGTCCTAAATTACATTATGAATCAATGGTATAATGAAATTCCCTTCAAAATAGATTTTTTTATCTATTAGACCTATTCATTACCGATTCACCATTTTTATTTACATCATATAGTTCTTATTTTAAGATAATTTCATAAGTCCAAGACTTCACATTTCAATATACTTACCTACATCCACCTAGAGAGACTTTTTTAAAAAGTTTTATAGGTCCAGTAAAAAAGTAAAGTTCACTAAGCCCTAAAAGGACCATCGGGGCAGTTGAATTGTAGAATTCCATCTGTTTCCATAACCTTGGCATAATAAGAGATTATGTAGGTTAGCACAAAGCCCAGCCGCCGTTACTTCCCCCAATTTAAGGTCAGGGTGCACTTTTAAAAAAAACTTTCACTGCGACCTGGACAAATTTCTTTGGTTTTAACCGAGGATCGAACCTAGGACTATATATATATATCCTGTCATGGGCGTCGCTAGGAATTTTTACAGGGGGGGGCCAAAAATTTTCCGGGGGGGGGGGCAAATAACGACTTTATGACATTTTTTTTAAATGTAGGGGGGGAGCAAATGCCCCCCTCTTACATGACAAGGTTTTTTTCGTATTTTAATTAATTATTCGTAGTAATTGGATAGGTCACCACAGACTTTTGCGACTTGCACAGAGATGAGATTATTGCTTTAGCGCAATATAATAAAGATATTGGAAATGTCTCTCTGATAATGACATGACATTTGGTAGGTTGATAGTTGCATTTCAACGAACGGTAGTTTTTTCTGATATATACATATATATTTTTTTCATCATTGTTTTTACATTGTGTATTTCTACACCAGATTTCAGCTTTACGTACAATGTTACCAGAATCAACATCGGGGACGCTGTGCGGCTGACTTGTGATACCAAACTGGTCAGCGCCCAAAACTTCACCATAATCAGACGAGGTCAGCAGGAAGTGTCGAACTCTACAAACGATGCTCACAGCCTTCCGTACGTCATTGACAGCTTCACGTGCCAGCACATAGATGAGTACGAGTGTACTGTTTACGTCGGCACAACAACTCTGCGCACGTCCATTCCCCTCTCGCCTTATATTAACCAATGTAAGCACTAAACACTATGATCGCGGTTCTCAATCTGCGGTACACGCACCCCAAGGGTTTACGTGAGGGGGGGGGGAAGGTTATGCAGGGGTTCGCAGCGAGTTATGAGTGCCTAGGTATCGCATGTATTCGCGAAACTATTTATGTTGGCAGCCGCAGATATACTTTTGGGGTACAGTCGCAAAAAACTTGATAACTGCTGGCCTTTAACATTTCAGTATTTAACCTATAACATTTAAGCAATGAACTTAGTCAAGGCCGTAGCCAGGAATTTGTTTGGGAAGGGGGGGCTTGTGGCTTGGAGGAGGGGGGGTGCTGTACGGAGAGTTTTATATAAGAAAAAATTGGAACACAATGATAAAGAAGTATATTTTATAATAAAATTTGATTTTTAGAATTAATTGGGGGGGGGGGGCAGCCCCCCTAGCCCCCCTCCCCCCCCCCGGCTACGGCCTTGAACTTAGTTATAAGCAACTGTTCGTATATTTTTGAATATATTTTCAACATTTACTAGCATGTCTTTATACGCAGACAGACAGACAGACAGACAGACAGACAGACAGACAGACAGACAGATAGATATATATATATATAGAGAGAGAGAGAGATAGATAGATAGATAGATAGATAGATAGATAGATAGATAGATAGATAGATAGATAGATAGATAGATAGATAGATAGATAGATAGATAGATAGATAGATAGATAGATAGATAGATAGATAGATAGATAGATAGATAGATAGATAGATAGATAGATAGATAGATAGATAGATAGATAGATAGATAGATAGAACACATACAAGGGGGGCCACTTCTATAAATGAGTCAGCAATCGATAGTTGTATTAGGTGATGAGATTGGACAGTGAGTGGAAATTGCAATAAGACAGCCTCGCATAGTGCGACAAATACTCTATCGCCGGCCTTGTATAGAAGCGTTTCATTACCAGAGATTACAGATATGTAATTAAAAAAAAATTATTGAGAAAAAAAATCTTTTCAGGTGCTCCACAGGTTGTGAATGCGAACCAACAAAACAGAACCTTTTCGGTAAAACCCGGAGACGATCTATTTATATCAACTGATATTTCCAGCATGAACGTGCGCACGTTGACATTCGTTCTTATGTTTGTAGAGAAAGGGCAGACCTATTTGGCCAGGGCAGATTTCTACACTGTAAATTGCAAGAATTATTCACTGTATTACTGTACGGCCAGCCTGGCATTGTACGACGTGGGTGAAAATGACGCAAGGAATTACTTTCTCAGTGTGGCAGACGACAAATTTGAGACTGAAGTGTATTTTACATTATCTTCAGGTAGGTGATTCAAAGATTTATTTGCAATGTGGTATCTTATTATTTTCATTGAAAAATATCATATATTCTTTTGTAAACCTACATAAATATTTTCGTCTCAAGTCTGTCTGCTGAAGATTGAGAGTAAGGATTCTGTTTCCTGTTGAAATACTAATTGCTTCTTGCTTGCGTCTTGATTCGATACTTGTTTTTAATTTATTTTTTTATAAATCAATTAACATAAAATTAATAGATCAATATAAATGCATTGACATATTCACGATTAAGGTTGAACAAATTCTTTTAACAAAGCTTTATCTCTTAGCTGTCATGGATGTGTTTTGTGTGTTGTGTGTGTGACTGAGCTGTGCATGAACTCAGTGTGTTTGTGAAATAAATAGTGAGATTGGAGTGAGTGAATGTCCAGGTGGAGAAAGGGGAAGAAAGAGAAATTGGGGCAGTGTACACAGGTCTCTCGAGGTGAGAGGACCTACCTTTACTTCTAAGGTGGAGTGTGATATTTTCATATGGGGATAATATGTTGTGAATTCAGAGTCTGGATATTTGAACTTAAAGTTTAGTGTGTTGGCCTAATTTATATTACTTCACTGGATTATATATATATATATATATATTCATTTGTATTCCTTTCATTCTATTATGTTCATCAATAAACACAATTTTTTACCGTCGACCACGTCTACAATTATTTTATAATGTCTAGAGTGAACCCATCTGTGACATTATGGTGGCAGCGGTTATGCAGAGGTCATCTAGTAACGATAATAGTATAGTGTTACGGGTCCTTGTAATGATAATACTTGTAGAAGGTGTAATAATTCAGACAAGTCAAATTATGAAGTTAACTCCAGTGAAGTAACATCAAACAATCATTTAATACTTGAACATAAACTGACATAAAGGTGAATCCAGGAGGAGTACAATAGCAAACTGTAAATATGCATCCACCTACATCGATGCCAAAAGCTAGACTCTACTAGAACATGCATCCGCATCCTATGATGCACAGAGCTCGACTCATTATAAAACAAACCATGTGCTCCCAACTGTCGGTTAAATATACGTCACTTGTACCAAATGACGTATACACTAAAATCTACAATAAACTACAATACAAAATGGCGGAATGACGCCATAGCTACTGCGGTGGGCGGAGCCTACCGAATTGCGTCATCAAGCTTAGGCTATACTATTTCTCCACATATAGTAATCGCGAGAAAGAAAAATAAAAAATCGAATACAATTGGGCGGAGAGTGGGGCAAACAGCAGTGGCGTAGTGAGAGGGGCAAGGGTGCATCATGCCCCGGGCGCTACTCACAAAGGGGCGCCAAATGATATATTTTACATATAATAGTATATGGTTTTCGAATGGGAGGGGGTTCGGCGCTTTAAAAATATTGTACCTCGGCGCGAGCTAAGCTCTGTTTGACAGAGGTTTGATACTCTATACTAGTTAGGAAGGGGGGGTGGTCAATAATTGCTCTAGCTTTCCGAAAGCGGTGTGTTGTGGCAAAAGATATGGGCTGTGTGTTGTTTTGGTCAGATGTGCGAAAATTAGCGATAAATAGCCCTAACTAAACAAAACATTTATGGGATCGTTTGTAAAATGTGCGCGCCGCGCACTCGGTGAATTTTGTAAGCGCGCGCACACATACATCCATCTTAGAGTAAACATGACGGTTAATAGGTTGGGATAGCCTGAGATAACCTGGGATAATCTGCGCCCCACCCCTTTCCCTTTCTCTCCCCCCCCCCAAACACACACTTACACAACATACAATTTTAATATTCATGAAAGTTGACATGAAAACAGGCTTTTTATTAAGGTAAAAATAATCAAATTTATTAGCGAAAGTCATACTTTATGGGCTGTCTGCAGGAAGTGGTTATAAACAGGCAGATCAGGCATATAATCCCCCCCCCCCCACGGGAATACACTGTACTGGACTAAATACGTCTTTACGTATGGTGTAATGAGTTTTGTTTTAATACATCCTAGTACATTTTAATTAATAATTGTACACTTTCAGATTCGGATCAATAAATGTAAACTTTCAGATTCGGATCAATAAATGTACATTTTCAGATTCGGATCAATAAATGTACACTTTCAGATTCGGATCAATACATGTACACTTTCAGATTCGGATCAATAAATGTACACTTTCAGATTCGGATCAATACATGTACACTTTCAGATTCGGATCAATAAATGTACACTTCCACCCTTTGTTTGAAACATCTTCATGTATTTATCATTCATCTCTCACCTTTGGCTTCAGCCAGCTCATCCAACAGCTACAGGGATGCTGTCATAGGGGTCAGCGTTGTAGCTGGTGTGCTGCTGCTCTTGGTCGTTGCTCTCCTGGTTGTCATTCTGCTTTGCGTAAATCGTCGTCGTCGTCGTCTTCGGAACAGCAAAGGCAGCGCAAACACGCACATCCCTGACAGGCCGGCAAAACAGGCTGGGCTGTACGACGCCATGGGCAGTGATGAGAACTACGGCCACAACTACGGAGGTGTGTCATTGTGTCGTTGGTTTTTTTTTAAAATGTACATCATTAAAATCAACATCACCATTATCATCAACATTACCATTGTCATCAACATCACCATTGTTATCAACATCGCCATTGTCATCAACATCGCCACTGTCATCAACATCGCCATTGTCATCAACATCGCCATTGTCATCAACATCGCAATTATCATCAACATCGCCATTGTCATCAACATCGCCATTTTCATCAACATCGCCATTATCATCATCACCATTGTCATCGACATCATCATTATCATCGACATCACCATTATCATCAACATCACCATTGTCATCAACATTACCATTATCATCAACATCACCATTATCATCAACATCACCATTGTCATCAACATCACCATTATCATTAACATCACCATTGTCATCAACATCACCATTGTCATCAACATCACCATTATCATCAACATCACCATTATCATCAACATCACCATTATCATCAACATTACCATTATCCTCTACTTCACTATCATCCGCATCATTATAATCAACACAATTATCATCATAATTTTTTATACGTGTATTATCATCAAGATCATTACCATTATCGAGAACAACGTCATCATTTTCATCAACAGCATTATCAATGTCAAAATCATCATTCATCACTGGAAAAAAAAACAGCAGTATCAACAGCATCATCGTTTATCAACATTATCATTTGTAAACATATTAGTTAAACACCTACCATTGATTGGTGCCAGTGTTATAAAAAGCAGATCACCAAAATCAGGATTAGAAACGCCAGATAGCGTTACTGTGTGTGTGTGTGTGTATGTGTGTGTGTAAAGGAGAGGGGGGGGTTCTCTCTAAGTATAGAGCAACGTGCTAAAATCACTAAAGCACCGCAATGTTGCCCTGGCCACAGATTCATAAAATGCTGTGTGTGTCATCCAATTGATGCAAACGGAGGCATGTAATGTATAAGCACCGAAAATTAGCCTAATGCTTTTTTCAACATTTGTTTTTCACGTCATTTTTTTTCCTCACTCATAATTCGTCATTTAGACTTACCAAACTTAAATAGTTTACTTCTAATCTATTTCAATATTAGAAATATATAATAAAGTTGCTATATTGATATATAAGTAACCCTACGTAAGCTAATTACTTTTTTTTTATTTAATTTTTTTTCTTAATTATAAAAAAAACCACTATTGAATGGACTGCGGTAAAACTATTTGGGTGAGGGAGGCAGTGGCGTAGCGAGGGGGTGGCTAGAAGGGGGCATCATGCCCCGGGCGCTACTCACAAAGGGATGTCAAATTATATACTTTATATATAATATTATATGGTTTTTGAATGGGGGGGCGCTAAAAAGGTATTATGCCCCGGGCGCGAGTTAAGCTCCCTACGCCACTGGAGGAAAGGGTGGGGTGGGAGGCTAAATAAAGATGCTCTTAGATTTTTTGGGGCCCTATGTTATTTGTCAGGGCCTTCTTCGCATCAGATTAAATTGGAAATAGGAAAATATTTGAAAGGGGGCCCTGTTGATTCTGAGGCCCTAGGCTCTGATATGAAGTGGGTGTTATTTTTTTTAACTAGGGATCGTCTGACGACGCGGATTCACATCTACTCTCTGACATAAAAAAAGTAGTCCATCTTTTAATAACCCATAATTATTTTTATCTCAGATGATGAAGTCAGTCCACGCCACCCTGCGCCCGGAATACCTGAGAACGCCGGGGGCGAAGGGGAAAAGTATGAGCTAGTGACCGCAACGAAGCCGCCACCTGTCCAGCACAACAAAAGTCACTTGCCGAGTGTCCCAGGGGCAGTCAAAAAGCCGGCCGTGGCCAGATTTGATGAAGAAACCTATGAAAATCCAACTTCCGGTGGTCAGGCGCCACAAGAAGTCTACGGGAATGTTGCAGACGACCAACCTATTTATGGAAATGTTTAGTCATAAAACAATGTAGCCCCATTTGATGAAAACTTTTTAAACAATGATAGGAGTGTTTGGCCTTATTGATCTCTTATTGCAGCGGGTACATAATATATGTATATAGTCATATATATGTGTGCATTAAGTGGACTGTGTATGTGCTTTTGACTAAGTATGTGCATTAAAATCAATGGGCGCCTAATGAAAATCTGCAATGTCTAAGAAAAATCCGCAATGGTCCTAATAAATTTAAATACATTTGATGGACGCAGTATATTTTGAATATAACTCGTGGATTAAAATGAAAATAAATTGATAACAACTTAAGCTAAAATTAATGAATGCATTCATTTTATGAAACAAAAATATTTTTTTTTACCAAAAAAAAAATATACTAAGACTTTTATGTATTTAAATTTTAACTAGTGGGATTTTTTTTTTTTTTTTGAAGTAATGTACTAAAACAAATAGTGCATGTATAATATTTTTATGATTAAGGGAAAATTCCATGAGTTATCTTTCTTAGAATGTCACCCATAATATCTACTTTATTAATTTTCTCAGTGCCTTCTTTTTTCTTTCGATGTTCTAACTTAGCAGAACATTGTTGTCATGACTACAGTGCTCACAGTCCATTGACAGAGATTTGGATTAGAAAAATTCCTTTTAAAAGGGAGCTAATTCGCATTTTCAGATTTGAAAAGAAGCTGTTTGATAGTTAATGGAGACTGAGATTCTCAATTTAACTTGAAAAATTGAATTTGTGATGGTTCTGAAATATGTTACGCTGATTTGTTAAACTCCGATGATTCGGAGCTGAAATGGAATATTCCAACTAAAGGGGAGCTAATTATAAACAGGCAGATCAGGCATATAATCCCCCCCCCCCCACGGGAATACACTGTACTGGACTAAATACGTCTTTACGTATGGTGTAATGAGTTTTGTTTTAATACATCCTAGTACATTTTAATTAATAATTGTACACTTTCAGATTCGGATCAATAAATGTAAACTTTCAGATTCGGATCAATAAATGTACATTTTCAGATTCGGATCAATACATGTACACTTTCAGATTCGGATCAATAAATGTACACTTTCAGATTCGGATCAATACATGTACACTTTCAGATTCGGATCAATAAATGTACACTTTCAGATTCGGATCAATACATGTACACTTTCAGATTCGGATCAATAAATGTACACTTCCACCCTTTGTTACATATTTTATTTGTCTTAGACTGATCAAGTAACACATCTCAAGTAACAGTTCTAATTTAATCATTTTCTGCTGAACACTTTTATAGACGACTATTGATGCAGACGTTGTAAATGCTCTAGAATTTCTTTACAGTAATATGTGTATACCTTGTTATAATGGAGTTTATTTTATTAATATTTGCTGACTTTGTAGAACTTGGTTTATTGATATATGAAATGTAATACTTGACTCCAGCGCAATGAACATGCTTGTGTGTTTTTGTAAATTCTTTATATATTATTTTGTTTATTTATACTTAATTTACAATAGTTTGTTTTAATAAAATTTTGTATTATTTCACTAAGGGGTATAGAAATAAATAAATTGTAGGAAAAATCGGTTAAAATGATTAGGAAGGGGTTGTCACGAGATCCCTGGTTCCCCTTAACCCTAACGGGACATCGGGGCAGATCTGTTTCTATAACCTCGGCATATGAAGGGATTGTGTGGCTAGCACAACGCCCAGCCGCCTTTACTTCCACAACTTCCATTTAAAGCTGGGAGGACTTGTGGGACGACTTTGAAACAAATTTGACCTGGAAAAATTCCCTTGGTCCTCACAGAGGATCGAACCTGGGACTCTCATGTCAAAATATCTTTGAATGTGAATTTTTCATAACCATCTAAGATCTGACAGTAAACCTGTGAAGTCCATGTAAGAATCTGATAAGTATCTCTTAAATCCTATGTGTAACCCACTAAGGGTCTGTTTCATCCCCACCATAGCCAATAGTGCAAACGCCATGAAGGCACCAACGGGAAACATGAAACGTTCACCATGACCAGAAAAAAAGTCACTTGATTCCAACCCAAGATCGAGCTCATATGAAGCTTTGTTTGCTTTTATTTTCATTTTTGTGATAACTTTATTTTAAATGCCATGGGATAAAATAAAAGATTTGCAATTTTTTATTTAGCTGTCCCCTAAATTATTATCAGTTTACTATTAACAGGCCAGGCAATCCGTTAGTCCTTTCAATCTTTTTCTTTAATACAATCAATTAGCCAATTAGATTTCTTTTAAATTGTTAGGATTATGCTACTTTTAATTTCTAACACCGAATAATAAAAAAAAAACTTCACATTTACTTTATAATAGAAATTAATTTATTTGACCTTAATTGTCCTGGGAAATTTGTAATCATATTTCACTTATTTTCTTCAACCATCAATGTAAATTTTTACATAAATTTTTATGACAAAACTTTTTTTTTAATTTTCCAGTGCATAAATAAATATCTTGAAGAGTTCCAGATCTAATTACCTTTTTTTAGCAATTATCGAAAACGAGATATAAGGAGAGAGAGAGAGAGAGAGAGAATGGGAATATGTAGGAGCTTATGGGAATATCTGGGAGCTTATGGGAATATGCAGGAGCTTATGGGAATATGTAGGAGCTTATGGAAATATTAGAAGCTTACGGGAATATGTGGGAGCTTATGGGAATTTTTGAGAGCTTATGGGAATATGTATGAGCTTATTGGAATATGTGGGAGCTTATGTGAATATGTAGGAGCTTATGGAAATATGTAGGAGTTTATGAGAATATTAGGTGCTTATGGGAATATGTAGGATTTTATGGGAATATTAGGAGCTTTTGGGAATATGTAGAAGCTTATGGGAATATTAGGTGCTTATGGGAATATGTACAAGCTTATGGGAATATTAGGTGCTTATGTGAATATGTAGGAGGATATGGGAATATGTAGGAGCTTATGTGAATAAGTAGGAGCTTATGGGAATATTAGGAGCTTATGGGAATATGTAGAAGCTTATGGAAATATTAGGTGCTTATGGGAATATGTAGGATCTTATGGGAATATTAGGAGCTTATGGGAATATGTGGAAGCTTATGGGAATTTTTGAGAGCTTATGGGAATATCTATGTGCTGTTGGGAATATGAAGGAGCTTATGGGAATATGTAGGTGCTTATTGGAATATAGGAGCTTTTTGGGAATATGTAGGTGCTTATGGGAATATGTAGGAGCTAATGGGAATAAGTGGGAGCTTATTGGAATATGTGCCAATTGATTCTACTCCGGTTTAGTATTTGGCGAATGGGACTATAAAATTTGTGTTTATTTTCAACCCCGTAAGGTCAAATTTCTACGCATCAGTAAAGTCTACTCCTGTTTTTCAAGTTTTGAAACGGTCTATAAGCTACGTTTCAAAATTCTGCAATACAATGATCAACTGCCATACATAAGTAGATTCAACTCTATGTCAAACGAGATATAAGAAAAGAGGGGGAGAGAGAGAGAGAGAGAGACAATGGGATTATCTGGGAGCTTATGGGGATATCTGGAAGCTTATGGGAATATGTAGGAGCTTATGGTAATATGTAGGATTTTATGGGAATAAGTAGGAGCTTACTGGAATATTAGGAGCTTATGGGAATATGTGGGAGCTTATGTGATTTTTTGAGAGCTTATGGGAATATTAGGAGTTCATGGGAATATGTGGGAGCTTATGGGAATATTAGGTGCTTATGGGAATATGTGGGAGCTTTTGGGGATTTTGGGAGCTTATGGGAATATGTAGGAGCTTATGTGAATAAGTAGGAGCTTACGGGAATATTAGGAGCTTATGGGAATATGTGGGAGTTTATGGGAATTTTTGAGAACTTATGGGAATATGTATGAGCTTATGGGAATATGTGGGTGCTTATGGGAATATGTAGGAGCTGATTGGAATATGTAGGAGCTTATGAGAATAGGTAGGAGCTTATGGGAATATTAGGTGCTTATGGGAATATGTAGGAGCTTACGGGAATATTAGGAGTTTATGTGAATATGTGGGAGCTTATGGGAATGTTTGAGAGCTTATGGGAATATGTATGAGCTTATGGGAATATGTGTGTGCTTATGGGAATATGCAGGAGCTGATAGGAATATGTAGGAGCTTATGATAATAGGTAGGAGCTTATGAGAATATTAGGTGCTTATGAGAATATGTAGGAGCTTACGGGAAAATTAGGAGTTTATGTGAATATGTGGGAGCTTATGGGAATTTTTGAGAGCTTATGGGAATATGTTTTAGCTGATTGGAATATGTGGGAGCTTATGGGAATATGTAGGAGCCTATGGGAATATGTAGGAGCTTATGAGAATAAGTAGGAGCTTATGGGAATTTTTGAGAGCTTTTGGGAATATGTATGAGCTTATGGGAATATGTGGGAGCTTATGGGAATATGTAGGAACTTATGGAAATATGTAGGAGTTTATGGGGATTTCGGAAGCTTATGGGACTCTATAGGATCTTATGGGAATATTAGGAGCTTATGTGAATATGTGGGAGCTTATATGAATATGTAGGAGGTTATGGGAGTATGTAGGAGCTTATTTGAATTAGTAGGAGCTTATGGGAATATTTAGGAGCTTATGGGAATATTAGGAGTTTATGAGAATATGTAGGAGCTTATGGGAATATGTAGGAGCTTATGTGAATAAGTTGGAGCTTATGGGAATATTACGTGCTTAAGGGAATATGTATGAGCTTATGGGAATATTCGGGAGCTTATGGGAATATGAATGAGCTTATGGGAATATGTAGGAGCTTATGGGAATATTAGGAGCTTATGAGAATATGTAGGAGCTTATGGGAATATGTAGGAGCTTATGGGAATTTTTGAGAGCTTTTGGAAATATGTATGAGCTTATGGGAATATGTGGGAGCTTATGGGAATATGTAGGAGCTTATGGAAATATGTAGGAGTTTATGGGGATTTCGGGTGCTTATGGGAATCTATAGGATTTTATGGGAATATTAGGATCTAATGTGAATTTGTGGGAGCTTATATGAATATGTAGGAGGTTATGGGAATATGTAGGAGCTTATTTGAATACGTATGAGCTTATGGGAATATGTGGGTGCTTATGGGAATATGTAGGAGCTGATTGGAATATGTAGAAGCTTATGGGAATAGGTAGGAGCTTATGGGAATATTAGGTGCTTATGGGAATATGTAGGAGCTTACGGGAATATTAGGAGTTTATGTGAATATGTGGGAGCTTATGGGAATTTTTGAGAGCTTATGGGAATATGTATGAGCTTATGGGAATATGTGGGTGCTTATGGGAATATGTAGGAGCTGATTGGAATATGTAGGAGCTTATGAGAATAGGTAGGAGCTTATGGGAATTTTTGAGAGCTTATGGGAATATGTATGAGCTTATGGGAATATTAGGAGTTTATGTGAATATGTGGGAGCTTATGGGAATTTTTGAGAGCTTATGGGAATATGTATGAGCTTATGGGAATATGTGGGTGCGTATGGGAATATGTAGGAGCTGATTGGAATATTTAGGAGCTTATGGGAATATTAGGTGCTTATGAGAATATGTAGGAGCTTACGGGAATATTAGGTGTTTATGTGAATATGTGGGAGCTTATGGGAATTTTTGAGAGCTTATGGGAATATGTTTGAGCTGATGGGAATATGTAGGAGCCTATGGGAATATGTAGGAGCTTATGAGAATAAGTAGGAGCTTATGGGAATTTTTGAGAGCTTTTGGGAATATGTATGAGCTTATGGGAATATGTGGGAGCTTATGGGAATATGTAGGAGCTTATGGAAATATGTAGGAGTTTATGGGGATTTCGGAAGCTTATGGGAATCTATAGGATCTTATGGGAATATTAGGAGCTTATGTGAATATGTGGGAGCTTATATGAATATGTAGGAGGTTATGGGAATATGTAGGAGCTTATTTGAATTAGTAGGAGCTTATGGGAATATTTAGGTGCTTATGGGAATATTAGGAGCTTATGAGAATTTGTAGGAGCTTATGGGAATATGTAGGAGCTCATGTGAATAAGTTGGAGCTTATGGGAATATTACGTGCTTAAGGGAATATGTATGAGCTTATGGGAATTCTTGAGAGCTTTTGGGAATATGTATGAGCTTATGGGAATATGTGGGAGCTTATGGGAATATGTAGGAGCTTATGGAAATATGTAGGAGTTTATGGGGATTTTGGGTGCTTATGGGAATCTATAGGATTTTATGGGAATATTAGGATCTTATGTGAATATGTGGGAGCTTATATGAATATGTAGGAGGTTATGGGAATATGCAGGAGCTTATTTGAATAAGTATGAGCTTATGGGAATATGTGGGTGCTTATGGGAATATGTAGGAGCTGATTGGAATATGTAGAAGCTTATGGGAATAGGTAGGAGCTTATGGGAATATTAGGTGCTTATGGGAATATGTAGGAGCTTACGGGAATATTAGGAGTTTATGTGAATATGTGGGAGCTTATGGGAATTTTTGAGAGCTAATGGGAATATTATGAGCTTATGGGAATATGTGGGTGCTTATGGGAATATGTAGGAGCTGATTGGAATATGTAGGAGCTTATGGGAATAAGTGGGAGCTTATTGGAGTATGTGCCTATTTATTCTACTCCGGTTTTGTATTTGGTGAATTGGACTACAAACTTTGTGTTTATTTTTAACACCGTAAGGTCAAATATTTACTCATCAGTAAATTCTACTCATGTTCTTCAATTTTTGAAACGGTCTTTAAGCTTCGTTTCGATTTTGTGCAATTCAATGATCAACTGCCATGCATAAGTAGATTCAACTGTATGTCAAGCGAAATATAAGTAAAGAGGGAGAGAGAGAGAAAGAGAGAATGGGAATATCTGGGAGCTTATGGGAATATCTGGAACCTTATGGGAATATGTAGGAGCTTATGGGAACATATAGAAGCTTATGGGAATATTACGAGCTTAAGGGAATGTCGGAGCTTATTGGAATGTGTAGGAGCTTATGGGAATATGTAGGAGCTTATGGAAATATGTAGGAGTTTATGGGAATATTGGGTGCTTATGGGAATATGTAGGATCTTATGGGAATATTAGGAGCTTATGTGAATATGTGGGAGTTTATATGAATATGTAGGAGGTTATGGCAATATGTAGGAGCTTATGGGAATATTAGGAGCTTTTGGGAATATGTAGGAGCTTATGGGAATATGTAGAAGCTTATGGGAATAAGTAGAAACTTATGGGAATATTACGTGCTTATGGGAATATGTAGGAGCTTATGGAAATATTAGGAGCTTATGGGAATATGTGGGAGATTATGGGGATTTTGGGAGCTTATGGGAATATGTATTAGCTTATGGGAATATTCGGGAGCTTACTGGAATATTCGGGAGCTTATGGGAATATGTAGGAGCTTATGGGAATATGTAGGAGCTTATGGGAATAAGTGGGAGCTTATTGGAGTATGTGCCAATTTATTCTACTCCGGTTTTGTAGGAGCTTATGGGAATATTAGGAGCTTATGGGAATATGTGGGAGCTTATGGAAATATTTGGAAGCATGTGGGAATATGTAGGAGCTTATGGGAATATTAGGTGCTTATGGAAATATGTAGGAGGTTATGTGAATATGTGGGAGCTAATGGGGATTTTGAGAGCTTATGGGATTATGTATTAGGTTATGGCAGTTGCGTACCTAGAATGGGGGGGGGCGGTGGGTGCGGTCCGCACCGGGTGGCACTTTTTATTTCTTTTTAGGGGGGCGGCAAAAATATATCGATTAAATTGAAATACCTAAATAAGAGGGCGGCAAAATCGTCTTCCGCCCTGGGCGGCCGATACCCACACTACGCCGCTGGTGCAAGTTTAGCTATCTAAAGGGCGTGTTCCAGATCTTTTTATCCTGTATTGGTTCTGCCTTAATTTAAAACTAAACATTTTCTAAAATATTTTTTTTTAAAGTTTTGCAGTAAATTGTAATCTTGTTTAGTACAATGGGAATGTTGTTTTTTTTTAACTCATTTGTTAACTCCCAACAAACGGCATACAATAAAATCTGACTCTGGTGATCCATAAAGTCAAACCATGAAAAATATTATTTTTTAAAATATTTTTTTATTACAAATGTAATATTTTTATTAAAAAAATGCATGCTAAATACTTTCTAATAAAAAAATATTTATTTATTTTTTTATTTAACTACAATTTCTCGCAAATAAAATAACACTATCAGTTGACCGGCACCGAACGCCATTTCGATTTGTTTACGTTTTGTCAGTCACTTTGACTACATTAAAATGGACTCAGATTCTCATTATTTAGTGGAAAAAGAACTTAAATCTAGTGACAAAAATGAAACTAACACTCGCTAAATCAAAAAAAAAAAATATAAAAACATTCAAAACTGACCAAAAAACATTTTTTTTCAACTTTTTCAAGAAAAAACACAAGGTAGCCTCACGACACAGGCGCGCATAAGGCCAAACAAAATGTCAAAAAAGTGAGGGGCAGTGCAAAAAACACACTGTGCATTATGTCTTTTTTAATAAAAAAAAAACTTTTTTTTCTACATTTTTTGCGTTTTTCTTAAAATTAAATTTTTTTATGTGAATAATTAAAGGAAAATATGCATATTTGAAAAAAAAGTCACCAAACATTTTTTTTTTGAAGAAATTGATTGATAACTGAATATTTCATTTCAGAAATATATGTAGATTAATAAAATGTCTGAAAAAATGTTTTTGTTTTTAATACTTGTTTTTTGTCTTATTGCTGTTTGTACACTTTAAAAAAAAAAAATTTGTTTTGTTAAATTCTTTTTTTTTAAATATTATCAAAATTCATTTTCACAAAAAAAAAAAGCTCCACAGTTTTAAAGCCTATTCAAAGAAGAAAAAAAATGATATATCACACATATATGGGCTATAAAGGAAACAGACAATATAGTCCAAAATGTAAGGACACCTGTTTGGTAATAAAAAAATGCCAAAAACCTGCCGTCGATTAAGAGTTAAAGAGCATAAACAAAGAAATATTTAATTAATTGCAAAACTAATTATTGAATCATGCATTGTCTTGGAGCAAGAACATGTATGTAAAGTTTCAAGAGCCTCAAAAAAATCGATTACAAAAATGTCCCCATAGAGACAGAAGTTTCCAGTGGAGAAAAAGGTTAGAAAAATTATTAGAAAAACACAGACCATCTCAAGTCTGTGGTATATTTCAACTTTTTGCCACGGCACGCCTAGAACCGTCTAGCAGCACATCTAGCACCTTCTCGAGGCACACCTAGCACCGTCTAGCAGAACATCTAGCACCATCTCGAGGCACACCTAGCACCCTCTAGCAGAACATCTAGCACCTTCTCACAGCACACTAGCACCGTCTAGCAGAACATCTAGCACCGTCTCGAGGCACACCTAGCACCGTCTAGCAGCACATCTAGCACCGTCTCGAGGCACACCTAGCACCGTCTAGCAGCACATCTAGCACCTTCTCGAGGCACACCTAGCACCGTCTAGCAGCACATCTAGCACCGTCTCGAGGCACACCTAGCACCGTCTAGCAGCACATCTAGCACCGTCTCGAGGCACACCTAGCACCGTCTAGCGGAACATCTAGCACCTTCTCGAGGCACACCTAGCACCGTCTAACAGCACATCTAGCACCGTCTCGAGGCACACCTAGCACCGTATTGCGGTACCCCTAGCCAGTGGCGTAGCAAGCATAACTCGCGCCCGGGGCACTATACCTTTTTAATACCTTTTTAGCGCCCCCCCTTCGAAAACCGTATAATATTATATGTAAATATACCATTTGACGCCCCGTTGTGAGCATGGGCGTCGCTAGGAATTTTTCCAGGGGGGGGGGGCAATAATTTTCCAGGGGGGGCAAATAACAACTTTATGACATTTTTTTAAATGTAAGGGGGGGGGGAGCAAATGCCCCCCTCTTATATGACATTTTTTCAAAATGTAGGGAGCTTGCCCCCCCATGAATACGCCCATGGTTGTGAGTAGCGCCCGGGGCATGATGCCCCCTTGCCCACCCCTCGCTACGCCTCTGCCCCTAGACCGTTTCGCGGCAATCCTAGCACCTACTCGCGGCACCCTTAGCACCGTCTTGCGGCACACCTAGCACCGTATTTCGGGATTACCGGTTATGAAGCAATGGTCTAGGACAGGGGTCGGCAACCTTTTGAGACGGAAGAGCCAAAAGTTATAATTTACAATTTTCTCAATTTTTAAAGAGCCACTCAAATTATTGTTTCAATATTATGGTATTTGATTAGGCCGCAATTTGACATCGAAAGATCCGCAACTTGACATCGAAAGAGCCGCATGCGGCTCGCAAGCTGTAGGTTGCCGACCCCTGGTCTAGGACCATCATTACCCAAGGGCCACATTCCTGTTTCATTTCATGATCAAAACTTGAAGATATAAAGGGCTGACTGGTAATTTAACCTAGTGCTCCCAAATATCTTCTTTTTTCTGCCTGGGGTCTTCCAATAACATAAGACCGCGCTTTAGTTACAGAATACTTACATCTAAAACCACACATATTGAGTCTTCTACCGAACTTTCGTCAAGAAACTTTAAATATATATATATATATATATATATATATATATATATATATATATATATAAGAGGAAGAAAAATAAAAACAACAACTTTAAACAATGAAAACAAATAAAAGGGAACAATTAATGTTCCTCAATTTTTTGTTTCGTGTATAACTGAGTACTAGGCCAGCCTTGCCTAACACAACATAAATCCCACCACCCCTTCCCCTCCCCATTCTAGGAATTTTTGATAATCTTTATACTTCCTGTTTGATTGACTTGAATATGCCAAGATGTTTAGTTTAACAGTAGACACAAAAAAACATGGCAGGTTATATATAGTTCCGTCGTCATATCAAATGTTTGGTAAGGCGGGTATAGAATCTCCTATGTATACGAGATGGGATAATTTGTTTGTCAATTTTTTTTTTTTTAAATCACATTTAGCCACTCATTACACAAGTTCGGATGGACCACTATAACAACTCATTTTCTAGCTGCTGTATTGAAGTGTCATGATTAATAAAGCATAATTTTTGTGTGAATATTTGCTCGTGTGATTACTTGGAATTCTTCTTCTTCTTTTTAAAAAAAGCTTCATCTGTCCTGTCAGAAAGATGTAAGTAATACATTCGTTGTATAATGTAGTGGCTTCACAGCTCGTATTCACCTGTTTCTACAGCGATGGCATACTATATGTGACAGTAATGATGTTTGAATTTACCTTCACTGATGTCTGCTGTATTTAAGGTTGGGCGGGATATAAATAGACATCGGCCATTCGAATGAACATTATCGGAAATCATCGGCAATCATCGGGATCGAACTCGAGACTTTAACCGGTTAAAGACTTTGTGGGGACTTAGGGGCCCTAGGATAAAGTGCATGGCGGAACTTCTATTGCATGAATCACGGATGATTAGTTTATATGACTGATAGTTTATATGACTGAAAGTTTATATGACTGATAGTTTATATGACTGATAGTTTATCTGATTGATAGTTTATATGACTGATAGCTTGTAATGTGTAGCTCGTCTTGTTTTATTTCTTCAACTTTGACACGCATGTATACTGTCAGGCGGCCCTTTGATTAACGCGGGCCCAAGGATCTGGTATGTGTGTGTATATTGATGGTGTATATGTGTGTTGATGGTGTATATGTGTGTTGATGGTGTATATGTGTATTGATGGTGTATATGTGTGTTGATGGTGTATATTTGTGTTGATGGTGTATATGTGTGTTGATGGTGTACATGTGTGTTGATGTTGTATATGTGTGTTGATGGTGTATATTGATTGTGTATATGTGTGTTGATGGTGTATATGTATATTGATTGTGTATATGTGTGTTGATGGTGTATATGTGTATTGATGGTGTATATGTGTATTGATTGTGTATATGTGTATTGATGGTGTATATGTGTATTGAAGGTGTATATGTGCATTGATTGTCTAATTGAATGTTTGTTGATTGTAGCTCACGTCTAATTGAATGTTTGTTGATTCTAGCTTACGTCTAATTGAATGTGTGTTGATTGTAGCTCACGTATAATTGAATGTGCGATGATTCGCGTATCTAAATGATATCTTTTGTTCCTTCACTCCAGATCAAGTCCACGACCCGAATCCCTGTGTACACAATCACCAAAAAATTTAACAATTGGCGCCCGACATCAAATACTTTACCATGGCACAGTTACAACATTTCGTTACAGTTTGTCTTATACTAGTGTCGAGTGGATGGACCATATCTCCATGTAGGTAGTATCTTGGATAGACACAGGACAAGTCAATAAGACTGGACAAACTAGGCAACTGCCGTGGCTCCCCACTCCATATGGACACCTTCAAGTTATAAAAAGTTCCCTTGGCCTTGGTGGGGAATCGGGGCAGATAAAGTATAGAATTCATCTGTTTCTATAACCTCGGCATATAAAGGGATTGTGTGGGTAGCACAACGCTCAGCCGCCTTTACTTCCCCAACTTAAGTCAGGTACCCATTTAAATCTGGGTGGACTTTTGGGACGACTTTGAAACAAATTTCACCTGGAAAAAAATTTCCCATCGTTCTCACCGAAGATTGAACCAAGGACTCTCGACAGTCGAGTATCTTTACGACTCGGCCATCCGTCCCTTCAAGCCATAATTCATATTAAATATAATGCCAAGAGTGCCCCTGTCAGGCAATTTTGCCTAGGGTCGTCAAGTATCTCTGGAGTCTATGGGTGGGGGCACCAATAGACCAAAGAATGGTTCTGCCTTGCCCCCCCCCAAATATCAAAGAGGAAAAAAAACGGCTCTGAAAAGAGGAGATACTAAAATTAAAGGCCTAAAATAAAATAGAGTAGTTCCTAAACTTAAGTGCAGAATTATCTTAGTTGTAGATAAAAACACAACTTTAAAGATAACACAGAAATATGTATACTATATGGCAGATCAAGAAAGAAGAAGTTATTGCTAAGATTTCCTGTTTAAATAAACTTTCCCTTTAATTCTACACAGTAAGACTCCTAAAAAATCTCAAACAGATTTATATAAAAAATAAAATGAATGGATGGCGCTGTCTTGAAAATTGTACTACACTCTGTTACAATCTATACTCTTTTTATAATCTATTTTTATGTAGAGCTGGGGCAGGTTATTTTTTTTTTTTTCAGTTTCACAGCTTCAAAAACACACAATCTGGTTTTTCCAGTTTATTATCAATCGTTTATTCTCGGTTCGCTTATTATCTTGTACTCGGGTTTAAAGGTCATTCTTGTTCATCTATCTTTATACATAAAATGAATGAAGTGATGTATGTATGTGTGTTTGTTTGTTTGTTTATGCCGCTTAGAAACTGGCATCGTCGTACAGAAAATAAACAAAACCTGGCGTAGAACAATATGTTCATTTGTTTTAGATCCAGTTTTGTAGAATAGTAGGTACAATATGTTCATTTGTTTTAGATCCAGCTTTGTAGAATAGTAGGTACAATATGTTCATTTGTTTTAGATCCAGTTTTGTAGAATAGTAGGTACAATATGTTCATTTGTTTTAGATCCAGTTTTGTAGAATAGTAGGTACAATATGTTCGTTTGTTTTAGATCCAGTTTTGTAGAATAGTAGGTACAATATGTTCATTTGTTTCAGATCCGCTGTTCTTAAGCGGTGGTACTCGTACCCAGTGTGCTCTATATTTAGTTTAGAGCTCAGTGATCGTATCCCAATAGGGTACAATAAAGGTTATGCAGGGGTTCGCTTCGACATATAATTCAAGTTTAAAACAACCAAGAATTGGAAGAACGTACGTGTGAAGGTTACCTGACCAATACCTTCGCATCCTTTAGGTGCAGTAGCGAAAAAGGGGTAAAGAACCGGTTTCTTAGATCCTATAAACCACTTGTGGGGCTTTTATGTAGTACTTCTTTCTTTATATATCCCCACCTTTGCATTTGGTTCGATTGCTGTGGAGGCACCACAGGAAACAAAGGTGGCCAGAAAAGTTTTAAAAAAAAAAGTAAATTATAAAAAAAGGTATTCAACGGAAGGATGACTATTCTCACTCGCGGGGTTCAAACCTGTATATACAGGGGTAAGTTATATAAAAGCTACTCAACGAAAGGTTTAACTGTATCTATTGATAAACCTTTATTATTTTTTTTTAATTGACAATTTTTTTCTCAAACCCGTGGGGCCCATGTCGATTGATCGTCTTAAGTCAGAACGCTCATGGGCCTAGGGCCCCCCCTCTAACCTGACAATGTGGCTGAAATTTAACAGGCAGATCCAATTAAAGGGAAAATGGGGGGGGGGGTGGAAGGGGCTAATAGCGAGATTGTTTTTCTTTTAAACCGTTACATGTTAATTCAAAGAGAAGATGAGCTGTGGGGGGGGGGCGGGGATGGCAATATGAAGGTGGCCTATGCCCGCTCCAATAATCTGGCTTTATCTATGGGCTATCTCAAAGAGCCACAAAACCCTAAACCGGTTAACTATGTATTTGTCTTTCAATCTCACTCTCTCTCTCTCTCTCTGTCTGTCTCTCTCTCTCTCTCTCTCTCTCTCTCTCTCTCTCTCTGTGTGTGTGTGTCTCTCTCTGTCTCTCTCGCTCTCTCTCTGTCTCTGTCTCTGTCTCTCTCTCTCTCTCTCTCTCTCTGTCTGTCTCTTAGAACGCTCAGATATCACTTAGTTTTTTTTTTTTTTGCTGATCTAATAGCTTTTTATCAGGATGCTTTGCTATTGAATTTATTATGTAACGAAGTTTTGCACCACACCTGTCTTTAATACATTATGGTACTCTAAGTAACAGTGAAGGGCAAAAAGACAGTCATAATTTTTATAGCAACATATGGCGTCGTTCAAAAAAATTAATTTTATAAAATAAATGAAATAATAATTTTTCTTTTAAAACAACAACGGGATAACGTACTACAGTGAGAGGTTGAGGTACATTGGTTTAATGGTGTTACTGCAGTGGAAAGTTGTAGAACATTGGTTTAATAGTGTTACTGCAGTGGAAAGTTGTAGAACATTGGTTTAATTACTGAATGAAACTCACATTATCTTTAAAAAAATTCTCAAGTGACGAGTTAATGATCTTATTGTAATAATATTTACTTATGTCCAACAAATTCAATCTATCCGGGTCTATGGTCATTTGAAAGGTTGATAGATTTAAACCACGTTAAGCATGAACTGTTCTCTGTACATTTTTCCTTTTAACCAACTTCACTAACTTGGCATCTTGAATAAAATGCATGTCTTAATATACAGGCAAGGCGGACAAAGATGTCTTCTTGGAATTTGGGAAAAACTATACCTGGTCCAACATCATTCCTTCAGGTTACAACGTTTCCACTGTGGACTTCGTCATCTATGACGACTCCCTTGTTGTTGTCAACTGCACCACGGGGAATCTAATTTGTCACAGTCCTAGCAGTATCATCTCTGCGTCTGTAGAGCTAAATGGTGATCAAATCACGGCCAACCTGACCATCAGCTCCGTACGTAAAGACCTTTATGCTTGCATTATAGTCGATCTGAATGAAACAAGGCGGAGCTGTCAACAGACTACAGTCTATTGTGGGTGCTATTATGTAATTTATGTATTTTTTGTATATAGTCTTTTTTTTAAATGAACTCGGGCTTACGTTTGATATTTATTGATACGGATTAATGTTGATCTTCTTTTTTTCCCCATGCCTGTCAAGGTCGCGTGATGAACCTGCTACCATACAGGCATGGTGTTTGGGTAAACCCCCTCCCTACCGGCTAGCCAAGCAGGGTAATCCCTACCAAATAGCCAGATAGACCAGGTGTTATTGGTCCTGCCATTAGTTAAAGAGTGGCGAGGTGAGCAAACAACCCTCCACTTCTACCAACGGCAGATAAGTGTTGTGCCAGCTCTTTGGCCAACACAATTTTAACCGACTTCTTCGACCTTAGCCAAAAGGCCGAGAAACGGTTTTGCAATGTATTCATGTTTAACCTTAACATTACGGTTATCAACTAGCACCAACTGGATTAAAATCCGTAAAATTATAAGTATACATTGCTTTGTACCTAAAAATGGTCAAAGTTAGTTTCACTACAATTAAAGAAATTTGATTTATAAAAAAAAAAATAATTATAAAATACATGATTTAAAAATGAAATAAGTTGGCAACATCTCAAACAAACATATTACTGCACTTTTTTTTAAAGTTAATTTGAGCTTTTCTATGTAAAAAAAAATTATGATGTATTTAGTTGTATTTAAGTTTCAATGTTGATTTAAATCAGTGGAAGGTTCTTATACAGTCAAAAAAAAATCCCCACGGTGATGCCCATATTGCCTATAAATTGTTTTACATGATTGTATATTTTCTTAGTGCTTCCGAAAGGATTAAGTTGTACATTGAACTACACTGGTTCATCCCCTGTTATTGTAACATGTAAAGTAGAAGAGGTTTACCCAGCAAATATACAGTGCACTTTGTACAGAAGAGTGAACGTAAGTGGCTTATTTTTGTTAAAAAAAAAAGATTTACTTTAATTAAGCAATATTTGTTTGCCGCGCGCATTGTTTTTTGCCCACCATTCAATCTGCTTTTGGTTTCGTTATTCCTTTGATAAACCGTGATGTGAGATCAAGTATCGATGATATATAATTGTAAGAATGATACTCTGGTGTTTGTTCTATATGATATATAATTGTAAGAGTGATACTCTGGTGTTTGTTCTATATGATATATAATTGCAAGAGTGATACTCCGGTGTTTGTTCTATATGATATTTAATTGTAAGAGTGATACTTTGGTGTTTGTTCTATATGATTTATAATTGTAAGAGTGATACTCTGGTGTTTGTTCTATGTTTATTTCTTTTATCCAGAGCCAAACCGTGAAACTGATTGGGCCCGTGAGTGGGACCGGTGCATTAGGGTCACTGTATTACAGTTCAAACTGTTCCATTACCACCTCAGACATCGTCAGTCCAGGGACTAACTGGTTTTACATGAACGTGAGAAACCCATGGGTACCGGGAACTCAGGGGTTAAACAGCTCTGAATTGTCTTTCGGTAAGTGATATTACAGTGAAGCTACTAGCAAGCCAAGGGTGAAACATTTCCACTAATCATTTTTTCCCAAACGGTAGGCCTACATATATATTTCTCAACATTATCCAGACGAAGACAAAACTGTCTACATTAACAGCAAAATTCCGAAAAAATTTACTTATTTTTATTATTATTTTAAATTTGCCTTTATATATATATATATATATATATATATATATATATATATATATATATATATATATATTAGGGCTGCTGATTAAACTGCGTTAATTTGCGATTAACGCGTCAAAAAAAATTTGCGATTAAAATTTTTAACGCAACACCTAAATGCGTTAATTTGACCAAAATGCTGAAAGTTCACCAAATCGATAAATAACGGAATTTCACGCAACAATTTGAAGTTAAAGTCCGTTCATTTATTAAGTAGATCTACCCCCACCCTGTCACAATTTACACACACCCTCACCCCCAGGTACGTGGACAAAAGCCCCAATTGTAATATAAAATGATGATGTTTTGTTATGTAGCCTTTCGACAAGTGAACCTCCTGCTCCCTTCCCGGTCGATGTAAAAAGAAAAAAAGTTTCATTTACTAGTTTACATTATATACTGTAGTGTATTGGTGGAGGTACTGTAGTGTACTGGTGGAGGTAAAAGAACGACAAGTGTTTGGTGAACTTTGTTATAATTAGGTCAAAATAATAAGATGTTAGAAATTTTGTATCACCGTTTTTTGCGCCCAATTTTTTATCGCATTTGAAAATACAGCGTCTTGCATCAGCTGCACTAACAGTTTCATGACACTTGAAATCAATATCTATACATGGTCTAGACTATGCTATGCACACATCAGTACACGAGACACTGTAAGTATTTTTCAGAATTATTGTGTTACTGAGCTAAATTTAATATTTTATATTTATTAACTTTCTGAAACTAGCGGTGTCGATATGATGGAAAGAAAGGCATATTTTCGTTTGTACTTTGTATATAACAATAAAAACATTAAAAGATTTTTCTCCAAGAGTTAGACCGGCAAACACTCGGATACAACTGTTGCTATGACCAAAATGAAACGAAAGAATTGTTAATGTTGACACACGAAAGAACAACAGAAGATAAAAAATGAAAGCCGACCTATCAAAATTTTGCTTTGAACGTTTGAAACGGTAACATTAAAGAGTGTCATTTTACAAGATACTTTTTTTATTAATTTAACTGACAGACATATAAATTTTTTTTTTTCTTTTCTGTTGTTCACTAAAACATTGAACAAATAGTTGATAGTAAGAAAGTAAATGAATGAAAGAATATAAGAGTAACATTCATAGGCACCGACGCGCAAAAACTTCAAAGGATGATCAAAAGTAAATCAACTTGTTTTGGGACATCTTTAAGTGGAGAGAGAGTGTGTTAAAAATGTGACTTGGTGGGGAAAGGGGGGGGGTGGAATAAAGAAAAAAAAAACGTGTTAATAATAAGTGAGCGACAACTTTCTGGCTACACTATTATTTTATGAAAGAAAAGTTACATGATATATAAATGACATGTGCATTTTTTTTTTTTGGGAATGGGAAGTGGAGGGTAGGGTAAACAGACTTAGGTGTGGGCGAAGTGAAGAAAAATATGACAGGGAGGGAGGGACATACGTCATTAGTTCGGAACTATGGTACGATAAAAAAAGGTTAGACATTGTTGTTAAATAAAAAGAAAACAATTCGCATCATTGACGTGATTGATACATGTCCATAAACTGGTCTCAATAACTAATTCAATAGACATATATGCTAATGCTTAATAAATATGTTATAATTCATTATACCTCTTTCGTAAATTAAAATGACTTGTTTATTATGCCAATAATATGCTTTGATATTATGACATATTAGTTTGAATACAAACAATTGTATTATATTGTGTCGATTAAAATGTGCGTTAATTTGCGATTAAAATTTTTAATCATGCGTTAATTTCGATCAATTTTTTTAATCGAACAGCAGCTCTAATATATATATATATATATATATATATATATATATATATATATATATATATATATATATATATATATTGGATCATTTCTCAAGTAGCTAAGTTGTAAGATCATTAGCATAGCTTCGTGATCTCCCACTGACTCAATGATAAGCTCGACCTACACTGCTGAACATTGTCTTGACTAAATCACCCCCCCTTCCACCTCCCCCCCCCACTTTGTTTTTTTTTAATCAAGCAAGATAACACGTGAACTAGGTTAGCCTGGGGCCATATGTAACTTTGCCTAGGGCCTCCAATAACGGCCCTGTTTTTATGTATCTACCTTTTTTCAAATTGTGGGAACGGATGGTCGTGTGGTTCGATCTCCGGTTAAAGACCTATAGATATTTCAGATCATGGCTAATGTCTCCGCTATATCTCCCGTCGTGCCTCCATATCCACTGCACTATCGGCTATGGTTGGGGGAGAGGGGGGATAAATGAAGGGCGACATAAACAACAGCGCCATTAGTGGTTTATAGCAGTGGTCCCCCCCCCCAAAGTTTTCTCGCCACGGGCCACGGTCAGCGTTTGAAATTTCACCACGGCCCACTAAAAGAGGAGGGGGGGGGGGAAGGACGTTGATTATTTCTTGTTCATGGCCCGGGGGTTGGGGACCACTGGTTTATAGGATCTAAGAGATTTAATCTCATCCATACAGGGACTTCACACACACACACACACACATTTTCTAAATAGACATCTTTCACTCAATTCGTTTATAGTTAAGAAGTAATTAGAACATATTTTGATTGGGGGGGGGGGGTAGTATTGTCTTGCGATGTAAGCGCGCTACAGCCGATAGGATATTACATAAGAGATATTTTAAGTCCTTTAAATTATTATATCAAGTATTATAGACGCCGGTCAGATCAAATGTCAGATACCGTATTACACATATGTCTATCCACAGATCAAAACGTCACTGTTATTTTAGCGGAGGCAAGAAAACAATACACTTTCACCAACGTAATCGAATACAGCAACTCTGTCTCCACCTTGGACTGGGTGATCGTCAATTCAAATACTATGATGGTTGCCGCCAACTGCTCGGCGACGACGTTAAGTTGTTCGCCGAGCACCTCCTACCCGTTAACTTTGGTCAGGGTAGGGAACCAGCTGAGATCAAATTTCACGTTTCCAGTAACCACTGACTTAACCAGCGTGTGCATGTTGGCAAACCGCCAGAACACGGTTAGGTACTGCCAGAATTTTACGGTTTACGGTGAGTACCTTTTTTATTGATTAACCAGGAAATAATTATTTGCCAATATACTAATTTAATGTACAGTTTAATAGTGTGGTGGCAAACAAGCCTACGCAGCAATTCGGTTTGGTAGCGGGTAATTTACAAGCTAATTCATTAATGATAATCCTGCACATAATACTAAATTGGAGAGAACCAGCTACGTTACAATGAAATGCTTACACATGATCAAATATACAAAGTTTGTTTTCTATTTATTTATTTAAATTTCAGCAAATTTTGGCTGTCAATTAAAAAAAAAATCTAATGTATTAAACAAATATTTAAATACATAAGGTCAGATGCAGATCTTTTTAAACAGATGCGCTTTAGCAGCACGGCGGTGGGGGGGGGGGGGGGGGCGTTTGGGAAGTCGTATTGTCCCATGGCAAGTTTTTATATGCTAGGCCTGAAACAAACTTTTTTAGTTTTGTTACAGTTTGGAGAAGAAAAAAAAAACTCAATGTGTGTGGTGTCCCCCCCCTCCACTCCAATCACCTTAAGCAGGACACTGAGCGGTCTCCCTAGTCCCCACACCCCCTTAAATCAAATACTGTTTTAATGACATCTATAAAATGTGTTAAAATTTGTGTAAAATATGAACCGCTCACCAGTATCTTAATTATCAAACTGTAATGCACAACTGTATCAGTCAACGGTGTCATACAACTGTATCAGTCAACTGTATCAAGCAACTGTATCAGTCAGTAGAGCCGTTACCACATTCAAATGCAAAGAACAATATTTAAAATGTATTTTATAAATATAAGCAATCTGCAGTGCAACTGTTATGGTAGTCTTAGTGAATACTGAAAGTTGACCTGTAAACTTTATTTTGACAGCGTTCCCTGAATCAGTTAGCTGCAGTGTAACCTCTGGGTTACTTTATTTTACTGTAAACTTTATTTTGACAGCGTTCCCTGAATCAGTTAGCTGCAGTGTAACCTCTGGGTCAACTTATGTGACGATCAGTTGCCAGGCAGAGAAAGTCTTTCCTGGCCAGATCGTGTGTGCGTTCTTCAGAACATTACAAGCAAGTGGCCAGGTAGGTGTTGATATTTGGTTCCATAGATATATAAGATATATATGTTTGGTTCCATTCTAACCATGTCTTAAGATTCCCTTCCATTTTTTTAATAGAAATCAAAAATAAAATTTAGGATCATTTTTGCTACTGATCAAACTACTTTTCTAACTGCAAACTATTCTTTGCTTTTTTTTTTAACTGATATTGCGGATGTTGTTGTTTTTTCTCACTAAATTTATCCGCGACCCCTACTTGAAATCAGCGAACTACTTCTCAGGTAGAGACGGAAATCATTACGGTTCATGCTGAATTCATTTTTATGTAGAGTCAATGCCAATCTCTGTTACAGAGGCGGATTTAACGGCTGGCGAAAAAGCTGCTCGCAAGGGGTCCCAAATCGTCAAACTCTTTGCCCATTAATCCCAACTTTATACCCTATAATTTAAGTTTTACCTTTACTTTAAGAGCCCTGCCTTTACTTCTGTGATCCGGGGTTCGATCCTACTATAGTCGGCCTCTACTCTTTCATTCAAAGTAAAGATCACAGGCGATTTTTTTAATGATCTTTATGATCTTATAAAAACTAGAGTCGTACTTTCGAATCCACTCCTTCTGTTTCGCTGGGCGTATCTATTTGACCATCTTTGAGGCCACATTAGCGTGCCACAGCGCCTTCACTCCTTTAAGTCATTCCTCCATGGCCCCAGAGCTCTTCTTGTGGACAGGCGCAAAGGCGGCTGCCTAGAAACCCCCATTGCTTAAAAGGGTCCTATTAGAACTTTCCTTATTTCAGTCACCAGGGAAGGCAATCTGGTCACTTGTTAGGAGCCCCCGTGCTGAAAATGGTTTCACAGTTTTGGTGTTGGCATAGTGGGCCCTAGTTTTCAAAGATTACTAAGAGCCCATTATTTGCAAGTGGCTAGCCTTAACAGTGTTTTAATTAGGGCCCAACATTATTTTTGCATTGGGTCTCACACTGACATTTTACCGAAGACCCTAAATTGTATTCTATAACTTCCAAATGTTACTTTTTGCCCTTAAATGTAGCTTTTTATAGGGCTCCCAAATGTATGTATGGCCATTACGATTGGGGTGGGAATGGCCCTACCACAGCCGCCGCCTCCCCCCCCCCCATTTGTGGCTTCTAATGTCAAGAGAAAAATTTTCGTCACTTTAGGGACTTCATAGACTATGACGCTCTCTTTTCTTACCTCTAAATATCAGAACTCAACAGATGCATTTCTAGGGAAAACCAGCGGCACGGGGACATTACAGTCCGGCTACTACAAGTCGTCCTGCTCGCTGAGCACTGTGGAAGTCAGCTGGGGACTCAATCAATATTTTGTCAATGTCAGAAACCCTCTGGCGCCTTCAGGCGAAGGGCTGAACAGTACCACTGTAAATTTATGTAAGTAATTTTTTTTTTGCAGTGTGAATTTATCACGGCAGCCGCAATGGGATGGGGTGGGTGCAACCGGGACTCATGTCAGGGTCACGTATCCTTTTTAAAAGTAAAAATTTTTTTTTTTTACCATTTTTTAACCCCTTGTTTATTTTTAGAGTTTATTTTTAGAGTTTTAACATTTACCTATAGGTATTGGGACATGCGATTTTAAATCAACAAGAGGCGGATCTCAGTTGGCTGAGGCCCTGAGCACAGAACAAATTTTATATCATGAAGAGGAACTTTCTACAAGATGTGGGCTTTCCCTAGCAATGCGACCTTTGCATATGTGGCTTTCCCCTAGCAATGCGACCATATATTTAGCTTCTCTGGAATTTTATCCAATGATGTCAAGATCTTTCCATATAATCCAGAGCACTCCCACAACAAAGGATATGGGGTGGCACCTATTCCCCACACTTTATCTCGATTTTTATTTGATTTTTATTGTGCAAAGTTTTTTGGTATCCATAATCTGATTATTACTGATGTACGGAACTGTTAACATAACAATAGTGATGATTTAGTTTTGAACATTTACATGACACCAGAGAGTGACGCCTGTAGGTTCAACGATCGGTATCACTGCAACAGACATACTGAGGGAAATGGGCAATTTGTTGAATATTTTGATTCAAAATCATGAATTTGACTGAGTATGTGTTAAATGACAACCACTCCTAAAAATAAATTGTATACATAAACTTGCCCATTCGTTATCATGGTTTAAAAAAAAATAACTTACACATAGTCTATTTATATAAACCGTAACACGTTTGGTGAGAAGATACTAATACTTTTGAATATAGGGCTTTTCCGATAGGTAGAAATTGTTTACAAACAGTCCATAGTTTAAAATGAAAATGTGAAAATATGGAAAAACTGAACTTCTACGCATGAGCTTTTTATGCAAAGATGTGTTTTAAAATTATTCAATACATTCACACATGTATTGTGTGTGTGTGTGTGTGTTAAAAGAAATGAGAAAATACGAGACCAAAGATTAGTAACGAAGTCTATGCCTTATAGTATATCACAATTTCAGTGTAAACAAACAAGTCAACGACGTCTTCAGTGCTAATGTACGTGGATGTAAATCTAATATAGGCTGAATATATGTTGTCATTTTCTTTTCTTTTTCCTAGAATTTTTTATTAAAGGTGGGAAGACTATAGTAGATAATTTCGACTGAAAGCGTGAAATAAAAACAAAAACATGTAAAAACTGTGTTAAAATAAAGTGAAAACTATTTTAAAAATAAATTGTAAAAAGTACAGATAAGAGAGAGAGTCAGGGGGAAGAGCAAAAGACTGATTTCAAAATCAAACATAATGTAATGATACTCATGATTGATATAGGTGGTGAACTACCGTCCCAACATTTAGAAAATAGTTTTATTGAATATTACATTGGAAATTAGTATATCGACTAGAAAAAAGTACCACTTCTACTTTTAAGAGCGATTTATAATAAGTGACTAGATGAACCCTATGTCCATCGTTGTTTTTCAACCCGTCAGTCATCTGAACAATATTAAGTCTATGAAACAAGTCAAGATGAATAAGATTTAAAAAAATCCGATTTTCACTTGATAAATAAACAACGAAAATAAAGTAAATGTACTGTCAATTCAAGTGTGCCAAAGTTGTTTTTTTTTAGTATCAGGGTAAGACAGCACACTACACACAACAAAACTACACAGCAGACAAGGTTCTGTGGGTGTACTCAAACGGCTGACAGTCAGCAATTGATCCACTAAAGCACAACCAGAAATAAACAAAAACCATGCAGCCCGCCGCGTCAGGTTTTTTTTGTCCCAGTTTCCGCTGGTGGTGTTTTATTTTAACCAATCCCTCATCGAGTGGCCTAGATGTCTTTCAACCGTAGCCGCGCAGCGTAATGTTCATAACAAAAGGACGTGTTTGGTAACGAAGTTTGCTGTAACCGATGTTTGTTTGATTGGGATGATGTCTTACGAAATACTGGTTTTCTGTTGCTCATTGAGATCAGAATATGCACAATTTTAAAACTCATTTAGTACAATTGAAACAAAACAATGTTTTCCCAGTGACTAATGAATGTTGGCTGCATCTCGAACCAAACTGCGACAATGGTCAAAGAACTAGCTGAACATGGAATCACCCAGGTGTAAAAAGAGGGATGGAGCCTGTCCGCCCCATGAGGCAATTATTTTGCTGATATGCAGGGGGTGGGTGGCTTGTGTTGTATTTTAGTAAGAATAGTTACAGAAATAACTTCCGCCCCGGGAGTCACTCGCGCTAGTAGTTACACTCAGTGGTCCTAAAAGTACAAAGTCTCACATTCACCATAGAACTTTTATATTACATGTGCTTGTATGTCGGGCTGGTGGATGTATAGTCAAAGCGGTCTTTCGAAGCATAAACTGAAATTAAACTACGGCAATAATGTTTTGATAATAATGAACTACATAGAATAAAAAAAAAGTAAAATTGAAAATGACTTCAGTTGAGAGCCATTGTTGCCGACGAAATATAGTAGACTTCTGTAGACTTCTGTTGTTGTGCAATGGGCATGGAGGTACCACGGGAGATTTAGCGCAAACTTTAACAATGACATGAAAATCCATTGATCTTAACCGGAGATCGAACCTAGGGCCCTCAGGTCGACAGTCGAGCGCTTTACCGCACGATCATCCGTCCCTTCGCTGACTTCAGTAGACTGTAGGATATGTTTCGTGTTTTGAGAAAAGTACCGGCATTCACATGGATTCAATATTAAAGACAAAATGTATTTATTCAGCGTAATTTATAGACCTGAAAGGAAAGGGAAAAAAAGCAAAAATAAATAATTAAAAGTAAACAATACAACGTCTCATTTTTTGGACATGGAAATTGAATTGAAGAGAATGTGAATTACCACCTGTGGTTGCGCTGGAGGTTATAAAGAAAGATCTTGACAACATCATTGAAGATAAAATTGAAACAAACGTCAAGGTATATAACCAATAACCGATGTTAAAATATACTTGACTGCACACACATGTAACTCATTGTTCGTATGTTCAACAACAACAACGTCGTGAAGATTAAGGGAGACAATCATCTATTTTATACTATCGTCAAAAGTTTTTTTCTGTTAATAGTAGCTTCCCTTCTTAATCTTTTTTTTTTAAAGTGCAAATAAAATTAAGGCTAATTTTTTTATCCAGAGCCGTATTAATGGACTTTAGAATATTAAAATACCAATGGGGACCCCTCTCGACTTGACAAGTATGCAACACTGACCTGTATGAAAACAAAGTGAACTGTTACATAAAACAACAATAATTATTGAGATCTGCTAACTACTAGGAAAGACCTTACTTCAACATACTTTAACACTTTTTAGATCCAGTCCCCTTTCAAAAAGTGTCTACTTTGCCTAGACCCCGAAATATAACTGAGGTCTTTGCATAGACGCCCAAATATAACCGAAGTCTTTGTCTAGAGCCCGAAATATAGCTGAAGTCTTTGCCTAGACCCCGAAAAATAACTGAAGTCTTTGCCTAAGTCTAAATATAACTTCAAGTCTTTGCCTAGACCCCGAAAAATAACTGAAGTCTTTGCCTAGAGTCTAAATATAACTGAAGTCTTGCCTAGACCCCGAAAAATAGCTGAAGTCTTTGCCTAGAGTCTAAATATAACTGATCTTGCCTAGATTTGAAAAATAACTGAAGTCTTTGCCCAGGGCCTCCCAAGACTTGTGAATGGTACTGTGATGTAAATGCGGGAACCCTGTTTGAATAACTGGGTACAAGGAGGAACAGCAAATTTGTTGTTTCAAAGAAAACGAGGCCAAATAATTAAACACGGATGTGCTATTTGTAGAATTGATTTTTATTCATTTTTAACTTTAAGTGGTGTATTGCGAGAATATGAATATATTAATTAAGCGTACAATATGCTATTTCTGAATGACGCGTACAGGTGAAGAAACAGTTATGAGTTGTATAAAGTTAGCAAGAACAGGACTGTCTCCTCAAAGTGATGCTACAAATCATTCTATGCAAATGACATAGCAATCGTATAGCAGCGTATGATGACAGTAATATGAACACCAAGCAGCAGAGTTTAAAAAATCTAAATCATTGTTTAAAAGCTTTTCCTACTGTCAACAAAGTTATACAGGCAGAGCCGTTTTACGTTGTTGAAAGCCTTGGTGAAAGTACAAGTTAATCGACATATGAAATATGAGAAGATATCAAAAGTACATTTTGAGAACCTTGGTGAAAACATTGTCAAGGTAGGCTACCGCTGTCAAATCTCGGGCCTCTAATTATCTTCAACAGTATGGCCTCCCTCTATGCCCCTAACTGTTGTTCTACAGGAGGCGCCTGAAAAATTCAAATTGTTCGTCGTATTACGGGGCATTTTATTTCTAGAATTTGTTAGCCCCCCCCCTGTCCCCCCAATGTTTGTAGGTCACAGGCACGATATCTTATGTGCTTATAAAAAAAAAAACGGCACTGGCCATACGTTTAATTCTTCTAGGCATTATGAATGTCACCATAACCTTTTGAGTGCCCATTTAGAATGCATTTACTAGAAACAGATTCGATTCTTTCATCGGTTGTAGTCGACTCTCAAAGAATACTCGATACTGATATTGACAATGTAGGTTCCCCCAAGCAGGCGATTTCTCTGCCAAACAGGAACCTCCAGTAATATGTCGTACATGAGATCGCGGAGCCATTGATCTCATAAAGTCATTAATCATGGGGTTCATGTCAAGCCATGTATTTAGACTGACTTGGTTGTAACATAATCAGGTATAACCATCATACGTCTACAGTCAATGATTCAACTTCGAGGTATAGCAATGATATGCTACATTAAGGACATGGAAAAATATCAAATTGATAATTGAATCTTCTTGACAGAAAATGACGTATTCGTAGATTTGACCACTAAATCAGGGCCAGGGAGGTTACGTTGTGTTTATAAAGCTTAGTCTGTTTACGGGGCCCCCAAAAGATATCTTGCAGGATAACTTTCTAACTATACGGGCATCCCCTACTATTGTATAAGTAAGTTACATCCCCTGACTGAATTGAATTAAAGGAAATAAAAATGTGAATACAGCTCAATTCAGCATGATTGGTTTTTTATACAAGTGACATAATTTAAAAAAAGATTTTTATTTTTATAAAAGTAATCTAAACAATACAATTTACCCCCCTATTCTATCTCTCTCTATTCACATGTTTCAGTGTACCAGAAAGAGGTTCAGAAAGATAAATTGTCAATCTTCGTTGTTCATTTTTTTATGTATTTTTAAAATCGCTTCAGCATTATTTTTGTAACCTTGAAAATGTTTTATATTACAACGAAATGATTAGGTTTACATTGATTCAAAGGGAAATTACTGCTTCAATTTTCCTAGATACTTTTGATCGGATTATTAAAGAAAACTGAGATTTGACAGTATAATGATTGTCTCCACACAGCCTATGTACAGTTATACTAATGAACATTATAGATGAAACCGGTAAGGAATGATTAGCACAGTCTTATAAAATACACGTTGTATACAGTTCAATGAATACATTCAATTCAATCAACAAATCGATATTGGCATTTTTATTTTTTTGCTTTTATGTCAGGTATGATCTGTTCTGCTGACTTGTGGTTTAAAGTCAGTTTAGATTCACAAGCTTTGAGATTGACTGCTTTTAAATCGAACTGAATGACTTTAAACAGCTGTAGAAATCTAGAATCTAGCGTTGAGGTTTTCAGAGAAATAATTATTGACATTTCCAGAAATATATAAATAGACATTAGCAGGTACCTTTTATTTTATGGAAGGTATGCGTGTGTATGTATGGAGGGGTGTGTGTAATCTAAGCTTACTGCATGTAAGCAAACGAGGTAGCTGGAATTGTAACACAGTTTAACGACCTCGCAGTACACTAATTGAATATTAAATAAACAAGCAATTAAGCCTGTTCCATTCTGGACACAGGACGTGTTAGCGCATTTTCATGTTATGTATCAGTACGTTTGTTAGCTTTCAGTAAATATTTGTAAATTTTGGAAATGTTTATAAATTCAATTGTGTAATGGATATATCTGTAAAAAAATATTATAAAGACGTTTCTTTATATTTGAAAAACAATTATTTTCTCTTAAATCTAACTACAAGTGGTTTGTGGTTACTGAAATAGGACTCATAATTGAAAACATTCGAAATTGTAGTCATTTAATCGTCCGAAAACTCCGTCAATTGTTGCATAGCTCTGATACTTTCAATTAAACTCAGAACACAAGCTTACTATTTCATTTGATGAGTTTCTTAATAAATCTTGGTGAAACTACGTGCTGCAGTATTTCGCACCAAATGAATGGGTTATTGAACGTACAAGGTGTAGAATGGGGCTATATATATAATATATAAGCCCCTTCGGAGCCCTGAAGCCCGGCCCTCAGAGGTCCTATCGCGAAATGAACTTTTGATGTACACATGGCAGGCCAAGACCTACAAAATGATATATACATCATGGGTCTAGGACTTATGGTTGCTGAGATATAGGGCGCTCCTTTGTTAATATAGCTTATATAGTAAAAAACGGTACTTTATAAGCCCCCTTTTACGGCCCTCAGAGGTCAGATCGCGAAATGAACTTTTGCTGCACACATGGCAGGCCAAGACCTACAAAATGATATATACATCATGGGTCTAGGACTTATGGTTGTTGAGATCTAGGTTGATGACAGACAGACAGACAGACAAAACGGGGACAATAGAGCATTTTTTTCGAAAATGCCCTAAAAAATAAAAATAAAAACAATAAAGAAATGTTAAAATATTCTTTTTTTTTAAAACAACAATACACAGATCAGGCCCGTAGCCAGGTCAAAGTAAGCAGGGGGGGCACCAAAACCCAGCAAGGGGGTAACCTTATCATTTTAGTTACTTTTTCTTAATTTTTTCCTCTTTTTCTTCTTTTTAAGCCGGGGGGGGGGCAGATGTTGACATTTTTGAGAAACACTGTCCTGTACGCATACTGTCGCAACAATTATGGTAGATTTTATTTTGTAGTGAGGAGGTAAAGGGGCAAATACTTACATGTAACCACCAGATGAAAGTAGGCCTTGACCTCATTAGCTTCACACACGTATTCATCCAGATCTAAGCATGACGCGTTGGCCATGTTGTACGTCAATAATGACGTATTGTAGCTGGTGGCGACCTCTGTGCCCAGACCTTTCCTGGTAATCCTGATGACTTGTGCTGGGGCGGGACTTGTCTGGCATTGAAGAAAGCCCGTGGGGCTCCCAATATTGAATCCAGTCATGGTTACTGTGTTGGCATCTATGTTAGTTGGCAACAGTCATTCAATTAAGAGTTTGAATGCGTATCTATCTATCTATCTATCTATCTATCTATCTATCTATCTATCTATCTATCTATCTATCTATCTATCTATCTATCTATCTATCTATCTATCTATCTATCTATCTATCTATCTATCTATCTATCTATCTATCTATCTATCTATCTATCTATCTATCTATCCATCCATCCATCCATCAGTCTATCTATCTATCTATCTATCTATCTATCTATCTATCTATCTATCTATCTATCTATCTATCTATCTATCTATCTATCTATCTATCTATCTATCTATCTATCTATCTATCTATCTATCTATCTATCTATCTATCTATCTATCTATCTATCTATCTATCTATCTTTTATTTTTACAGACATAATCTATAAACATTCTTTCATTTTACTTTGTAGCAGAAAGGATAGTCTCCACTAACATTTAGCCCCCCCCCCCATACAACCTCTGGTCAATCAGTAGCTCAGTCATATTTAAGCAGATGAGTGTACTCGACGAGCAGAATCGTTATCAGGTCTTAGGGGCCCGAGGCGGATACCTTCAGACATTTTGAGGCCCCTTGGCACAAGTACCTTAGAATCTTTTTTTATTGCTTAAAGGGCCCTAGACGTTCGCCCAATTATCATGTCTATAATAATGGATGGGTGCTCTAAAAATAAACAAGGGGTTAGAAAATGGTACAATTCTTTTTTTTTACTTTTTAAAAGAAATTCTCTAAGTCCGTGGACCCCTAAGGATACGTGTCCCTGACATGAGTCCCGGTTGCACCCACCCCATCCCATTGCGGCTGCCGTGATAAATTTACATTGCAAAAAAAAAATACTTACAAAAATTTACAGTGGTACTGTTCAGCCCTTCGCCTGTAGGTGCCAGAGGGTTTCTGACATTGACAAAGTATTGATTGAGCCCCCAGCTGACTTCCACAGTGTTCAGCCAGCAGGACGACCTGTAGTAGCCGGACTGTAATGTCCCCGTACCGTTGGTATTTCCTAGAAATGTATCTGTTGAGTTCTGATATATGGAGGTAAGAAAAGAGCGTCATAGTCTATTAAATCCCTGAAGTGATGAAATTTTTCTCTTGACATTAGAAAGGGGGGGGGGCTGTGTTGGGGCCATTTACAATTTGGGTCCCCTTGCGAGCAGCTTTTTTCGCTAGCCGTTAAATCCGCCTCTGTAAAAGAGATTGGCACTGACTCTACACAAAAATGGATTCAGCATGAACCGCAAGGATGCCCGTCTCTAACTGAGAAGAAGTTCGCTGATTTAATTCAAGTATGGGTAGCGGATAAATTTAAGAGAGCGACATATTTAAAAATAAAACATCCGCAATATCAATTAATAAAAAAGCAAATAATAGTTTGCAGTTAGAAAAATAGTTGATCAGTAGCAAATATGATCCTAAATTTTATTTTTGATTTCTATAAAAAAAATGGAATAAAAAATCTTAAGACATGGTTAGAATGGAAACAAATGTTAACGCCTACCTGGCCACTTATATTTAATTTTCTGAAGAACGCACACATGATCTGGCCAGGAAAGACTTTCTCTGCCTGGCAATTGATCATCACGGAGGTTGAACCAGGGGATACACTGCAGCTAGCTGATTCAGGGGACGCTATATAAAAAAAAAGTTTACAGGTCAATTTCAGTATTCACTAAGACTACCATAACAGTTGCACTGCAGATTGCTTATATTTTTTATATAAATTTTAAATATTGTTCTTTGCATTGGAATGTGGTAAGGGCTCTACTAAATTTTCTGTACCAGTGTGACTGATACAGTTGACTGATACAGTTGACTGATACAGTTGACTGATACAGTTGCGTGATACAGTTGACTGATACAGTTGACTGATACAGTTGTGCGATACAGTTGACTGACACAGTTGTGCGATATAGTTGACTGATACAGTTGACTGATACAGTTGCGTGATACAGTTGACTGATACAGTTGTGTGATACCGTTGACTGGTACAGTTTGTGTGATACAGTTGACTGATACAGTTGCGTGATACAGTTCACTGATACAATTGCGTGATGCAGCTGTGTGATACCGTTGAGTGGTACAGTTTGTGATACAGTCGAATGATACAGTTGAATGATACAGCTGACTGATACAGTTGACTGATACAGTTGTGTTATGCAGTTGACTGATACAGTTGTGTTATACAGTTGACTGATACAGTTGTGTTATACAGTTGACTGATACAGTTGTGTTATGCAGTTGACTGATACAGTTGTGTTATACAGTTGACTGATACAGTTGTGTTATACAGTTGACTGATACAGTTGTGCGATACAGTTGACTGATACAGTTGTGCGATACAGTTGACTGATACAGTTGTGCGATACAGTTGACTGACACAGTTGTGCGATACAGTTGACTGACACAGTTGTGAGATACAGTTGACTGATACAGTTGTGCGATACAGTTGACTGACACAGTTGTGCGATACAGTTGACTGACACAGTTGTGCGATACAGTTGACTGACACAGTTGTGCGATACAGTTGACTGACACAGTTGTGCGATACAGTTGACTGACACAGTTGTGCGATACAGTTGACTGACACAGTTGTGCGATACAGTTGACTGACACAGTTGTGCGATACAGTTGACTGACACAGTTGTGCGATACAGTTGACTGACACAGTTGTGCGATACAGTTGACTGACACAGTTGTGCGATACAGTTGACTGACACAGTTGTGCGATACAGTTGACTGATACAGTTGTGCGATACAGTTGACTGATACAGTTGTGCAGTACAGTTGACTGATACCGTTGTGCGATACAGTTTGCTAATTAAGATACTGCGGTTCATATTTTACACAAAATTAACACATTTTATAGATGTCACTGAAGCAGTATTCGATTTAGGGGGGGGGGACTTGGGAGACCGCTCAGTGTCCTGCTTTAGGTGATTGGAGTGGAGGGGGGACAGCACACACATTGAGTTTTTTTTTTCTTCTCCAAACTGTAACAAAACTAAAAAGTTTGTTTCAGGCCTAGCATATAAAAACTTGCCATGGGACAATAGGACTCCACAAACGACCCCCCCCCACCCCGTGCTGCTAAAGCTGCATCTGACCTTATGCATTTAAATATTTGTTTAATACATTTAGAGTTTTTTTTTTTAATTTACAGCCGAAAATTGCTGAAATTTAAATGAATAGGTAGATAAAAACATTATATTTTTTTATCATGTGTATTACGGTGTCACTCAATACAATGGAAAAAAAATATTTTTTTTAGTTTCATTGTCCCACCCCCTATTTTTTTTCCTTTTGTTATGTTAAGTAATTTTACCAAGTTTCATAAAGATACAGTGATATTTAGAGGTAGCTCAATGCACTCGATGTTTTATATTATATGCAAAAATGCCTGTATTTGACACACAAGGCAAACCGGAGGCAATTTATGTTACTTATATATATATAATTTATGTTACTTATTTATATTTTTTATGTTAGTGCAATATATATATTCTTTGCTTCTCTGTTTTCTGCTTTATCACTAATTTTGTTATTTATAGTTAACTCTATTGTATTAAGAATACTACTGTTTTGCAGTACAGCTACCATTCGACGATAACATAAGTGTCATCATCATCATCATCGCTTCAAAGATGGAGTTTAGTGCCAGCAATGACAGTGACATAGAGGCTAAGAGCACCGATGGTTTTGATCCCGATGATCCTGATGAACTCCCCGAACCACCTGAAGTGTCTACTAAACCAGTGAGGATTGTCCGATCCACAAATATTGTGAGTCCAGGTTTGGCAGCTGCATTAGACAGAAGTAAACTCAGTGACAGGAATGCAGTTTACGTAATTGCAGCAGCAGCAGAATCTATTGGCCACAGTACTGCAGCCCTGGCGATTAACAAGGAATCAGTCAGACGTAGCCGAAGTAAACATCGTGAAGCAGCAGCTACAGAGATTCATGCATCGTTTCATCCAAATTACCCATTAACTGTGCACTGGGATGGAAAAATGTTGCCTGCATTAACATCAAAACAGTTAGTTGATTGTCTTGCTGTTCTGGTATCCGGTGATGGAACAATGAAGTTGCTGGGAGAACCAGAATTGCCAAATGGAACTGGATAGGCCGAGGCAACTGCCGTGTTTATTCTTATTCCAGAATAGAACATTCCTGATAACATCAAATTTATGTGTTTCGACACTACGGCCAGTAACACTGGCATAAATGCAGGTGCCTGGAGAAGAAACTTGGCAGAGAATTAATCAGCTTAGCATGCAGGCGCCACATAATGGAACTCATTGCGGCAAAGGTGTTTGATTCACTGATGGGTCCATCTAGTGGACCAAATATCAAGTTATTCCAGAGATTTCGTGATTATTGGGGCTCAATTGACACACCAATGTATGCAAGTGGAATGGATGTAGATTATACTGCAGTGGTTCTCAATCCAGATCAGGATGAACTCATTCACTTCATTCAGCATTAGCTAACAGTGTTTCAGCCCAGAGATGATTATCGTGAGCTTCTGCAACTGTCACTTCTTTTTCTAGGTGCAGCTTGTGGTGCAGATGAAAAGATTCTGGCTCCTGGAAGTTATCACCGGGCCCAGTGGATGGCAAATCTGATTTAAAGCCTTAAGATTTTCATTTTGCGTTCTCAGTTCCAACTTACTCATGTGAATCACTGGGTCACTTCAACACCTTCATACTTAAGGTCTACCTGAATTCGTGGTTTACATCACCATATGCTACATCTGCTCCCCGAAGAGATTTGGAGCTACTTCAACTATTGGAGAACTACAAGGAAACAAATGACACCGTTGTCAAAGCAGCAATAAAATCAATCTCTGGACACATGTGGTACCTGAGTGAAATTCTGGTAGGTTTCGCATTTTTTGACAATGATGTTTCATCTGAAATGAAGTTAATCATGGTTGCAGCACTTGACAAGATAACAACAGATCATCCCCGCAGATTAGCCTTCTGTCCAACATTAAAACAAAATAAAACTTTCTGATTTTGTATCGCAACACACCAGGAAACTTTTCACAGCTTTGAACATACCACAAGATTTCCTGACCACGAATCCAGACACATGGGCCACTGATAACAACTACATTGTTGGCCAGAAGAAAGTTGCGAGTTTGAAAGTCGTCAATGATGCAGCCAAGCGTAGAGTGGCCCTAAATCAAGCATACAATGGAGTACTAACCAATCAAGAGGAACAGAAACAGTTTTTATTACAAGAAGTAGAGAAACACCGTCGTGACTTTCCTAATGCTAACAAGCCCACCCTAACTGTCCCAGCCGCAGCTAGAATATCATTACTTGGACTTGAAGACATGTAATTAGTGAATAGTGATCTTTCAGTCTGAACTATGTTGAATTGACTCTTTATGTTTATTAGCTGAAGGTTCTGAAAGTTACTATTCTGGTGCTATGTACAAAACAGTTGTTTGTTCTCTTTTACAGCAATATGTGTCTTCACATTACCGATTACCGTATGGTAATGTCGCGAAACACTGATTATTGCAAAACTTTAACACTGTTGAGCTACCAATAAATATTATCAGAAAACATTCAAATTTTGTCAATTTTATTCTTATAACATTACTAACACATTTTGGGGGTGTCAGAATAAAAACTCAGAATTTTGTTTTTGAGTGGCACCCTAATGTGTATAGCATTTCAATGTAACATAGCTCTCCAATTTAGTTCGATGTACTCATAAATAAATTAACTGTAAATTACCCGCTACCAAACCGAATTAATGCATAGGCTTATTTGCCACCACAGTACTGCATATTAATTGTGTATATTGGCAAATTATTATTTCCTGGTTTAATTAATAAAAATGTTACTCACCGTAAACCGTAAAATTCTGACAGTACCTAACCGTGTTCTGGCGGTTCGCCAACATGCACACACTGGTTAAGTCAGTGGTTACTGGAAACGTGAAATTTGATCTCAGCTGGTTCCCTTCCCTGACCAAAGTTAACGGGTAGGAGGTGCTCGGTGAACAAATTGACGTCGTCGCCGAGCAGTTGTTCGCCACCACAATAGTGTTTGAATTGACGATCACCCAGTCCAAGGTGGAGACAGAGTTGCTGTATTCGATTACGTTGGTGAAAGTGTATTGTTTTCTTGCTTCCGCTAAAATAACAGTGACGTTTTGATCTGTGGATAGAACTATGTGTAATACGGTATCTGACATTTGATCTGACCGGCGTCTATAATACTTGATATTTGATATAATCATTTAAAGGGCTTAAAATATCTCTTATGTAAAATCCTATCGGATGTAGCGCGCTTACATCGCAAGACAATATTACGCCCCCCCACCCAATCAAAATATATTCCAATTGCTTCTGAACTATAAACGAATTGAGTGATAGACGTCTATTTAAAAAAAAATGTGTGTGTTGTGGAGTCCCTGTATGGATGAGATTAAATCTCTTAGATCCTATAAATCAGTGGTCCCCAACCCCCGGGCCATGGACGAGAAATAATCAACGTCCTCCCCCCACCCCCCGCCTCCTTTTTTAGTTGGCGGTGGTGAAATTTCAAATGTTGACCGTGGCCCGTGGCGAGAAAAAGGTTGGGGGGGGGGACCACTGCTATAAACCACTAATGGCGCTGTTGTTTATGTCGCCCTTCATTTATACCCCCTCCCCCCCAACCATAGCCGATAGTGCAGTGGATATGGAGGCACGACGGGAGATATATGGCGGGGACATTAGCCATGATCTGAAATATCTATAGGTCTTTAACCGGAGATCGAACCACACGACCATCCGTCCCCACAATTTGAAAAAAGGTAGATACATAAAATCAGGGCCATTATTAGATGATCTAGGCAAAGTTACATATGGCCCTAGGCAAAGTTACATATGGCCCTAGGCAAAGTTACATATGGCCCTAGGCAAAGTTACATATGGCCCTAGGCAAAGTTACATATGGCCCAGGCTAACCTAGTTCACGTGTTATCTTGCTTGATAAAAAAACAAACAAAGTGGAGGGGGGAGGTGGAAGGGGGTGGGGGGAAGGGGGTGATTTAGTCAAGACAATGAGCAGCAGTGTAGGTCGAGCTTATCATTGAGTCAGTGGGTGATCACGAAGTAGGGAGCGACCGATATGCCTTTTTACCGATACCGATATTTTCTTTTTAGGGGCTGTCCATTATTTATGTCAACAAATTTTTGTCGATTTTTACCTCCCCCCCCCCTGTCAACAACTTGTCAAACTTCCAGAGACCCCCCCTATAAAATTACGTCAACATTTGATTACCCCCCTAAAAAAGGTGGCTTCCAAAATGTTTATGTGGCAAAATTAGTAGGAATATAGTTAGTTTAATTAAAAAACTGAACGTTAAGCGAGTGTGTAACACAAAACTACAAACGCTGCTTAATTTTCCTATTTATTAAGTAATTATATTCAATTTAAAAAAGTAACATTGTTGACGTCAACTTTTCTTGACCTCCCCCCCTCCCCCTTGTCAACAATTGTCAAAAATTTTCTGACCCCCCCTCCCCCCTATTCTGTTGACGTAATTAATGGACAGCCCCTTAAGCAACAACAATGCCAAACACGTGTTATTATCGTGCTATATGACGTATTTCAAGCCAAGTTCACATATTTTGTAACACCCCCCCCCCCCAGATACCGATATTTTTTTTTAATCAACAACAATGCCAAACACGTGTTTCTCTCATGCTACAGCTCATGACGTATGTCAACCCATGCTTACCCCTTCCCTGTCATATTTCGAGACACTACGCCCACACGTAAGTCTTGTTTCCCCCCCCCCAACTTCCCATCCCAACAAAAAATACACACAGATGTTCACTAATTGTATCATTCAAGGTCATACATTAGAATTAAGAAATGCCAATCCTATTGTTTCAAGGTCGTATCTCTGATGTATACGTGACAATTTCTGTGTACGGGTTTTTTTTTTCCTTTTTTTTAAATCTTGTCTGATCTGGTTATAAAATTGGGCTATTTACTGATTTTTTTTTCTGCAACTCTGTTGTGAAAAAAAAAACAATGTATTGGCAGCCAAAAAAACGGCCGGTCCGACAGTTAACCCATAGTGCCAATATCGGTTCGACTATCGGTCGCTCCCTACAACAATTGGCCGATCCGATATTAACCGATAGTGCCAATATCGGTCCGATACCGATAGCGATCCGATTATCGGTCGCTCCCTATCACGAAGCTATGCTAATGATCTTACCTCTTAGCTACTTGAGAAATGATCAAATATATATATATATACAGTCGATTCCGCTTAATTGTGACACATCGGGACCGAGGCTTTTTGTCCCGATTAAGCGGAAGTCCCAATTAAACAAACAAATTTACTATTGGCTTCTTGGTTTGGTTTCTTTGAGATTTGTCCCAAATAAGCGGCTGTTCCAAATAAGCGGTGTCCCTATATATATATATATATATATATATATATATATATATATATAAAGGCAAATTTAAAATAATAATAAAAATAAGTAAAATTTTTCAGAATTTTGCTGTTAATGTACAGTGGGTGCCCGGTTAACGAACTTAATCCGTTACACAATTATGTTCGCTATCCGAATCGTTCGTTAACCGATCATCGATTTACCATATATGTTAATGGAAATTCGATTAATTCGTTCTGGAGATCCTAAAAATTAAATTAAAAAAAATTGTCATGTACAAGAATAATTTCTTAGTAAGTTTATTTATTACAAATATGATACATACGTATAGTCTTGCTTATTAATCAGTCCTTTCCTTTCTTTGGGCGTTAAAGAACATGTCCAATGTCGATTGTTTTTCTCTCTCCTTCGGTAGTTTCAGGAAATGATTGATAGCAATGTCGTTGTGGAGATCAGCAACCCTATTGACATCAGCTTGTTTAATGCCAGATCTCCTTTTACATTTTTTAAACCAGCCAGTGGTAGCCTTGAATTCTAGATTTTCGGAGGACGAGCCTGGAGTTTGTTCTTTCAATTTCTCAAAAATTTCTCCAGCCTTCTCTTGAATGATGGCCATTCTAGTTAGCCTACATATCTTTTCACCTCCCGTTCATTTATCCAAACTAAAAGCAAACTCTCGAGTTTATCATGGATGACACTTTTTTGTGCTTCTCGGATGTAATTTTCGTTACTCCTTTAGAGTCTTCTTGATGATATCTTTTTTAGCTATGATTGTGCCTACAGTAGACCTGTTCAAGCCGTACTGTCTGGTAACATCAATAATTATTTGTCTACTCTCTACTTTAGTTATAATCTCTTGCTTGGTTTTTATGGTGAACACAGTTCTTGACACTCCACTCTTTTCAGGTCCCATAATATTTTCAAATTTTCAGGGTTTTTTTTATAAGGCGTTTAGAGAAGCACATACGAAAACCACAAGGACATAAACCAACTACACATGTATGGTACACTATTGACGATGTGTCGTCGCACACTACCCTACGCGTCGTATGGTGCTGCCTCACTGCTTCATAGTATGAATGATGACGTGTCAACGCACGCGCACATCCATTTTCAGGACAAATTGAGGACTTATGTCGGTTGTTTCGAGAACCGAGACGTTTTCGTTAGAATTAGTTTTTGTTCGTTATCCGAATTTTGTTCGTTGTCCGAACACAATCTTTCCTGAAAGTGTTCGTTGTCCGATTTATTCGCTATCCGAACAGTTCGTTAACCGAATACCCACTGTATACAGTTTTGTATGTATGTAGGCCTATCGTATGGGGAAAAAAGATCAGTAGAAATGTTTCACCCTTGACTTGCTAGTAGCTTCACTGTAATACCACTTACCGAAAGACAATTCAGAGCTGTTTAACCCCTGAGTTCCCGGTACCCATGGGTTTCTCACGTTCATGTAAAACCAGTTGGTCCCTGGGCTGACGATGTCTGAGGTGGTAATGGAACAGTTTGAACTGTAATACAGTGACCCTAATGCACCGGTCCCATTCACGGGCCCAATTAGTTTCACGGCTTGGCTCTGGATAAAAGAAATAAACATAGAACAAACACCAAAGTATCACTCTTACAATTATATATCATATAGAACAAACACCAGAGTATCACTCTTACAATTATATATCATATAGAACAAACACCAGAGTATCACTCTTACAATTATATATCATATAGAACAAACACCAGAGTATCACTCTTACAATTAAATATCATATAGAACAAACACCAGAGTATCACTCTTACAATTATATATCATCGATACTTCATCTCACATCATGGTTTATCAAAGGAATAACGAAACCAAAGGCAGATTGAATGGTGGGCAAAAAACAGTGCGCGCGGCCGGGGTATTGATTGGTCTCTGACTGGTTTCTGCCCCGGTATTTAAATTGGTACATGTTTATTTTTAAAAGCAGGCAATATTTATAGAACTGTCAAAATAAGTTAGCCAATGAATGGACGACATTTGACAGTGTGTTTGTAAAGTCCCTGTAAGGATGAGATGAAATCTCTTAGCTTAGCTCCTATAAACCACTAATGGGACGTTTTTTGTTATAGTGCCCGTCTTTCATCCCCACCATAGCCTATAGCGCAATGGCCAAGGAGGCATCACGGGAGATATAGCGGGCACTTTAGACATGACCTGAAATATCCATTTGTCCTCACCGAGATCGTGCCAGGGACATTCAGGTCGAAAGTGTCCTGTACCATTTCAAAGCTCAATGGCAATAATAATGATACGATATATATATATATATATATATATATATATATATATATATATATATATATATATAAGGTGGGCCAAAAAAAAGTGAGAACATCATATAACATTCAAATTATTTAAAAATAAAAAAAAATTGTCATATTAAAATCCAAAATAGCGCCCGGAAATTGTCGCATTAATGTCGTCATATATCTAAACGGGCAGGTAAATGAGTTGGCAATTTAAGATACTATGCATACAGCTAAACAAACTTTGATATAATTATATTACTTTCTACGCAATGTTCTCACTTTTTTGGCCCACCCTGTATGTGTGTGTATATATATATATATATATATATATATATTTATATATATTTATATATATATATATATATATATATATATATATATATATATATATATATATATGCAAACAAATATTGCTTAATTAAAGTAAATCTTCTTTTTTTCTTTAACAAAAATAAGCCACTTACGTTCACTCTTCTGTACAAAGTGCACTGTATATTTGCTGGGAAAACCTCTTCAACTTTACAGGTTACAATAACAGGGGATGAACCAGTGAAGGTCAATGTACAACTTAATCCTTTCGGAAGCCCTAAGAAAATACACAATCATGTAATACAATATAAAGGCAACATGGGCATCACCGTGGGGATTTTTTTTTTTTCACTGTATAAGAACTTTCCACTGATTTAAATCAACATTGAAACTTAAATACAACTAAATACATCATAATTTTTTTTTTACATAGAAAAGGTAAAATTAACTTTAAAAATAAAGTGCAGTAATATGTTTGTTTGAGATGTTGCCAACCTAGTTCATTTTTAAATCATGTATTTTATAATTATTTTTTTTTTTATAAATCAAATTTCTTTAATTGTAGTGAAACTAACTTTGACCATTTTTAGGTACAAAGCAATGTATACTTATAATTTTACGGATTTTAATCCAGTCATAGTTTGTTAAAATCTCTAATGTTGAGGTTAAACATGAATCCGTTATAAGAATTTAAATGAATACATTGCAAAACCGTTTCTCGGCCTTTTGGCTAAGGTCGAGGCAGTCGGTTAAAATTGTGTTGGCCGAAGAGCTGGCACAACACTTACCTGCCCTTGGTAGAAGTGGAGGGTTGTTTGCTCACCTCGCCACTCTTTAACTAATGGCAGGACCAAGAACACCTGGTCTATCTGGCTATTTGGTAGGGATTACCCTGCTTGGCTAGCCGGTAGGGAGGGGGTTTACCCAAACACCATGCCTGTATGGTAGCAGGTTCATCATGCGACCTTGTCAGGCATGGGGGGAAAAAAAGAAGATCAGCATTAATCCGTATCAATAAAAATCAAACGTAAGCCCGAGTTCATTTTTAAAAAAAAGACTATATACAAAAAATACATAAATTACATAACAGCACCCACAATAGACTATAGTCTGTTGACAGCTCCGCCTTGTTTCATTCAGGTCGACTATCATGCAAACATAAAGGTCTTTACGTACGGAGCTGATGGTCAGGTTGGCCGTGATTTGATCACCATTTCGCTCTACAGACGCAGAGATGATACTGCTAGGACTGTGACAAATTAGATTCCCCATGGTGCAGTTGACGGCAGCAACTAGGGAGTCGTCATAGATGACGAAGTCCACAGTGGAAACGTTGTAACCGGAAGGAATGATGTTGGACCAGGTATAGTTTTCCCCTAATTTCAAGAAGACATTGTCCGCATTGCCTGTAGATTAAGACATGCATTTTATTCAAGATGCCAAGTTTGTGAAATTGGTTAAAAGGAAAAATGTACAGAGAACAGTTCATGCTTAACGTGACTTAAATTTATCAACCATTCAAATGACCTTAGACCCGGATAGATTGAATTTGTTGGACAAAAGTAAATATTATTAAAATAAGATCATTAACTCGTCACTTGAGAATTTTTTTAAAGATAATGTGAGTTTCATACAGTAATTAAACCAATGTTCTACAACTTTCCACTGCAGTAACACTATTAAACCAATGTTCTACAATTTTCCACTGCAGTAACACTATTAAACCAATGTTCTACAACTTTCCACTGCAGTAACACTATTTAACCAATGTACCCCACCCTCTCACTGTAGTAACAGTAATAAACGATATCCCGTTGTTGTTTAAAAAAATATATTATTTCATTTATTTTATGAAATTAATTTTTTTTTGAACGACGCCATATGTTGCTATAAACATTATGACTGTCTTTTTGCCCTTCACTGTTACTTAGAGTACCATAATGTATTAAAAGACAGCTGTGGTGCAAAACATCGTTACAGAATAAATTCACTAGCTAAGCATCCTGATAAAAAGCTATTAGATCAGCAAAAATAAAGTGATATCTGAGCGTTCTAAGAGAGAGAGAGAGAGAGAGAGAGAGAGAGAGAGAGAGAGAGAGAGAGAGAGAGAAAGAGAGAGAGAGAGAGAGAGAAAGAGATTGAAAGACAAATAAATAGTTAACCGGTTTAGGGTTTTGCGGCTCTTTGAGGTGGCCCACAGATAAAGCCAGATTATTGGGGCAGGCATGGGCCACCTTCATATTGCCATCCCCGCCCCCCCCCCCACAGCTCATCATCTCTTTGAATTAACATGTAACGGTTTAAAAGAAAAACAATCTCGCTATTAGCCCCCCCCCTTTCCCTTTAATTGGTTCTGTCTGTTAAATTTCAGCCACATTGTCAGGTTAGAGGGGGGGCCCTAGGCCCATGAGCGTTCTGACTTAAGACGAGCAATCGACATGGGCCCCCATGGGTTTGAAAAAAAAATTATCAATTAAAAAAAAATAATAAAGGTTTATCAATAGATAAAGTTAAACCTTCCGTTGAGTAGCTTTTATATAATTTACCCCTGTATATACGGGTTTGAACCCTGGGGAGGGAGAATAGTCATCCTTCCGTTGAATACCTTTTATATAATTTACCCCTGTATATACGGGTTTGAACACCGGGAGGGAGAATAGTCATCCTTCCGTTGAATACCTTTTATATAATTTACTTTTTTTAAAAAACTTTTCTGGCTACCTTTGTTTCCTGATGTGCCTCCACAGCAATTGAACCAAATGGAAAGGTGGGGATATATAAAGAAAGAAGTGCTACAAAAAAAGCCCCACAAGTGGTTTATAGGATCTAAGACACCGGTTCTTTACCCCTTTTCGCGACTGCACCCCAAAGGATGCGAAGGTATTGTTCAGGTAACCCTCACACCTAAGTTCTTCAAATTCTTGGTTTCTTTTAAACTTAAAATTATGTGTCGATGCGAACCCCTGCATAAACTTTATTGTACCCCATCGGGACACGATCCCTGAGCTCTAAACTAAATATAGAGCTCATTGGGTACGAGTACCACCGCTTTGAGAACTGCGGATCTGAAACAAATGAACATATTGTAGCTACCATTCTACAAAACTGAGTGCTAAGCCAGGTTTTGTTTATTTTCTGTACGACGATGCAAGTTTCTAAGCGGCATAAACAAACAAACACACGTACGTACATCTCTTCATTCATTTTATGTATAAAGATAGATGAACAAGAATTACCTTTAAACCCGAGTACAAGATAATAAGTGAACCGAGAATAAACGATTGATAATAAACTGGAAAAACCAGATTGTGTGTTTTTGAAGCTGTGAAACTGTAAAAGTAAAAAAAAAACCTGGCTCAGCTCTCTCTACATACAAATAGATTATAAAAGAGTATAGATTGTAACAGAGTATAGATTGTAACAGAGTATAGATTGTAACAGAGTGTAGTATAATTTTCAACACAGCGCCATCCATGCATTTTTTTTTTATAAAATCTGTTTGAGATTTTTTTAGGAGTCTTACTGTGTAGAATTAAAGGGAAAGTTTATTTAAACAGGATATCTCAGCAATAACTTCTTTCTTGATCTGCCAGATAGTATACACATTTCTGTGTTATCTTTAAGTTTGTTTTTATCTACAACTAAGATAATTCTGCACTTTACTCTATGAACTACTCTATTTTTTTGGGCCTTTAATTTTAGTGTCTCCTCTTTTCAGAGCCGTTTTTTTTTCTCTTTGGTATTTGGGGGGGGGGCGGGCAAGAACAGAACCATTCTTAGGTCTATTGGTGCCCCCACTCATAGACTTCAGAGATACTTGAAGACCCTAGGCAAAATTGCCTGACAGGGGCACTCTTGGCATTAGATTTAATATGAATTATGACTTGAAGGGACGGATGGCCGAGTCGTGTAGATACTCAACTGTCGACCTGAGAGCCCCAGGTTAAATCTTCGGTGAGAACGATGGGAAATTTTTTCCAGGTGAAATCTGTTTCAAAGTCGTCCCAAAAGTCCACCAAGCTTTAAATGGGTACCTGGCTTTAAGTTGGGGAAGTAAAAGGCGGCTGGGCGTTGTGTCTATCCAAGATACTACCTACATGGAGATATGGTCCATCCACTTGACACTAGTATAAGACAAACTGTAACGAAATGCTGTAACTGTGCCATGGTAAAGTATTTGATGTCGGGCTCCAATTGTTAAATTTTTGGTGATTGTGTACACAGGGATTCGGGTCGTGGACTTGATCTGGAGTGAAGAAACAAAAGATATCATTTAGATACGCGAATCATCGCACATTCAATTAGACGTGAGCTACAATCAACAAACATTCAATTATACGTGAGCTACAATCAACAAACATTCAATTAGACGTGAGCTACAATCAACAAACATTCAATTAGACGTGAGCTACAATCAACAAACATTCAATTAGACGTGAGCTACAATCAACAAACATTCAATTATACGTGAACTAAAATCGACAAACATTCAATTATACGTGAGCTACAATCAACAAACATTCAATTAGACGTGAGCTACAATCAACAAACATTCAATTAGACGTGAGCTACAATCAACAAACATTCAATTAGACGTGAGCTACAATCAACAAACATTAAATTAGACGTGAGCTACAATCAATAAACATTCAATTAGACGTGAGCTACAATCAACAAACATTCAATTAGACGTGAGCTACAATCAACAAACATTCAATTAGACGTGAGCTACAATCAACAAACATTCAATTAGACGTGAGCTACAATCAACACACATATACACAATCAATATACATATACACCATCAATATACATATACACCATCAATACACTTATACACCATCAATACACATATACACCATCAACACACATATACACCATAAACACACATATACACCATCAATACACATATACACCATCAACACACATATACACCATCAACACACATATACACAATCAACACACATATACACCATCAACACACATATACACCATCAACACACATATACACCATAAACACACATATACACCATCAATACACATATACACCATCAATACACATATACACCATCAACACACATATACCAAATCAATATACACATATACACCATCAACACACATATACACCATCAATACACATATACACCATCAATAGACATATACACCATCAATATACATATACACCATCAACACACATATACACCATCAACACACATATACATCATCAACACACATATACACCATCAACACACATATACACCATCAACACACATATACACCATAAACACACATATACACCATCAATACACATATACACCATCAATACACATATACACCATCAACACACATATACCAAATCAATATACACATATACACCATCAACACACATATACACCATCAATACACATATACACCATCAATACACATATACACCATCAATAGACATATACACCATCAACACACATATACACCATCAACACACATATACATCATCAACACACATATACACCATCAACACACATATACACCATCAACATACATATACACCATCAACACACATATACACCATCAATATACACATATACACCATCAACACACATATACGCCATAAACACACATATACACCATCAATATACACATATACACCAACAACACACATATACACCATCAACACACATATACACCATCAATATACACATATACACCATCAACACACATATACACCATCAATATACACATATACACCATCAACACACATATACACCATCAACACACATATACACCATCAATATACACATATACACCATCAACACACATATACACCATCAACACACATATACACCATCAATACACATATACACCATCAATACACATATACACCATCAACACACATATACAACATCAACACACATATACACCATCAACACACATATACACCATCAACACACATATACACCATCAACACACATATACACCATCAACACACATATACACCATCAATACACATATACACCATCAATACACATATACACCATCAACACACATATACACCATCAACACACATATACACCATCAACACACATATACACCATCAACACACATATACACCATCAACACACATATACACCATCAATATACATATACACCATCAACACACATATACACCATCAACACACATATACACCATCAATATACATATACACCATCAACACACATATACACCATCAATATACATATAAACCATCAACACACATATACACCATCAACACACATATACACCATCAATATACATATACACCATCAACACACATATACACCATCGATACACATATACACCATCAACACACATATACACCATCAATATACATATACACCATCAACACACATATACACCATAAACACACATATACACCATCAACACACATATACACCATCAACACACATATACACCATCAACACACATATACACCATCAATACACATATACACCATCAACACACATATACACCATCAACACACATATACACCATCAATATACACACACATACAAGACCCTTGGGCCCGCGTTATTCAAAGGGCCGCCTGACGGTACACATGCGTGTCAAAGTTGAAGAAGTAAAACAAGATGACCTACACATTACAAGCTATCAGTCATATTAACTATCAGTCATATAAACTGTCAGTCATGTAAACTATCAATCATACAAACTATCAGTCATATAAACTTTCAGTCATATAAACTATCAGTCATATAAACTAATCATCCATGATTCATGCAATAGAAGTTTCGCCATGCACTTTATTCTAGGGCCCCTAAGTCCCCACAAAGTCTTTAACCGGTTAAAGTCTCGAGTTCGATCCCCGATGATTGCCGATGATTGCCGATGATTTCCGATAATGTTCATTCGAATGTCCGAGGTCTATTTATATCCCACCCAACTTTAAATACAGCAGACATTAGTGAAGGTAAAGTCAAACATCATTACTGTCACGTCATATAGTACGCCGCTGCTATAGATACAGGTGAATACGAGCTGTGAAGCCACTACATTATACAATGAATGTATTACTTACATCTTTCTGACAGGACAGATGAAGCTTTTTAAAAAAGAAGAAGAAGAATTCCAAGTAATCACACGAGCAAATATTCACAAAAAAATTATGCTTTATTAATCATAACACTTCAATACAGCAGCTAGAAAATGAGTTGTTATAGTGGTCCATCCGAACTTGTGTAATGAGTGGTTCAATGTGATTTAAAAAAAAAAAAAGAAATCAAACAAACACGCACATTGACAAACAAATTATCCCATCTCGTATACATAGAAGATTCCGTACCCTCCTTACCAAACATTTGATATGATGACGGAACTATAACCTGTCATGTGTTTTTGACTACTGATAAACTAAACATCTTGGCATATTCAAGTCAATCAAACAGGAAGTATAAAGATTATCAAAATTCCTAGAATGGGGAGGGGAAGGAGTGGTGGGGGTTTATGTTGTGATAGGCAATGCCGGCCTAGTAGCCTACTCAGTTATACACGAAACAAAAAATTAAGGAATATTCATTGTTCCCTTTTTATTTGTTTTCATCGTTTAAAGTTATTTTTAAATTTTTCTTCCTCTTTTATATATATTTTTTTTATATTTTTTAAAGTTTCAAGACAAAACTTCGGTGGAAAACTCACTGAGTGTGATTTCAAATGTAAGCAAGGCCTTTTTTTTTTGGTATTCGAAGACCCAAGGCAGAAAAAAAAAGATATTTGGGAGCACAAGGCTAAATTACCAGTCAGCCCTTTATATCTTCAAATTTTGATCAGGTAATGAAAGAAGAATGTGGCCCTTGGCTATTGATGGTCCCAGACCAGTGCTTCGTATCCGGTGTTTCCGCGAGACGGTGCTAGGGGTGCCACGAGACGGTGCTAGGGGTGCCACGAGACGGTGCTAGGGGTGCCGCAAGACGGTGCTAGAGGTGTTGCGAGACGGTGCTAGGTGTGCCACGAGACGGTGCTAGGTGTGCCACGAGACGGTGCTAGGGGTGCCACGAGACGGTGCTAGGTGTGCCACGAGACGGTGCTAGGTGTGCCACGAGACGGTGCTAGGTGTGCCACGAGACGGTGCTAGGTGTGCCACGAGACGGTGCTAGGTGTGCCACGAGACGGTGCTAGGTGTGCCACGAGACGATGCTAGGTGTGCCGCGGCAAAAATTTGAAATATACCACAGACTTAAGATGGTCTGTGTTTTTCTAATTCTAGCCTTTTTCTCCACTCAAACTTCTGTTTCTATGGGAACATTTTTGTTATCACTTTGAGGCTCTTAAGACAATGCATGATTCAACAATTAGTTTGTAATACATTAAATATTTCTTTCTTTACGCTGACTAACAAATGAGTAAAATAAAACATTATCTTTATACTTAACAAGAAATATAGCCGTGTTTGACTAAGGCGAATGAAACTAATAAATGGGCTACCTCCCTTGCATCAATAATGCCTCAGATATGCGTTTCCAGCTGACATATTCACACATTAGTTGCTCGAATTCTCCAGAGAACGCAGCACATGTTCTCCAAACATGCCCTTTACATGACACAGCTCGCAACAGGTTCTGGCCACAGATGACCTCCTTCAATCAAAAACTTTATGGGAGCGAGACGGACCTGGATGCCACCGTGCAGTTCATCATAACTATAGGCCTGGTCGTTTGAAATCCTCCATGATCATATATCGAGAACAAAGAAGAAGAAGAAGAAGCTTGAAATTTGAAACGGAAAAGTGCCGGTTGATCTGACTAACGGTTAGTTTAAAAAAAAAACAACAGTTTTTATCGTGACTGGCTCTTAAGGCAGAACCAGGACGGGATATAAGCAGTGCTCGATTTAAGAAAAAAATCAGTGCCGGGGATGAAAGAAAATTTATGCAGAGCCGGGGATAAATGTATATGGTTTCATCCCCGGCAGGAATATATTAGCTAAAGCAGAGCCGGGGATGACAGTTCTCAGTGCCGGGGATATCGCCGGCGGTAAATCGAGCCCTAGCTATAAGCACCTGGAACACACCTTTCAGAACCATTTTTATCATCATGGGCTTACTGTCGTTAACAATATAGCTTAAGGTTAAATTAAGTATTAAAGTAGTTAAAACGCACTTGCTACGGCACCAGCAAGTCAGAACTCGTATTATTTTTGTCCAAGTACCAGCCATAGATATTGCTCCACACCCTAACCCTATCCCTAACCCTTTCCCTATCCCTAACCCTATCCCTAACCCTAATCCTAATCCTAACCCTATATTTAAATATTTAAAAAAATAATTTTTTAAAATTGCAACTTTTGATGATTATAGGTCAGTGACTTTCATACGCTAACTTGCTGGTGCCGTAGCCACTGCGTAGTTAAAATTAAAAAGTACTTATTTATGATAACCACCTGATAGATTTGTGTCATGACTCATGTTTTAGAACCTCCATAATGTTGAAAATTACACCACAGAAGATTTAAATCATGATATTCATTCATTGAAAAAAATTAAAGCCCGATTAGATGGAACTCTGGATCTACTTCTCATAACATTTGATAATTTTGCATGTAAGTTTTGACAGTAGTTTTCAGACACTTTTCTTTTATACTTTGAAAAATAAAACATCTTAAAATTATATGAACACTAGCACAGTGGTGCCCAACCACTGGGCTGAGGACTAGTACCGGTCCATGGATCAAATAGTACTGTTCCGCCCAAGAAACATTTAATTATTTCTTTTTTATTTATTGTGGTGTATTTCTCATGGGATTGTGCGACTTTCAATAGGCGAGAGGCTAACCAGAAGCTGAGTGGCTGTGAGCGGCAGTAGAATTGTAAATCAAAACAGTCTAAAAAATAAATAATCAACGCCCCCTCCCCAAATTATCAAACGTCGACCGGTCCACAGAGAGAAAAAGGTTGGGGACGACTGAACAAGCAGACATATATCATACCTTTATATGTTGCAAGAAAACATTTTTTACCCTCATGTAAACTAAATTCATACAATCATGACAAACAGCAGACAAAAAAAAAGGAACAACATCCAGGTAAAATATATTTTTCATTAATGACATTATCACAGATTATGTGCTTTATAAAAAAAAATCATAAAAATTTTATTAGTTTATTTTTTAATGACAGAAAATATATGTAGACTTATAAAGACTTGTGGGACGGATGGCCGAGTGGTGTAGATACTCGACTGTCGACCTGAGAGTCCTGGGTTCGATCCTCGGTGAGGCCCATGGGAATTTTTCCAGGTGAAATTTGGTGCAAAGTCGTCCCACAAGTCCACCCAGCTTTAAATGGGAACCTGACTTTAAGTTGGGGAAGTAAAGGCGGCTGGGCGTTGTGCTAACCACACAATCCCTTCATATGCCGAGGTTATAGAAACAGGTGAATTCTACACTTCATCTGCCCCAATGGCCCGCTAGGGCTAAGGGAACTTTACTTTACTACTATAAAGACTTGCTCTCTGTCCATTTGTCTAATGGTTGCTACTTATATCTCTCTGACAATACTTGTAGTAACATGTAGGCTACAAAAAACTATTTTTTATCTGTCGATTGTATGAACTTTCATTATATGCATATGCAACTGATGACTTGATTTGCCTATCTGTTAACATAATCTCATTGTCATCCTTACACAGATAAATTTAATTAAAAAAAGCCTTGCGTATTAATTTAGTCATGGTATTATATGCACCATATATATTTCAAGAATAAAAAACAAACTTTGCTTATTCAATGTTATCTTAAGCTCACAGAATGGATGATGATGGAAATATCTGTGAGATCCAAGAAGTCTCTGATGCATCTGCATATTTACCAAATTATAGACAGCGTAAGAAACATATATTGTCCTTATTATATTTTTATTTATTGACATTGGGAAATATTATGAAACACTATTAATGATTTTCTGATTTTTTTTATTTTTCATACATTTTTTTTACCACTGTACAATACATACTTTACCATAATTGACACATTCAAATTATTTAGAAAACAAAACCTGTTCCATTCAATTTTAGCAGTGATTTATTTCAAAAAAAGTACTAGTGCTGATTGTAAAAGAAATAGGCAAAATCTATTTCTAGCATAAAATTGATGGTCTCTGTTCTCAATCATCTTTTATTCTTTATCCTACCTTGGTTTACCAAACATCATCATTTTCCTTCTTTTTTGCCCTCATTTTGCATTTTTTTGTTATTTTTATATATTGGTAAAAAAAAAATATTTATACATATATACAGTGCTTTTTTTTGTAAAAAAAATAGGTGCCCGTACTCAGTGATGGATTGCCTAACTTTAAACTACCAGTTCGCACCTATTTTAATTCTTATTGCGCGCAATTTTAAAATAATTCAATTTTAACAAATTAACAATAAAATAAATGAATAATAAACGTTAAAATACAAGAAAAATAATATTATTTCCCCACATTGAAAAAGGTGACGGTACACCGTACCGGTGCGTTCCGGCACAAAAAAAGCACTGTATATGTATATATAACTATTTATTTAATAAAAAAAAAGCATGGTTCCCTAACCCTACGCTTCATGACATTCTGTGACAACAGGTTTTTTTTTTTTCGTGGCCCATTGACAAATATATTCAGCGTTAAAAGAAAGCGGGTAAAAGTATCCTTAATTTGTATTTATAGATTTCCTTTTTACTTTGAAGATTTACAAACTTTTAATGTTGTAACATTTAGGGAAAAGAATTGTTAATATGCATAATTAGATTTTCAATCCTTAAAATTTAAATTAGATTTTTTTGCGAGCCACCTGAAATTAATCTGTGACCCACCATAGGCTTCAGAACTACACTTTGAGAACCACTGCTATACAGACTATAAAAAAAAAGTTTTCAATCACTGCTAGTAATACGAATTAGCCATTTTCATTTATTGTTGTTTATTTTTTGTTGTTTAAAGACTCAGTTGAATTCAGCAACAGACTGGAAACTTTGGAAAAATTTTGCAGAAGTGATAAAAAAACTACTGATCGGCAACAACTTCAGCTGGAAGATCTGCGGAGTGAAATAAAATCAGTACAGAATAATTTGTCAGCAGAACTTGCGGAAGTCAAAAATCAAATTACTGACCTGAAAGAAAGAACCAGTGGCCAGCAAGAACATTTAGAAAAACTGAATGATGAAATTAAAAGAAGTGAAGTGGAAAACGATGAAGCTTACTTAAAAAAAGATGATACATGTCTCACAGACATTTTGAGCTGGAGAAACTACACTGATAAAACACTGTCAGGACATATTACAAAGACTGATTCTGATTTTGAGACCTTTAGAATTATGCAAAAAGACTTGGAGAAAAAAATGGAGAAAGATGTGGATAAGTTAAACATTCAGGTAATAATAGATTTTTTATTTTATTGATTTTAGTTGCATATAATTTTAAGTGTTATGCAATGGCAAAGCCTTTTTTTTTTTGTAAATTACCCAAAATCAGTAACTAATTATTACAATGAGTGATAAAAAGGCAATAAAAAAAATAAACGACTTACATGAAAAGGACAGCACAAAATTATAACAATATTTTAGGGTTATAGTTTTAAAAATGTTCATGCCACTGGATTGTTTGAACCTTTCCACTAGATTCCTAAAGTTGCTTCTGCCCTATTTTCCTGTTGTACCACAAATGGCCTTAATTTAACTGCATCTCTACAACACTCAGTCAGTCTTATCTCAATTCAGATTGAACCTTTCTTGACTTTAGTGATAAACTTTTTTAGACTAAGTCAGGTTTTACTGCCAATTTGGAAGGTAATGAGATGTAACTAGATTTAATCATCAGATTCACCATGATTAATGTCCTATAAACTAAGAAAATCAGCTTTACTTTCTTTATCTCTCCTGTTTAACTCAGAACTAATCATACAATTCAAATTTATAATCATTCCCTCATTAATTAATAAAAAGCATTTTTAACTATATGATTACTTTACAGTGAATTGATTTTTTTAACATAACATAGTAAAGTTTTAATTTCTTGTGAATTTAATATAATTGTAAAAAAAATATTTCTGTAACTCTTCACAGTTTGGTCAGACATGTTCACTAATTGCCAGTAAATTAAATCCACTGACTCAACTTCAGAAACTTTTGAGTGATCAACACAACACTGTTTCAAGAACAAAAGTAAGGTAACATGATAACTGTGACATTGGTTTTTTTTTTTTTACTTTGTCTTGTTAGTCTTGGCTAAGTATTTTGTTTTGTTTATAACATGCATTTTTCAAAGTTCATTTTCTTTTTGATTGTCAATCTTTATTTTTTCCTACTGTAAGTACATTGTATTAATAATAAATCCATTAAATTTTAAAATTGCTTTTTTTTTTTTTGTGGGTTTCTCGCCTATTTGAATGGTACGTCTATTTTTACTTTTCTTTTTTTGAGTGCCATTTTTGTAAATTGTGTTATTATTTTTGAAGGAAACTTTTTTTTAAACTCTCATTATATTGCATCATTTATACATCCTATTTTTCTTTAGTAACTTATTATTAATTTAAGCTGTTTTTTTTTTTCAGACTATTTCAGGTTTCACTGCCTATTTGGAAGGTATCTGTGAAGCTGTTACTGCCCCTGGCATGAACATTTTTCGCGATACATTCTTCAATATGGAAAATCACTTCAACCCTTCAAATGGAATTTACTATGCACCAGTCACTGGACTGTACTTAGCGTCTCTTTCTCTGAGGCAGGTCGGACCAGGAAGAGTGAAGGCCTACATATTTCATTGGGATCAATGTGGCCAGATATCTGACCCGGTTTGTAAAGTCATGACAGGTGGTGATGCGACCACAAGCAGCGGTTTAGGAATAGTTAGAGTCAGTGCCGGCAACATGCTGTTTGTGAAAATAATCCACAAGGAGGAAGCACCAAGCCTGTCACCGTACAGCAGCTTCTCTTGCTGTCTGATTCAGGAAGGTTAAAATTCAAACAATTTTTTCACATGTTATGTATGAGCATGAACCTGTTAGTGTTATTTCAGAACACTTTTTTTTTCCTGGGTGATTGTTCATAACTTTTTTTTTAGCATCTCCCACATACTGTGGGATTTTGGCTATAATATGTTATACCTCAAAATTGGTGACACTACATGTATTGTTTTACATGTTTTATGAATACAATATGCATGTATTAGTTAAAATGTGCTTAAAGGTGTTGTATTTTTTTTTCTCAAAGTAAATGCTCCAATCTATATTTTGCTTCATTTATTTATTTTGCAATCAATGAATTCTGTTGTTTAAAATTAATTTATTCCAGAATAATTTATTCAACTTAGCGATGGCTAGGTTTTAGAATATCTGATGTAATAATTTTGTCATGTCATATCATTAGTGGGTAAATGGCGCCAATGCTCTTGTTTTTAAAACCTTCATAATTACATAATTATTTCAATGATCTAATGAATAATCTTTACTTAACTGTACCTTTATATTTTTAGTTTTATTTCATACATTTTAGAGTTCAAAGAATTTCACTAGCATTAGTTTGTAAAGTTAATATAAATAAGTAAAATTGATGTAAACTGAACACTGAAAGATGTATGTTTTTTTTTTTGTTGTAATTTTATACTTATTAGTCTTAAAACAAATTTCACTTACTTTCCTTTGTAAAATGAATTTAAATTAATTAAATTTAGTGTTTGTGTACCTTCTGTGTAAACTTTACACTCAAAAATAAAAACCCCACTGTTTTAGTCAGTTATAAACTTTCTTAAAATCTGAACATTTTATTTACTTTCTGTTTGTCCACCTATATAACTTTGCCAAAAAAAAAAAAGGAATTAGATTCGGAACTCTACAAGTTTTTTATTTATTCACTGGAAAATTTAAATAAAGAGTTTTATAATGAAAATTACTCATTTATGAAAAATTTAACATCAATGGTTCCCTGAAATTAAGTGAAATATGATACAAAATTTCCCAGGACAAAGAAGATGAAATAAAGTCATGTCTGTATCTATGAAAACCAAATGTGCAGTTTGATTTGATTCAGTGTTAGGAATTAAAAATAGCTTAAGCCTAACAGTTGAAAGAAATGTAATTGGCCAAGAGCATTATAATTGTATTGAAGTAAAGCCTTGATGGGACTGAAAGATTACCTGGCCTGTTAGTGTTAAACTGATATTAATTTATGACAGCCAAATCAAATTTTGCAAATCTAACTTTTATTTCATCCCATGGCATTTAAAATAAAATTATCACGAAAATGATAGTGAAACCAAACAAAGTTACATATTAGCTCAGTGGTTCTTAAAGTGTGGGCACCGACCAAATGGTGGGTCACAGAAGAGTTTCCTATTGGTTGCGATAACTTATACAATAAAAATGACTTGATGAAGAATGAATGAACAAATAATTACATTTCCAGTGAGGAGGGGGGGATGGGTGGTCTTCGGGTAGTGTAAAAAAATCACTGGCCTGTCAACCCGAGGGTCAAGGGTTTGATCAAGTTAGAATCAAGTGACTTTTTTTCTGGTCATGGTGAAAGTTTCCTCTATGTTTCCCATGGTGCCTTCATGGCTATTGCTCTATCAGCTATGGTGGGGGATGAAAGAGTTCCAAAGTGGGTTAGATTTAGAATATAGGGACTTTGCAGGTTCACAGTCAGATCTCAGATGTTAATGAAAAATTTCCCAAAGATATTTTGATAGACATAGATTAATGTAATCTATGTTTATATTTAGCTAGTCATTAAATTATACATCACAAACAACATGGGAAACTCACCACAGATATGAGGGACCTTGGATAAGCCAATGAGCCCTGCCACCTCTTCAGCAGACACTCTTAATAATAAAACCCAAAGTGGGCGTTTAGTGCGTTGCCATGGAAACCAGGGGGGTCATGTGACAACCCCTTCCTAATCATTTTAACCGATTTTTTACTTACAAGTTATTTATTTCTATCCCCCTTAGAGAAATAATATTTTTTTTTATTAAAACAAAACTATCGTAAATTAAGTATAAATAAAAAAAAAACTAATTTATAAAATATTTACAAAAACATACATAAGTATGTTCAATGCTCTGGTGCCTCAAGATATTACATTTCATATTTCAATTGATAATGTTCTACAAAGTCAGTAAATATGAATAAAATAAACTCCATTATAATAAGGTGTACATATATTACTGTAAAGAAATACTAGAAGATTTATAACGTCTGTATATAAAAGTGTTCATCAAAAAATGATTAAATTAAAACTTGAGATGTGGTATAATCGGTCTAAGACAAATAAAATGTGTGAACTAGTTCCCTTTTAATTGGAATATTTCATTTCAGCTCCAAATCATCACAGTTTAACAAATCAGCGTAACATGGTTCAGTACCATCGCAAATTAATTTTTTTTCAAATTAAATTGAGAATCTCAGTCTTTGTTAACTGTTAAGAAATATGCCAAACTCAAACAGCTTCTTTTCAGATCTGAAAATGTGAATTAGCTCCCTTTTAAAAGGAATGTTTCTAAGCCAAATCTCTGCCAATGGACTGTGAGCACTGTAGTCATGACAACAATGTTCTGCTAAGTTAGAACATCAAAAAAAAAAAGAAGGCACTGAGAAAATTAATAAAGTAGATATTATGTGTGACATTCTAAGAAAGATAACTCATGGAATTATCCCTTAATCATAAAATATTATACATGTACTATTTGTTTTAGTACTTTACTTCCAAAAAATCCCACTAGTTATAATTTAAACACATTTAAGTCTAGTAGAATTTTTTGGTAAAAAAAAAAAATTGTTTCATAAAATGAATGCATTAATTAATTTTAGCTTAAGTTGTTATCAATTTATTTTAATCCACGGGTTATATTCAAAATGTACTGCATCCATCAACTGTATTTATAGTTATTAGGACCATTATTGTTGCAGATTTTTCTTAGACACTGGACATTCTTCATTCAGAGCCCATTGATTATAAAGCACATATTCAGTCCACTTAATGCACACATTTATAAAATTATATACATATATATATATATATTGTGTGCCCGCTGCAATAAGAGATCAATAATGCCAAAAACTCCTATCATTGTTTTAAAAGTTTCATCAAATGGGGCTTCTCAAGTCTCCATATTGTTTTAAGACTAAACATTTCCATAAATAGGTTGGTCGTCTGCAACATTCCCGTAGACTTCTTGCGGCGCCTGACCACCGGAAGTTGGATTTTCATAAGTTTCTTCATCAAATCTGGCCACGGCCGGCTTTTTGACTGCCCCGGGGACACTGGGCAAGTGACTTTTGTTGTACTGGACAGGTGGCGGCTTCGTTGCGGTCACTAGCTCATACTTTTCCCCTTCACCCCCGGCGTTCTCAGGTATTCCGGGCGCAGGGTGGCGTGGACTGACTTCATCATCTGAGATAAAAATAATTATGGGTTATTAAAGATGGACTACTTTTTTTTAATGTCAGAGAGTAGATGTGAATCCGCGTCGTCAGACGATCCCTAGTAAAAAAAAATAACACCCACTTCATATCAGAGCCTAGGGGCCTCAGAAGCAACAGGGCCCCCTTTCAAATATTTTCCTATTTCCAATTTAATCTGATGCGAAGAAGGCCCTGACAAATAACATAGGGCCCCAAAAAATCTAAGAGCATCTTTATTTAGCCTCCCCCCCTTTCCTCCAGTGGCGTAGGGAGCTTAACTCGAGCCCGGGGCATAATACCTTTTTAGCGCCCCCCCCATTCGAAAACCATATAATATTATATGTAAAATATACCATTTGACACCCGTTTGTGAGTAGCGCCCGGGGCATGATGCCCCCTTCTAGCCACCCCCTCGCTATGCCACTGCCTCCCTCCCCCAAATAGTTAATGACCCCTGAGAATAAAATTTACCGCAGTCCGTTCAATAGTTTTTTTTTTATAATTAAGAAAAAAAAATTAAATAAAAAAAGTAATTAGCTTACGTAGGGTTACTTATATATCAATATATCAACTTTATTATATACAACTATTGTAGTGTCTCGTTTATTATGACACCATTCTGATATTGAAATAGATTAGAAGTAAACTATCAAAGTTTGGTAAGTCTAAATGACGAGATATGAGTGAGAAAAAAAATGACGTGAAAAGCAAATGTTGAAAAAAAGCATTAGGCTAATTTTCGGTGCGTATACATTACATGCCTCCATTTGCATCAATAGGATGTCACACATAGCACTTTATGAATCTGTGGCCAGGGCAACATTGCGGTGCTTTCGTGATTTTAGCACGTTGCTCCATATTAAGAGAGAACCCACCCTCCACACACACACACACGCGCGCGCACGCACGCACGCACGCACGCACGCACGCGCACACACACACACACACACAGTAACACTATCTGGCGTTTCTAATCCTGATTTTGGTGATCTGCTTTTTATAACACTGGCACCAATCAATAGTAGGTGTTTAACTGTTATGTTTACAAATGATAATGTTGATAAACGATGATGCTGTTGATACTGCTGTTTTTTTTTTGCCGGTGATGAATGATGGTTTTGACATTGATAATGCTGTTGATAAAAATGATGACGTTGTTCTCGATGATGGTAATGATCTTGATTATAATATACGGATACAAAAATTATGATGACAATTATGTTGATCATAAAGATGCGGATGATAGTGAAGTAGAGAATAATGGTGATGTTGATGATAATGACGATGTTTATGATAATGAAGTAGATGATGATAATCAAGCAGATGATGATAATGATATTAATGGTAGTGATATTAATGATAATGATGTTGATGATAATGATGTTGATGATAATGAAGTTGAAGATAATAATGATTTTGATGATAATGATGTTGATGTTGATGATAATGGCGATGTTGATGACAATAGTGATGTTGATGATAATGGTGATGTTGATGATAATGGCGATGTTGATGACAATGGCGATGTTGATGACAATAGTGATGTTGATGATAATGAAGTTGAAGATAATAATGATTTTGATGATAATGGTGTTGTTGATGTTGATGATAATGGCGATGTTGATGATAGTGGTGATGTTGATGATAATGGCGATGTTGATGATAATGGTGATGTTGATGATAGTGGTGATGTTGATGATAATGGCGATGTTGATGACAATAGTGATGTTGATGATAATGGTGATGTTGATGACAATAGTGATGTTGATGATAGTGGTGATGTTGATGATAATGGCGATGTTGATGATAATGGTGATGTTGATGATAGTGGTGATGTTGATGATAATGGTGATGTTGATGATAATGGTAATGTTGATGATAGTGGTGATGTTGATGATAATGGCGATGTTGATGACAATGGCGATGTTGATGACAATAGTGATGTTGATGATAAAGAAGTTGAAGATAATAATGATTTTAATGATAATGGTGTTGTTGATGTTGATGATAATGGCGATGTTGATGATAATGGCGATGTTGATGATATTAGTGATGTTGATGATAATGGTGATGTTGATGATAATGGTGATGTTGATGATAATAGTGATGTTGATGATAATGGTGATGTTGATGATAGTGGTGATGTTGATGATAATGGTGATGTTGATGATAATGGCGATGTTGATGATAATGGTGATGTTGATGATAATGGTGATGTTGATGATAGTGGTGATGTTGATGATAGTGGCGATGTTGATGGATAATGGTGATGTTGATGACAATGGCGATGTTGATGACAATAGTGATGTTGATGAAAATGGCGATGTTGATGACAATGGCGATGTTGATGACAATAGTGATGTTGATGATAGTGGTGATGTTGATGATAATGGTGATGTTGATGATAGTGGTGATGTTGATGATAGTGGTGATGTTGATGATAGTGGTGATGTTGATGATAGTGGTGATGTTGATGATAATGGTGATGTTGATGACAATGGCGATGTTGATGACAATAGTGATGTTGATGAAAGTGGTGATGTTGATGATAATGATGATGTTGATGATAGTGGTGATGTTGATGATAGTGGTGATGTTGATGATAATGGCGATGTTGATGACAATGGCGATGTTGATGACAATAGTGATGTTGATGACAATGGCGATGTTGATGACAATAGTGATGTTGATGATAGTGGTGATGTTGATGATAATGGTGATGTTGATGATAATGGCGATGTTGATGACAATGGCGATGTTGATGATAATGGTCATGTTGATGATAGTGGTGATGTTGATGATAGTGGTGATGTTGATGATAATGGTGATGTTGATTTTAATGATGTAGATTTAAAAAAAAAACAACGACACAATGACACACCTCCATAGTTGTGGCCGTAGTTCTCATCACTGCCCATGGCGTCGTACAGCCCAGTCTGTTTTGCCGGCCTGTCAGGGATGTGCGTGTTTGTGCTGCCTTTGCTGTGCCGACGACGACGACGACGATTTACGCAAAGCAGAATAACAACCAGGAGAGCAACGACCAAGAGCAGCAGCACACCAGCCACAACGCTGACTCCTATGACAGCATCCCTGTAGCTGTTTGATGAGCTGGCTGAAGCCAAAGATGAGAGATCAATGATAAATACATGAAGATGTTTCAAACAAAGGGTGGAAGTGTACATTTATTGATCCGAATCTGAAAGTGTTCATTTATTGATCCGAATCTGAAAGTGTTCATTTATTGATCCGAATCTGAAAGTGTACAATTATTGATCCGAATCTGGAAGTGTACAATTATTGATCCGAATCGGGAAGTGTACAATTATTGATCCGAATCTGGAAGTGTACAATTATTGATCCGAATCTGAAAGTGTACATTTATTTATCCGAATCTGAAAGTGTACATTTATTTATCCGAATCTGGACATTTAGAAATGATTGTCAAAGAAATCAGTTAAGGATTAAATACAAGAAGCTCAAACAATTAAATTTCGCAAAAGATACAACAACATAAATAACAACATAAATAACAACATAAATAAACAACACAAAACTTCACAGAGAACAAACTTTACAGCACACGTATTGCACCTTAATACTACCGACATCATCAATAAAAATGAAGAATTTCAAGACCACAATTATAGAAGACGATGCAGCATTCACAGAGGATAAAGAAATGATAAAGACCCTGAACGAAGGCATGTCTTCAGTGTGTGAATTGCTTCTTGTAGATGATCAGCTCAGTGCATTAATAATGGATGCCTCGGAGAGCAGTACTAACGCCATCAATGACAGTCATAGACACAATCATAAGTCAGTGAAGGCATCATGTCCAACGCGTTGGAATTCAACATTGATGATGATGCAGTCTATACTTGACTTTAAAATATGATGATGATGACAAAATACGAATGATCAAGCTGTCAACTCTCAACCAGCTTGACCATCGATTTCCTGTAAATGATCACATTACGCTGCATCAGCTGCTTGATCCAAATTTCAAATCATTGATTCCACGGTCAGAAGCAACCACAATTCTGGAGAACCCAATACAGTCAGCAATGGCCCGTGGATTCATCATGTCCAAAGCTGATGTATCGCATTCGCAGCTAGTTAGTGAACATGTTTCTGGAGAAAGCTGATGAACTACATCGCGTTTGTTTTATTCATGACAATTATAAACTGATATTTGAAGTGCTTATTAAGGTATTGAGTGACAGAAACTGAATGTGTGGAATGTATTCATGTACTGCATATAGGCCTACAACTGTTTATTTCTGTTGTTTTAAATAATAAAACTTTTCCCCATTTCGATTCAATATTTTCTAGGCGTCAGCCGAATTTTAGCCAAATATTTCGTAATCTGTCAAAAAATCAGCCGAAAATCAGCCGCAAATGTCAATTTACACAATTTATGGTCAAATTCGGCTACGCCGGCTATCAGCCGAAAAATTATGTCAGCCAGCCGATACTTAAAAAAAAATTCGGCTGGCAGGTCTACCTCTGTCAATGATGTCACACACTCCGCCCAATTGTATTCGATTTTTAAAAAAAAATTTTCCTTGCGATGTAAAAATATACTTTCTTTACCATTATCATCACTAGCTGACCTCTGCATAACCTTTGCTGAGAGATAAAGCTTAGATAAATGAATTTGTTCAACCTTTACCATGAATAGGTCAATGCAATTATATTGATCTATTAATTTTATGTTAAGTGATTCTTTTTTTTTTAAATATGTATCGAATCTAGACGCAAACAAGAAGCAATTAATATTTCAACAGGAAACAGTATTCTTACTTTCAATCTTCAGCATACAGACGTGAGACAAAAAATATATTTATATAGGTTTTTTAAAAAAAAACATGACGTTTGAAACAAAAGTAATAAAATACGTTGCATTGCAAATAAATCTTCGAACCACCTACCTGAATATAATGTCAAATACACTCGAGTCTCAAATTTGTAGTCTGCCACACTGAGAAAGTAATCCCTAACGTCATTTTCACCCACGTCGTAGAATGCCAGGTTGGCCGTACAATAATACAGCGAATAATTCTTGCAGTTTACAGTGTAGATATCTTCCCTGGCCAAATAGGTCTGCCCTTTCTCTACAAACATAAGAACGAATGTCAAAGTGCCCACGTTCACGCTGGAAATATCAGTTGATACAAAAAGATCGTCTCCGGGTTTTACCGAAATGGTTCTGTTTTGTTGGTTCGCATTCACAACCTGTGGAGCACCTGAAAAGAATTATATTTTTTATTTCCAATAATTTCTTTAATTACATAATTATATGTTGTCTCTCGTAATGAGACACTACTTTACTATGCGAACCTGTCTCATAGCAATTTCTTACTCACTGTCCCCATCTCATCACCTACAACCACCAATTGCTAACTTATTTACAGGAGTACTCCCCCCCCCCTTGCATGTGCTCGGGATGAGCCCTTAAAGGCGGACCTGAATTTGGGCTAATTTATTAATTTATTTATTTCTCCATATTTGGGACACATTTAGAAGGTAAAATTTCCATGTCAACAGTGAAACTAAAAATAAAAAAATATATAAGAGATTTTCAAAAAGACAAGCTTTTTCCAAAAAAAAAAATAAAATGCATTGAAAAGTAAAAAAAAATATGTCCTTAATCGTAGAATAATCTATCTATCTATCTATCTATCTATCTATCTATCTATCTATCTATCTATCTATCTATCTATCTATCTATCTATCTATCTATCTATCTATCTATCTATCTATCTATCTATCTATCTTTCCATCCATCCATCCATCCATCCATCCATCCATCCATCCATCCATCCATCCATCCATCCATCCATCCATCTATCTATCTATCTATCTATCTATCTATCTATCTATCTATCTATCTATCTATCTATCTATCTATCTATCTATCTATCTATCTATCTATCTATCTATCTATCTATCTATCTATGTGCCTGCGCGTCCGTCCGTCCGTCTGTTTGTCTATCTATTTAATATTCTTTCTATTTAAATTTCTATTTCGAAGAAATTCCATCTATTAACAGGGCTTTCACATATTTTCAGAAAATTTAATTTATAATAAAGAAAAAAATGGAAGGGAGAGGTCAAAGGGTGGCCATATTTTATGAAAGTTTCTATGCTGACCAATCTCTTACCAGACTGCGTTTGATTAAGGTTTCATTAAAAGTTGCTTATAACTGAGTTGAGTAAATTTTATAGTCTAAATGCCTACATGTAAAGGTAAAGTTCTCTTAGATGAAGTGTAGGATTCAACTATTTCATTAACCTCGTCACATAAAGGGATTGTGTGGTTAGCACAACGTCCAGCCGCCTTTACTTCCCCAACATAAGTCAGGTACCCATTCAAAGCTGGGTGGACTTGGGGGACTTACACCTGGACCTGAAAAAAAATCCCGAGGTTCGAACCCAGGACTCTCCGGTTGACAGTCGAGCGCTATACACCGCATGACCATCCATCCCATTATACGCTTAGTGCTTAAATGTTTTAGTCTTAAGTGCTTACATGTTGTACGTCAGCAATTCTCAAGCTTTTTTGTGTCTGTGCCCGAGTAGTTGCGAAATAAATAAATAACTTCGCGAATACATGTAAATATTTTTTTTATAATGGAACGTGTTTAGCTTTCTAATATACTTGGGAACTTTAAATGTCCCTGCGTACCTCTGCCCCTCGGGGTACCCTACCACAGGTTGAGAACCGAGGTTAAAGGCTAAGTGCTTACATTGGTTAGTAGAAGGCGAGAGGGGAGTGGAATATCGCAGAATTGTGCCGACGTGAGCAGTGCACTCGTACTCATCTATGTGCTGGCACGTGAAGCTGTCAATGACGTACTGAAGGCTGTGAGCGTCAGTTGTAGATGCCAACTCTTCCTGCTGACCCCGTCTGATTATGGTGAGGCTTTGGGCGCGGACCAGTTTGGTATCACAAGTCAGCCGCACGGCGTCCCCGATGTTGATTACGGTTTTGTTTGACGTCAGTATGACGCCCACTGTAAAAAAAAAAATATACAGAGTAAAAATCAAGGATTAAAAAAAATAGATGATATATGCAAATACATATAGAATATATCTAATAAAATAATAGCGATTTGGGTTCTGCGTTAAATCGAAAGTAAAGAATTAATACAACAGTATTCCAGTTTAAAATACAATCATGAAAAAAATCGGATCTGCCCGAAACCAAAAATAACCTAGCATACCGATTAAGACTAAGGGGATATAACTCTATGCAAAGGTTTTGCAGGGTAAAGCTAGTATATATATACATGTATAATCCAAAAAGGGCTAAGTGAACTTTACTTTTACTGGACATATAAAACTTTAGGGTATAAAAAACTATCTAAGAAAGTATATTGAAATGTGGTCTTAGACATGAAACTATCTTAAAATGTGGACTATATGATGTAATTAAGAGTGGTGAATCGGTAATAAATCGATCAAATAGATCAAAGAATCTATTTTGAAGTGAATTTCACCATAGAATTGAATAATAGTATAACTGACGACGTCTTATGGAAGAGTGGTGAAGATCCCGCGACTATCGACCTGACCATCCCGGGTTCGATCCCTGATGACAGTCACATAATTTTTTCAGGTCCTGATGAAAGTTCCCAGGTCTACCCAGCATAAAAATAGGTCACTGACATTAATTGAGGACAGAAGTGCTAGCCAATCAATCGTGTAAAATGTCATGGTTAACTATGGTGTGAATTCTACACTTCATCACGTCATAGTTAACTATGGTGTGAATTCTACACTTCATCATGTCATATTTAACTATGGTGTGAATTCTACACTTCATCATGTCATGGTTAACCATGGTGTGAATTCTACACTTCGACATGTCATGGTTAACCATGGTGTGAATTATTCACTTCATCATGTCATGGTTAACTGTGGTGTGAATTCTACACTTCATCATGTCATGGTTAACTGTGGTGTGAATTCTACACTTCGTCATGCCATGGTTAATTGTGGTGTGAATTCTACACTTCATCATGTCATGGTTAACTGTGGTGTGAATTCTACACTTCATCATGTCATGGTTAACTGTGGTGAGAATTCTACACTTCATCATGTCATGGTTAACTGTGGTGTGAATTCTACACTTCATCATGTCATGGTTAACTGTGGTGTGAATTCTACACTTCATCATGCCATGGTTAATTGTGGTGTGAATTCTACACTTCATCATGTCATGGTTAACTGTGGTGTGAATTCTACACTTCATCATGTCATGGTTAACTGTGGTGTGAATTCTACACTTCATCATGTCATGGTTAACTGTGGTGTGAATTCTACACTTCAACATGTCATGGTTAACTATGGTGTGAATTCTACACTTCAACATGTCATGGTTAAGTATGGTGTGAATTCTACACTTCAACATGTCATGGTTAACTATGGTGTGAATTCTACACTTCATCATGTCATGGTTAACTGTGGTGTGAATTCTACACTTCAACATGTCATGGTTAACTATGGTGTGAATTCTATACTTCAACATGTCATGGTTAAGTATGGTGTGAATTCTACACTTCAACATGTCATGGTTAACTATGGTGTGAATTCTACACTTCATCATATCATGGTTAAGTATGGTGTGAATTCTACTCTTCATCATGTCATAGTTAACTGCGATGTGAATTCTACACTTCATCTGCCCCCGTTAGCTCTCATGGATTGTAAAGGGCTCCGTTCACTTTATTTACTTTTCAAAAATCAGAAAATTAAGTATTATATATATATATATATATATATATATATATATATATATATATTTGTTTACAGATTATTTAATGTGGATGACGGTATTGACTTACCTGTGTAGTTGATCTCATAAGTTGTACTATTCAGTGTTGTGGACAGGTAATTCATACTCAACAAGAACTGGTTCAGTCCGAAGTCTAGTTCGGTCAATATGATTGAACATGTTAAGTTATACAAAGTTGTGTAGCTCTGTACTTCGTTAGAAATAAGCAACTTATACTCAGTGAAACTGCTGTTGACGACCTGAAGTGGTTTGGTCATTTGGGCCTGGGGATTTAAATTAAAAAACAAAATAAACTTCTTTCATTTAATGGGAATTTTATTTCTCTTAAAGACAAGCAAAACAATATGGAAATAAAATCTATAAATCTATATATATATATATATATATATATATATATATATATATATATATATATATATATATATATACATAGATAGAGATAGAGAGAGTGAATGAGAGAGACAGAGAGTGTGAGAGACAGAAATATATATATATATACATGGCCGTATTCATGGGGGGCATTTGCCCCCCCCCCCTACATTTTGAAAAAATGTCATATTAGAGGGGGGGCATTTGCCCCCCCCCCACCACATTAAAAAAAAATGTCATAAAGTTGTTATTTGCCCCCTTCCCCCTCGGAAAAATTCCTACTGAGAGAGAGAGAGAGAGAGACAGTGTTAGTTTTCCAAGTTTATGGAGGAACAGTATCAATGTAAAACTGTTTTGTACATGGCTTTCGTGGAATGTGATATCAAACACACACAAAAACACACAAAGACTGGCGAATACACTCTGGCTCGTACTATATTTTGGGAATGGGTTGCCATCGGGAAATTACTGCATTTTCTGAGAGAAGGACCCCTCCCCTTTTTCCGGGTTTAAGGAAAGGTGGGGAGGGGGAGGAGGTTGGAGGTGACTTACCCCCCCCCCCATTTCCCCCCCCCCCCCACTAAGCCATTCCGTCGTCAGTCGGTGCATGAAATTGAATCTGATTAAAAAAAAAAAGTATTCTGCGAATAATTAATTTACGTTATTATTTTGCCTACTTGTTTGTAGACAGAACATGTGCTGTCTGTAGTCCTAGGGAAAGCTGAATGTGCAGTGCAAATCCAGCTCGCTTGATTCACTCCATTGACAACAAGGTAGGTTACTCCGGAACAAGAAAAACTTGATGGTATGGCTAAAGACAATAGGAGCAAATATTAAAATACAAAAATAAAGAAAGGAAAAAAAAAAGAAAAGTTCAATTGTAATATTTATACTTGTATTCTATTTCTTACCCACGTATAAACAGAACATTATTATGAAAAAAAAATGTTTAATTGGATTACTTGAATAATTATAAAAGTACCAAATCTATATGTTACAATCAATACAATAGCTTTTAACTTCAAGACGTATTTCTTAACTTTATATAGTTTAACACACACACCCTCGCTTTAAAGGTGAAAAGTTTTTATTTTGTATTGAGCGAGTAAACTTTACTTTCTGATAATCAATTATAACAATCAGAAAAGTAAAAAGATTTATGAATAAAAAAAAAATGGAAATGTTTATGCCAATCAAAAGTTTGTTTTTCTTGATTTTTTTTAGGTTGAGTGGGGGTGAGGTTATAAGCTTTTATATTCTCATGACCCTCCCCTCCCCGAACATTTATATTTCAAGGATAACATTACGAATTTTCGTGCAGTTATTATAACATTTCAGATTTTGACGAGTTAATGAGTACTGCTTTATATCGCTTTAAGTTTGTAAAAAAAAAGGGATGTTTATCTCACAATTCTCTCTCTCTCTTTCGCTCTTTCTCTCTCTCTTTCTCTCACTCCTCTCTCTCTTTTTTCTTTTCTTTCCCTCTTTCTCTCTCTCTTTCTCTCTCTTTCTCTCCCTCTCCCTCTCCCTCTCTCTCTCTTTCTCTTACTCCTCTCTTTCTCTTTTTCTCTCTCCCCCTCTCTCTTTCTCTCTCTCTTTCTTTCTCTCTCTCTTTCTTTCTCTCTCTCTTTCTCTCTTTTTCTCTCTCTATCTCTCTCTTTATATATATATATATATATATATATATATATATATATATATATATATATATATATATATATATATATATCTCACTCCTCTCTTTCTCTTTTTTCTCCCCCCTCTCTCTCTTTCTCTCTCTTTCTTTCTCTCTCTCTCTGTCTTCCCCCTCTCTCTCTCTCTCTCTCTCTCTCTCTCTCTCTCTCACACACACACACAGCAGCCGAGACTATACAATAGCCAACAGTTTCCGCACTGTGTGCAAGCTGACCGGAATCAAAAAACCAAAAAAAAAAAAACGCCACTCAAAGACAGCATTCTAGGAATGAATAAACGGAGAAGAAGACTCACCTGACACACTGTAGCAGTAGGAAATCGTTTTCACCTTGTCCACTTCCACATCGATTCGGTCTATGAACGTCTGCACAATAAAATTTACAGTGACGTTCTGACCCGGTACGTGACCGCAGACGTAGCCAGTGGCGCACCATGTACCATTATCAAGAGAGAAGTTGGCTATATTGTGGCTCGTATGATCCGTTGTCCACAAAGTGAAATCTAGCTTTGAGGTCGGCTGTATAGACAAACTGTAGGACTCAAGATATTTAACCTTTTGATCTATGCACTCTGACTCACCTGAAAAAAGGGTTAAAAACCAAATTAAAATAATAGTTTATTAGTATCGTGTACACACACACACATAAACACACACACACATACACACACACATAAAACACTAACAAACGCGCACGCAAACACACACACACACACATATATATATATATATAAAGAATATAAAGATAGTCAAAGGGATACAACTTAATAATAAGGAGTCGACTAATCATTGTATTAGTTAACTCGCTTGGTTTTTTTTTTTTAATTTGTTGTAGATTTTTTTATATCCAAGATATCATCCAGCGTCAGCAGGCTTTTCAACTAGTGTGTGTACACACACACACACACACACACACACACACACACACACACATATATATGCATTTGTTGGTCTCTAAAAAAAGCATTAGATTTTTAAAGGAATTAATACGATAAGCAGGTTGTAATGGGGAGTTCTAGTCGGCCTATTCACGCGAACAACCAGGGCTATCGGGGGTTGTTCTGTAGCGCCCCCCCTTTTTTAAATATCCACACACCAAACACGGGACATCAGTTGCCGTTGAGGTGTCACAAGGAAATACCCGGTGGGTGACGACCATTAGGGTGCAAAGATACCCTGCCTCAAGCCAACATGATGTATTTATTTGCATGTGTCTTCATTGGTGTTAACATTGAAATGCACTTCTACTTCAGTCAGTGCCGTTGTATGACACCCAGGGTGCCGAACTAGAATCGGGCGTCTAAATAGGGATGTAATTTTTTTTTTTTTTTTACACTTTTCAGACCGGGAGGAGGAGGGTGCTTAAAAAATTGTAACTGGAATAGGGCGCCCACTTCGGCTATGACTTCAATACTCTTTTGGACATTTTAAAAAAATAAAAAAAAAACTGAAATTTTTTTTTTTCAAATCGTCATTTTTGGGTTTCGCTTTTTTTAATTTTTGTTATAAATTAAAAATGAAAAAAAAAAATAAAAGAAAACATCATTTTTTTTTGTCTATGCCGCCATTTTTTTCTAAATTGAATCTAAATACAACGACAATATACAGTCGGTGAAAATTCGGATAATATCCACAGTGTCCTCCAGGAAATAACTGAAACTTTGGAATAATGAAGAGAGCCTTGCTCAGAATTGAATCATAATTATCATTTTAATCTCACAGACGGATACATATTGCGTTTATCAAGGCCGTAGCCAGGATTTTGTTTTGGGGGGGGGGCGGCTGGTCGGCTTGGGGGGGGGGGCTGTGCGGAGAGTTTTACATAAGAAAAAATTGGAACTCAATGATAAAGAAGTATATTTTATAATAAAATTTGATTTTTACAATTAATTTGGGAGTGGGGGGGGCTTCAGCCCCCTCTAGCTCCCCCCTCCCTCGGCTACCGCCTTGGCGTTTATAGTGGCTCCCCCATTGACTCATTTAAACTAAAACGACGCGCTTCTTTTTTTTTTTTGTTTAAATATAACAAAAAAAAAACTATAAGGCGACGGTCACTCTTCTGTTTATCAAACACAGGCCAAGTATGGTCAGTGGGAAATGTATGGCCTGAGGGCAAATAATGGCCAGTGTGAAGATTATAGCCATTGTGAAAAGTATGGCCAGTGTATAAAGTATGGCCAGTGTGAAGATTATAGCCAGTGTGAAAAGTATGTTTTATGACGCCTGCGCTCCACATTAATAACGTCCAGTTTATTTTATAAAAAAAAGTACTGCCCACTATTTAAAAAAAAAAGCAACAAAAATTTTGTCCACCCCTGTCTCATACCGTACAACAGCAACACACGGGTTTGCAAAATGATATATACATCATGGATCTAGGACTTATGGTTGCTGAGATCTAGGGCACTCCTTTGTTAATATAGCTTATATAGTAAAAAACGGTACCTAATAAGCCCTTTTTTTCGACCCTCAGAGGTCAGATCGTGAAATGGACTTTTGATGCACACATGGCAGGCCAAGACCTACAAAATGATATATACATCATGGGTCTAGGACTTATGGTTGTTGAGATCTAGGATGATGACAGACAGACAGACAGACAAAACGGGGACGATATAGCATTTTTTTTTTCGAAAATGCTCTAAAAAAAAAAGCAACAAAAATTTTGTCCACCCCTGCCATGTACCGTACAACAGCAACCCACGGGTTTTGTCTGCCTAAACCGCTTCACGTCTTCTTAGTATTGTTAAAAATCATGGTACGCGATGCTAAGGGTCTCAACCGCCTATGATTTTTCAATTTACTATGTATTGTAAACAATCTTATTATGATTTACCAGCCTTTAACCAACCTACTTAATGAATGAAAAAACCTGTATTGCTTGTAAAGTCTATAAACTAGATATTAACCAATCATTAGTAAGCCAAAGTAAAAGGATAATTATAAGTAAAAGATAGTCGGTACGTACTCTATGTATTTATACTAACCGGGAATTTCGGGAAAAGATTCTATTATACTAGCTGTACCCTGCAAAACCTTTCCATAGAAGTTATATCCCCTTAAGCTTGATCGGTCGGCTAGGTTATTTTTTTGGTTTCGGGCAGATCCGATATTTTTCATGATTTTATATTATACTGGAATACTGTTGTATTAATTCTTTACTTTCGATTTAAGATTTAACACAGAGCCTAAATCGCTTATATATATATATATATATATATATATATATATATATATATATATATATATATATATATATATATATATATATTACTAGCTGTACCCTGCAAAACCTTTGATCAGTGGGCTAAGTTATTGTTTTAGTTTCATGATTTTTATTACTATTGTTTACGTTTGACGATTTTAAACTGTAATACTGTTGTATTAATTCTTTACTTTCGATTTAACGCAGAACCCACATCGCTATTATTAATATAGATATTAAAGTTTGTGACTGTAAAACTTCTAAATGTTTTTTTTTTAAATAGCTGACTATAAAAAAAAAAGATATACATTCGTCCAGGGGTGGGGGATTAAGTCCTGAGAACTGTGATAGCCCCTCCCCCCCCCAGTTGCTAATCGTTATTGCCGCTACCGGCCCAGTCATATTGACAGGCCCGTAGCGTGCGGGGGGGGGGAGCCAGGGTGGCCGGGCCCCCCTGTGTTTTGTCTGCCCCCTGCTTATTTTTTCTACTTAGTAAAATGTATTATCTGGCCCCCCCTGCTATTGCCTGGCCCCTGCTGTAGAATGCCTGGCCTCTGCTGTAGAATGCCTGGCCCCTGCTGTAAAATTTTCACGCTACGTCCTATAACTATGATCTCAAAACACTCTCTAAACATCTTCATACAACTATGATCTCACTACACTCTCTAAACATCTTCATTCAACTATGATCTCACTATACTCTCTAAACATCTTCATACAAACAACTATGATCTCATTACACTCTCTAAACATCTTCATATTGACGTCACACCCATAGCCGGAACTAAATATGAGTTTACTATACATACGGTTTAATACATGCTATCTTACACTTTTTATCTGATCAATCGACTCGCGCATAATCAAAAATAAATAAATACATAAATAAAAAGGATATATAAATAATGTTTTTTTTTTCAATTTAACAAATTATTCTTGAATGTCAAGTTGACAATGATTTTGTTTGTGTAGTTGTCTGTTATTATGTTTATGTGTGTGTGTGTGTGTTTGTTTGTGTGTGTGTGTGTGTTTGTGTTTGTGTATGTGTGTATTTTTCCTTGAAAACACACACCTGTAAACTAGAAACATGCGGAAGACAAATCTTTGCAGTTCAGTTTAACAGGATGTGCCCATTTTGATATATGATGTTAAAAGTTTGTTATGCATGGGTTAACATTCATAGTTGCATTTTTCTATATTATGTGTGTTAATACTGATAACATTGGACGAGGTGGATCTTATAGCATTTGGTGTTTTTTATATATATCATATTCACACAATGGGTAACACAGAGAGGCTCAAATTGCTAGGATGTGACCTTGTACACGGCATGTTGAGGGTTAATTTGTGACCTATATATATCTCAATAGCTCCGTTGTTTTTCAACTCATGTAAGAGTAGATACACCGCTTTGTTCAGTTGGTTAAGATTGCTCCATCAGTAGTTTACTTCTTCTATCATTACTGTACTCTATCAACAGTCTACATCTTCTGTTATTACATTGCTCTACTAAAAAAGTGGTACAAATACGAATATTAAAATAATTACTACATCAATAATAATGTACATGTTCCGTCATTATAACACTGCCACGGGAGAGCTTCTGGACTTTGCTGAACTGTTATATTTAACATTGCCAGCCCAATAAATGCAGGGCGGATTACAGGTTCGGGAAACAGCGACTTCTTTCATTCAGCTATGCGCCCCCCTTCCCTTCCCCAGTAGTGCCTCGATTGTTATAGCAGTAACAGCTTTGTTGAGGATATAGAAAGGTCACAATTAAAAAAAAAAAAACAGCAACACTTCACCGTGTAGTGATTACAGGATCTGGACACATATATCTATTTATTACAATGACGTCATGGCCTGTTTGGTGTCGTGTGCTTGTTGTGTGTGTGTGTTGTGTATGTGTTGTGTGTGTGTGTGGGTTAAGGTGGATGGTGTTGATCAAGGAGCATTCTAGAGGATGCTTATGTAATTGTGCTGTCAGGTGAAGTAAGGTGATTGGATGATTATGTCGGGCCAACAATCGTCTGGACAGAGGTCAAAATGAAAAAAGGGAGTCTTCAAGATTTGAGCTGAATGACAGTTTTCTATTGATCATTTTGATAATAATACAATATGTTTAGAGAGTATAGTGAGATCATAGTTGTATGAAGATGTTTAGAGATTGTAGTAAGATCATAGTTGTATGAAGATGTTTAGAGATTGTAGTAAGATCATAGTTGTATGAAGATGTTTAGAGAGTGTAGTGAGATCATAGTTGTATGAAGATGTTTAGAGATTGTAGTAAGATCATAGTTGTATGAAGATGTTTAGAGATTGTAGTAAGATCATAGTTGTATGAAGATGTTTAGAGAGTGTAGTGAGATCATAGTTGTATGAAGATGTTTAGAGATTGTAGTAAGATCATAGTTGTATGAAGATGTTTAGAGATTGTAGTAAGATCATAGTTGTATGAAGATGTTTAGAGAGTGTAGTGAGATCATAGTTGTATGAAGATGTTTAGAGATTGTAGTAAGATCATAGTTGTATGAAGATGTTTAGAGATTGTAGTAAGATCATAGTTGTATGAAGATGTTTAGAGAGTGTAGTAAGATCATAGTTGTTTGAAGATGTTTTGAGAGTGTAGTGAGATCATAGTTGTATGAAGATGTTTAGAGAGTGTATTGAGATCATAGTTGTTTGAAGATGTTTTGAGAGTGTAGTGAGATCATAGTTGTATGACGATGTTTAGAGAGTGTAGTGAGATCATAGTTGTATGACGATGTTCTGGAAGAAGAATTAGACAGACGTATTTAAAGTGTTAGGACGTATTTAAAGTGATAGGACGTGTTTAAGTTGACAATTGTTTGATCTTTATCTTGTCCAGACAATTTCCCCATGGATTATACATCATGTGCTTTTTTTTAAACATTTTCCTCTTGTTTACTATTAATAAAGCTTACGACTTGGAATATTATTTGTATAATGTGATCAGTGACTATATTATTTATAGCCATTTGCGATTACAGCAAAGCTGCCTAGCAATCATTTTCTTGTGTACCATCAGTGGCCCGCGGTCTACTACACGTTACCCACCCCTTGTCAGCACTCCATCTTTAGTGAAGATAAATATCTACCTACAGTAGTTTATTCACGTGCGTACATTTGTTTGTCTCTTTAAGTCGCTAGTACAGATGGAAAGGTGGGACAGACGCCTGAATGGTGTAGAGCAGGGGTGGGCAAACTTTTTCACATTGAAAACTTGATTGTTATCGGCGGGCCACATGTATATTTTGTTGACCTCAATTACAATTTAAAACGTATGAAAATATGAATTAAAGAAACAACCATGTATTTGTCATTTTATTTCATACTCACACTCTATTACACATGCACATAACATTTTAAAATCAATTGCCAATTTGGTAATAAGATTTTACTATTCATAATTATTTCAACAAAAGTTTATTGTTATAATAATTATGAAGACGAAGGAACTTAATTTACCTACAAGCTGACCACAGAGTACAATTATAATTAATGAAAAGTATGTAACTATTCACAATTTTTGGATAATGTTCTTGAACTGTGGAACCAGTTTACTGGTTGTGATTTGCATGACTGCATTTAAATTGCAGTCAGTCAACATCGTAATTGTTGAGGACCCCTTTGAGGGTATCCTTGGCTTGTTGCTAAGAGTATGAGGGCTGACTCAATGATGACTCGTATTTGTATTTGTGTTTCTACCACACACAGTCTCAACAACAATTAAACGTACAACAAGTGACGATGATGAATTCAACAAGTCGTGTGTACAACACCAAGATATATTTATTTATACAAAGGCACCAGTCCGTAACAGGGATCTGGTGACTTCTCATAAGCAAAGATAATCCAAACTGCAGCAAAATAATCCACTATAAAATAAGGGGAACAAATGACGTTATCACTAGTGAACTCTCTCTCTCTCTATTTCCTTCTCACTTCTCTCAAACAGAGACACATCAATCGACCAGCTATCACTTAGTCGGATTGCGACCGGTCACCCCTAGGACCCTCGGTCGAATTCAACCGGTCACCCTGGGACCCCTCGGTCGAATGTCTATAAATCTACCTTACATTATTCAAACACTTTCTTCCACGTGACCCTTAGCCAATCAAATATAATATCGGTTTCTTTCAAACTTTCAAATTAGGGGGTGGAGCCTAGATGAGGAGGGGGGGGGGAGAAGTACGCCATACCGACAAAGATAGTAGTAACTGGACATTCGTCCGGGTCTCCGTCCCTTTGAAGACGCCAACCGGAGTAATAGGCTGCATTCGGATAGTCGGAGAGAATTCTCGTGGAATGTAACGTGTTTCTGTTAACTATCAGTCCTTACTATCAACGGCGGGAGATTTCGCTGTCCACCTGGCTGATGACGCAATTACGGGGGTGGGGTAAAAGGGGGGGCTTGAGAACGGGAAATCATCTGTATATTATTATACATGGTATAATACACGTCTTAATGTTATGAATATTATGTAGTTAAGGGTTGGAGTAAAGGGGATGGTTTCGACATATTAGTCACAACCTGTGACAGTAAGCTTGGCATCAAAGTTTTTTTTAGGTGTGGAAATGCCGCTGATGGCAAATATCCTTAAACCTCCAGCAATAGAACTGACTTGAACATCTCTTTCAGGTCATAATCTGTGCGGAGAGTTTTATATAAGAAAAAAAAATGGAACACAATTATAAAGACGTATATTTTATAATAAAATTTGATTTTTATAATTAATTTGGGGGGCGGGGCTAGAGCCCCCCCCCTAGCGCACCCCCCCCCCCCGGGTACGGGCTTGAACATAGCTGTAAATAAAATGAATATCTCAAGGTTCGAATAACGGGAATTCCAAAACTAAAATACTAGGACATGATCTCTCTGTCTGTGTATGTGCGTGTGTGTGTGGGGGGGGGGATATGTTGAACGCAGTGACTCCGGCACCAGCCAAAACCATTATATTAGGGTATATGGAACAGCTTATATAAATTTCATTTTTTTTTCAGAATTTTTTTTTCAGGACTAGGGTTAGGGTTAGGGTTAGGGTTAGGGATAGGGATAGGGTTAGGGATAGGGATAGGGTTAGGGATAGGGTTAGGGTTAGGGTGTGGAGCAATATTATCTATGGCTGGTACCCGAAGTAAAAAAAAATACGGGTTCGGTCGGACCGAACCGTAGAAACTGCGTATTTTGAATGCCAACTTTTTGTAGAGTTGGCGTTTCATTGACATGTTGTTGTTTTTTTTTTCTCTACATTCGCAATAGGTGGGCGACATAAAGAGAGAAAACTAAAACTTGAAAAAAAAAAAAAATTGAATCCACAGAGAAGTGAAAGAATGTAACATAAATAAATTACAAAAAACAAATAAGCATGCAGCTGTAAGGCTTACATCATCATCATCATCATGATACCCATCGATGAGGACGCATAAAAATTAAAAAAAAAAACACTATTTCTCCCTGTCTGTCTATCATGAGCGGCCCGGCATTCGTAGCCCTGACCCCCCCCCCTCTTTTTATATTGTTAAACCAACATTCCCACTGGCGCCCTCGGCGAAGGCCTCCTTCATTGAAGAATTTTTTTTTTTGTTTGGGCTGGCGGCTGGGGGGGGGGCGAAATCCGGACAAACCCATTGGGGCAAATTCCCGGCAAATCCAGAGGATACCCTCCTCCGCCCCGCCCCGCCCCCCCCCTTCCCCACGCACAGTTTACCTGAGGGTCCCGGGTTCAATCCACGAAGACAGACCTGCTGTTTATATCGTAACTTTTAATGGAGACTTGGGCATTAGTTTGGGGGGGGTAAAGGCGGCCGGAGATGGTGGTAGCCACACAATTTACCTTGATGTGCCACGCCTACTGTTGAGTTTTACACTTCGGCGGCTTATGGCACAAAGGTAAACTTCACTGAATTTAAGTTTGACAAATGTATCGATACTGATTGTCGAATATAGAAAAGATGATTAAGAAAAGATGATCATGAATACAGAAAAGATGATTATGAATGGAAAAAGATGATTATGAATACAGAAAAGAGGATTATGAAAACAGAAAAGATGATTATGAATACAGAAAAGATGATAATGAATGGAGAAATGGTGATTATGAATACAGAAAAGATGATTATGAATGGAGAAAAGATGATTATGAATGGAGAAGAGATGATCATGAATACAGAAAATAGGATCATAAATACAGAAAAGCTGCTTGCTAAACCCGGATACCAATGGACACGGCCCTCATTAAGCTGATGCTTTGCCACGCCCATGATTTATATAGATACATATACTAAGACAGTAAACCTTATCAACTGTATTGACTGGGAGAAAATGATAGAAAATGATAGTTGCTGGGGCAACCGATACTTTGTCGCCCCTCCTGCCCATTGATTTGTCTTTTTTTTTAAATTCAAAATTCTGTCTTATAAGATAACTAGTTGCAAGTACCCGGCTTTGCTCGGGTTTAAAATAAGGTTTTCTGTTTACCTTCTGTTTTCTCCCTACCCCCTCTCTCCCTTCCTCTCTCTCTCCCTCACTCCCTCTCCCTCCCTTTCTCCCTCCCTCCTTCTCCCTCCCTCTCCCTCCCTCTCTCTCCCATTTCTCTCCCTCCCACCCTCCCTCTGCCATCTCCCCTCTCCCCCTCCTTCTCTCCCCCCTGTCCATCCCCCCTCCCTCCTTCTCTCCCCCTTCCTCCTTCCCCTCTCTCTTTGCCCCCTCTTTTTTTATCTCTTCCTCCCATTTCCTCCTACCTCTCCTCTCTCTCCCTTCCTCTCACCTCTCTCTCCCTCCCTAACCCTCTCTTCCCTCCCTTCTTCTCTCCTCGCTCCCCTCCACCTCTCTCCCTCTTCCTCCTCCCTCACTCCCTCTCTCCCTCCCTGCCCACCCCATTCTTCCATCTCTCCCTCCTCTTTCCACACCCCTCTCTTCTCCCTTCACCCTCTCTCTCCTCCCTCCCCTCCCTCTCCCTCGCTCCCTCTCTCCCTCCTCCCCTCTCTCCCTCCCTCCCCTCTCTCTCCCTCCCTCCCTCTCTCCCTCCCTACCCTCCTCTTCTCCCTACCCCTCTCTCTCCCACCTTCCTTCTATTTCTTCCCCTCCTTTCTCCTCCCCCCATCTCCCCTCCTTTCTCTCCCCCCTGTCAATCCCCTCCCTCCCTCCCTCCTACCCTCCTCCTTTTCCTCTCTCTCCCCCTGCCCCCTCTTCTCTCTCTCTTTTATCTCTCTCCTTCCCTCCCTCCCTCCCTCCCTCCCCTCTCTCTCTCTCTCTCTCTCTCTCTCTATATATTGAAGGAAAACGCGTGAAAGCGTTTCACGAGGAAACGGTTAAAACACCCAAATTGATAAAACTGAACGAAGTACAAC
>JAGDYQ010000054.1:2292015-2332994 GCA_021962125.1 Bulinus truncatus | reverse complement strand
TCTATCTAATTATCTAATCTATCTATCTAATCTATTTGACTATCTATCTGTCTGTATGTCTATAAAGCTACATTCTATATATAACAGTGAATGATGCCAACCGATACAATAGTATTTTCAAATTTACCCCGACCCAAGGCTCAGTTAATAATAACTCCCTTAATGAGAACTAAAACTAACTCCCCAAAAGAAAGCAGGAAATGTAATCAAAATGACATGTAACAAAAATGAATTAGAAACAAACTCTTCAGGACTAAGGACACAAAAACCTGATAGCGACCCACGAACGTTGGGTGTAACCACCTAACATCCACGTTCCCTGGTTTATTGTCACAGTCCGCCTGTTAAATGAACCGGTTTGAGCCCACCAAGTCCTGCACTTATTAGAAATGATGAACTTCTCAATTGTGTTACGAATGTATTCATTTCGGTAATGAACATATTACAAGCATTCTAAAGTCCGACATGTCTTAAAATTTAAAAATTTTAAGTATTATAAAAGAAACTATCGATAGAATAATGGTTTTCAACATTTTAAATACAATTGACGGATATTGGATATTTGAAATGTATTGAAAAAATAATAAAAAAAAACGGATATAAACTATTAACATCTTAAGACACAACTAATTTTAAAATGTATATAAAAAAATCATCATTAGTAATGATTCGCCAAGATGTAATTAAATTTTAAATTTGAGATCTGTCAGCTACGGTAAGCACGTTGCAGGCTTTCGAACATAAATGCATCAGGGAAATCCTTCGAATCTCCTACATAGAACACAAGACCAATGCGTGTAAGTCTGGGAAAAAAAATTTCATCCATCGTGGGGGCTTAGGAAACAATTATGGCAACATTCAAGCGAAGAAAGATGGCATGGTTCGGTCATGTGCAGGGGCGGATCTAGACAACTTTGACCCGTGGGGGGGGGGCAAAACTGTTTTCATTGTTGAAAATTGGTCTTAGAGCAAAAAAAAAATGTTTCGATAATTTAATGATGTCTTAACTTGCGGTAACGGGGGAGGCCATGCCCCCCCCCCCACCTAAATACCCTGCCAAAAAACTGTCTTCAAGGAACTGTAGAATGAGACCGTCGCAGAGGGGGCACGAGCGAAAATGTTGGTTTGACGATATAAAAGAATGGACATGCAGATTAACGAATGAATTAAAAACAGCAGCGCAGGATAGGCGACTATGGAGAAGTATATCTGTTGAAGGGGGTCCATGCGTTACCCCAATGATCACATCGTTTGATTATGAAATTAAGTAGTCAAGTAATTCAATTTTATAATTGAAATACTAAATGATGTAAGCAAATATAGAGATGACGAGCAGCTGCATCGTGATTCTTATTCTCGCCCCTGTTTTTAGATAATTTAGTAAAACAAAGATATCTGTCACTCTCATTTGATACATTCTGATGATTCTGGAATCTATGAATCTGTTACGCAGCTACTGCTCAATAATAGCAGCCATCTGCACGTTAAAATTAAAATGTTTGTATAACACCCCTAATCAATTGTACACCTTTGCACCCATACTTTTAGTCAATAAAACATTATGCTCTAGTGAACCATGACTTTCGTGGTGGTTGCCTTGTTCTTCTTGTCCGATTAATTTTTTTGTGTTGTTATATTTTTTTTCACGTATTGGTATACAAACTAATTAAATTTTAAGTACAAATAAAAGGGTTCGAATGAAAAGGGAGGAGGGGTGGGTGGGGGTCACATGGCACCTTGATCGCCCGCGCAATGCCGGGTATAAACAGCCAGTAAATATGTATGTATATATATCAAAGCTACTACACTCATATAGACGTGTTAATACATACCGTTGCCCTTCGACCGATTGCTTCAATAACGTAACCAGGGCTCATTTAGAGACAGGCCCGTAGCGGGGGGGGGGGGAGGCAGGGGTCCGGCACCATCCTGCATTTTGTCTGCCCCTCCCCCCTCTGTTTGTTTGCTCTACTTAGTAAATTTTATTTCCTGCCCCTCCCCCTGCTATTGGCCTAGCCCCTACTGTAGAATTTTCACGCTACGGGGCTGGTTATAGAGGACACTCAGAATCTGCTACAGTAATGTGCGTGTGCTAGTTTGCGACAGAATGAAGTGGTACACAACTTACTACCTAACTTTTAACTCTTTTGCTAAATTTAGTTCATATTTTTACGTTTAAGGCTGAAAGAGAAATGACCACGACGAATATTTTATTTTTATTTTTACAAGGGCGGCTATTCATCATTTATTTAAAAAAAAAACACTTTAGTAAGAGTTAGTTCCAATTTTAATCAAGTATCAAATACATGCACTAGTGTATACATCAATTCTAGTTTTATTAACAAAATGCAATCAATTTTTCCCCGTAAATAAATAAAAAAAACATCATGACCTATATATATATATATATATATATATATATATATATATATATATATATTAGGGTGGTCCAAAATAACTTTTTGTCAATTTTTTTTAGGAGCATTTGGTTTTTTGTGTTTCCTTTTACTTTAAAACAGCACAGAAAAAATTTCATGAATATATGACTTCATTTAGTACTGCCTCATCGACACTGAAATTTTAAATAATTTTGAATGAATTTTTGAATGTGAGTATGTATATATAAAACACACATAAAATGCTAGAAGGTTCTGAAAAGTTTTAGAAAAATCTATATAATTCTAGAAGGTTCTGGAATGTTCTATGAAATCTCTAAAAGGTTCTAGAAGCTCCTAAAAAAACGTGGAAAACTTGAGAATGTTCCGGGAAATTCTAGAAATCTCCAGAAATTTTGATTATCATATAAATAGCCAGCTTTACCAGTGCATTTCAATTTAGTTAAAAAAATCAAGTGTTTTAAGATCAAATGTTGCGGCTCTATAAATAGCATTCATTTAGTTATGACTAGTTTGGTCGAAAAGTGTTGTTCATTTAACTGGCATAGAAGCTGACACAACTTCAGTCCATTGAGCTAGGTATTTCCCCTAATTGAGCCTACTGGCCAATGGTATATTTACAAACACAGCCGTCTGGCAGTCAGTTGGTACTATTTTTTCATGAACTATTTCTTTGCTTGTATACTGTCGAGTTGACATGCCATGACTATTGAGCTAGGTACTTCCCCTAATTGAGCCTACTGGCTCAATTTGTTTACAAACAAAGCCGTCTTCAATAAGACATTTGGGGGTAGTACAACTGGACCGGATGTGCTGCTATTCAAGCGCTTTAAGACGTTTTGGCCAAATATAAGACAGACAGAATTTAGTATATGCCACAATGTTGGACTGGAGCAAAATCTCAAGCCATTAAAAGAAGAAGTCATCACATTTTGTTCAAATATCCTCCAAATGAAAGACAACTCAAGATATTTGACACGTGAAGATTGCAAAGAACTTCTGACTCTGAATTTTATCTTCCTGGGAGGAATTCCCCCCTTGGGGTGCGTTTCCGTGTTCCAGGAGCTTATCACCATGCAAGGTGGATGTCTAAAATAATCTACATCATGAAGTATTATCTCTTCCATCATCAACTCAAGCTGACTAATCATGAAGACAGATCAATTGCATAATTTGGTATCTTTGCATCTTTGGTTTACATTAAAGCTTGTCCCATTCGACATCTCTGGTACCTTATTGCAGAACTCATTTTTCTGGTTCTCTTTTCTCAACGTGTCTCAATGGATGAGAAAAACAGCCTTACTGGTTGCTTGAGGCAATTCATGGAGAAATCTTCTGATGATCAGAAAGAAGAAAGGTGCATCCGCAGCACAAATGATCCTTCTGCACTTCATAATATGACATTAAAATATTTTGTGACCTCGTCATCGCTGCTCTTCTTTAATGCTCTTCTGCTTCTCACAATTTTTCTTATGACTGATGTTTCCACCTGGCAACAAACTCCATCCTTTTAGAAGGCAACAGCAGTGGTCTCTTCCTTGAAAGTTGTCAATGACTGTGCCGAGCGGGGAATGGCACTGGCTTCATCATTCTACTCATCTCTCACCAAATCAGAGGAGGTAAAGCAGTACTTGCTCCAAATTGTTGAACAGCATCGCAAAGAGTTTCCAGATGCAAAAAAGTCAACTGTGCTGAAGAGATCGCAACTTAAAGATCTTCGGGACTCAGAATTTACAGACTAAAAAAAACTTTTAAATTGTATTTTTGAATGGCGTACTTAGAACTACTCTGCAATACAGCCAGGTTAATGTGCCATGTAACTAGTATTATTTTACTGTTTAATTCCTACTGTGTAATAAATATAATTGTTCTTTGTATCTAAAAAAACAGCATTTTAAACCTTGCAAAAATTTTCATTTAATGCAACTGCCGAATACCATAAAACAATAGATAACAAGTGCACTGAGGCAGTATTTATAGGAGCCCAATTGGTGTGAAATTTATTATATACATGCTTTAAATCACAGTGAATCAGAAAACTAAAATGCTCACGATAAAAAATCAGCTTTATTTTTTTCCATCCTAAAGTGAGCCACCCTAATATATATATATTTAAGCTAAATAATAGATGTCTATGTTTTATATGAACAAAATTGTTCTTTTGCAGCCTTTATTTAAAAAAAAAAATCAACCCTTGCACTAACCGTGATAGACGTATACATAGATCTGTCACAGTTTAGAGCATCGGTTCTCAATCTTTTGTTTATAGCGACCCTGCCCCCAAAAGGTGTGCGAAAGTTATGTCCCCCGGGCTATTCCCACACGTATGTTGGCCAATAAATGTTGTTATTTTTATAATACAGTGTGTTTATCTCTCTAATGCGATACTTGGGTAAAGGACCGGCCTCAGACCAACTTGACCCATTGCTCCTAATTGGGTCCCGCGCCTGGCGCCCCCCCCCCCCCGCAATTAACATTTATATTGATAGTAACAGTTGTTATTGTAAAAATGATTAGAAGAGGGGGACCTAGCAAGCATCCGTTAAATTGGGCCCCGCAATTCGTAAGGCCGGCCCTACTTGGGCCCCGTGGTTTGGCTATTCTATGATTAAAGTCTTACAGTCATGCAGGTTTACATATCTAAAAGAGAGACCCACCAGGGGGAAACTGACCACTGGTCAGAGACATTGGGCTGAATGGCTTAACAGATGAAGGTATAATGCCCCCCCCCACTGTTAAAGATACCTAAAAGCCCAGACTTAGCAACCATTTCTGCCTATGACCCCCCCCCCACTGTTAAAGATACCTAAAAGCCCAGACTTAGCAACCATTTCTGCCTATGACCCCCTCCCCCCCACTGTTAAAGATACCTAAAAGCCCAGACTTAGCAACCATTTCTGCCTATGACCCTCCCCTCCCGCCCCCCCCCCCCAATGCATCTTTGCCTAGGGTCCGTAGACAAGACACCGCAGAACACAATGTCCGAAAATATACACCAATGCGCCGTTATAGTCACAATTGATATGGTCTCCATAGATTCTGTCTTTATATATGTATATATATATATATATATATATATATATATATATATAGTCTCACAGGTTTATAGATAGTCTCAATGGATCTAATCTTAATACATACTTATTTTCAGTAGATATATTCAGAGGCGGATTTAAGGACAGGCGCTTCGGGCGTATTAAGGTGGGCCTAGTAAAGCCCAATAATAAACCCTTTAATATCTCTATCAGTCTCTAAAGGGCCCAACATTTTATTCTGTATTCTGAGCCCGGGGCCTCAACTCATATTAGTCCGCCCCTGGATGTGGTATTAATAGACACATTTTTTTTTCAGTAGATATAGTATTGATATTAATGTTATTTTATTCTGACATAGACATCATAGGATTCAACCCCGTCCAGTCAATTCGATCTTCAATAGTAGAAGATAGAAAAATAAAACACGTCAACACACACTTCACACACACACACGCGCACCACGAAAAAGGATCTTTATAGTACCGTCATTTGACGATGGTCATCAATCATGATATTGAAAAAAAAAAGACCGGGCAATAACCAAATGGACATTTATCGACGTGTCCCTCATCCCAAAACAGGGAGGGAGAGAAACACACACACATACACACACGACCATCAGGCATTCGTCCAGTGGAAGTGGACATCTTCGATTACATAGATTGTAATGTATTCGTATTGCGCTGAATTGTTCCAATTGTCCCGTCTGAAAAAAAAAATTCAATCTTGAGAGCGATTACAATAATCATTATGGACGAAGTATTTAATTAAACTCCAATGGAGGTTTGAAAGTAAAACTATTACGAATGAGAATCATGTCCAATAAATAAAATAAATTATGTAATCTACTCGAAGGATTTCTATCATTATACTTTTGAATAACGGGGTCGAGTACACACGGTATCTATAAAAGGATTCGAATCCCTTGTATATTCGAATACATTGGAGGCAGAAACAATAAAAAAAAAATGAATAGGACACAAATGGTAGCTCATTATTTTCCTTGTCATCTCACACTGAAGGAAACGGAAATTCCCAATCACGTATTGGCGGCATAGGTCTGTTTTTCTTCCCTTTATGATTCATTCACACCGAAAATAAAGGGAAATTCCCAGTGCGGCGTTGTGACATTAACGGAAAAGTACAAGAACTGGTAGTGTTTTTATGATAGATATAAAGACTATATAGCTAATGTTTATTATATTGATATCGGAAAGTGTTGTAAAGAAGGTGCTTAAACGTAAAAAAGAAAAGAGTACGGGTGTATTATAAGTCCATTGACTGGTTGGCTTTACCAGGTATTTGTTAAATTCTAAATTAGCAGGGGTAATAAAGGTTTACGATTTCATGTTTCAGGGAAAAAAAAGCGTGCCCATGGACCTTTCTCACATGTATTCCTGCGCGTCAGCTGTCTTTGTGAAAAGATCATAATGGGCTTCCGGTCGCTTTGTGTTATTGACAGAGGCGCCGAGAGCCAACAAGGGCCCCAGGGCAGGACATCATTGCGGGCCCCTATTTAAACAATGAGTCGTAAAAAAATTGACATGGTCGGGGCGGCCGGGCCCCCTTAAAGATGCGGGCCCCCTGGCAATGACCCCCCTGCCCTCCCCTCTCGGCGTGCCTGGTTATTGATATTTATATACTTGATTAATACTAAGCTCGATAAATTCTATTAATTCTCGATGATTTTTTTCTACATTTTCGTCTCATCTAAGATATAATGAGTTTAAATTTATTACCAAAATTTAATTTTTCTGACGTTGACAAGTTTTTAAAGTCACAGAATGTCCCGATATCAGATTATGTAGAGACTTATGTAGGTACTTATGTAGGGCATATGTAGAGACTTATGTAGGGATTAATGTAGGGACTTATGTAGGGTCATATGTAGAACAGTATATTTTTGGTTAGCATATATTGTGCGATAGATAGTAATTAAAAATCGGTAGTAAAAGGTTTGAAACTACTACCTCATTATGATGAGGTGACGTCAATGATATTATTTTTTTTAACCATTCTACTTTTTAGCTTCAACTTTTAAGATAATAATAATAAATAATCACACTGAAAAATATATTAAATTTTGATTATTTGATTTTCATGATTAACATTAAAAGAATAGCGGCAACAGAAATTTATTACTCGCAAATTCGCGTACATTAATTGGTACCGGAAGTGTATCTTGTCCATTTAAACAAACAATTCAGTAAGGGGACTACTTTTTGAGAAAGATGTATACCTTATGCTGTAATATCATTATTTATCATTCATCGTTTTATAGATTTTAAAATCTTTTGGCAAGCCTAGAAAATTTTCTGCCTGCCAAGCTTGGCATGCAAGCAGCATATTTGCCATCCATGGTATACCTAAATATGTAATTTAAATTAAAAAAAAAAATGATATGTTTCTAACCCTTCCCAAACCGAAAGGCTTAAACAAATGCTGCTCTGGATGTCCGAGTGGTCAGTCATTTCCCTGAGTTATGTGGACATTTTTTTTAAGGGAAATAAATGCTGTAAGGTTTCAACACGGTCTTTCTCTCAAAGAAATAAATGCTGTAAGGTTTTAACACGGTCATTCTCTCAAAGAAATCACAGGTGAAAAAAAGGAACCATCTAATAGAATAAAAGCGATTTGGGTTCTGCGTTAAATCGAAAGTAAAGAATTAAATACAACAGTATTCCCAGTTTAAAATACAATCATGAAAAAAATCGGATCTGCCCGAAACCAAAAATAACCAAGCCTACTGATCAAGCCTAAGGGGATATAACTCTATGCAAAGGTACTAGGTTAAAGCTAGTAGTTTAATATTTACCAAAATATAAAATAGATGTGTAATAGCTGTACAACGTGATCACCAGACAAGCACTCAAGTTAATGTCTCTGTCTTGTTCAGTTGAAGGAAGTTTGATTCAAACGTGGATTCAAGTGTTGATTCAAATGTTGATTCAAACGTTGATTCAAATATTTCTTCCTTTAGAGTTTAGAGGCTAACGGAAACCTTAAATAGAATGATAAAATAGATATGTATTGAAAAAAAATGATAAAAAAGTAATTTTAGATTATCACATTATTGTATTCCATATGTAATATTAATAGTAATGGAAAGAAAATATCTATCACAAACCACATCACATTTAAAAGGAATTTAAAGTTAAGAAAACTCGTTTATACAGTCAATTTTTTTTTTTAATTCAATTGTGTGTACCCATCAAGTTATACAGGTTAATTTACGTATTTATTTATTTCTACTTATCTACTAATGTAAACACGTATTTTCCAACAGATTGCATTCAACCACTTATAAAATTTTAATACTGATAATTTATAAAAAAATGTGTGTGAGATAAAATCTCTCTAGCCCTGCAATGTTGATCTTTGTTGATAATTAAAATATCCACTACACTCCAAGACGATTATGTATTTATAAGGATTAATGAAATATTGTCTGTATGGTATGTATGCATGTATGAACTATGTGCACGTGCACTTATGTGTAAATAAATATAGAAAAATAAATAAACATTAAACTGCTATTCGTTTTTAATTGTTTTATGCAACAATTCCCCCCCTCCCCCATTTGGCAGTAACTTTCTTTTACTAAATACATACATAAGATTGTCCACTTTTGTTTCTCGAATCCTTACAATGACACTAAATAGCGTAAGTTGGTGAATCAAGGCATCCAACAAGAATTTTTGTTTCGTTTTTTTTTTTAAAGTTTCATTTTTTTTTCAATTATTTCTTTTGTATCAAACAAGAGTGTCTACTGGTCCGACATTCACATCTCAAATTATGAACGTGAAAATAAAATTTACTTTCAACAAATTGATTTTCAAATAAGTTGGTTCAACGGTGTCAAATATCACACACAACCTCTTTTGTTTCAATTATATTGTTAAACAAACACACAAACAAACACACAAACAAACACACAAACAAACACACAAACAAACACACAAACAAACACACAAACAAACACACAAACAAACACACAAACAAACACACAAACAAACACACATAACAACACGCGTATTGTCTGGGTCACGGTGATCTGTTATTGTCTAGGCTAAATCATCTGTAAAATTTCCATCAGTAATATCCTTCCACTGATCCATGCATTCCATGGATTACTCTAACCTCCCCCCCCCCACACACACACACCAAAAGGATTAGAGTTGAGAGAGGGGGACTGAAGGAAATAATAACAACGATGGGAAATAATAATAATAATAGAGTGATAGACGGATATATTGTTAATATATTGTGTGCCTTAAATATACAATACACACACACACACACACAAATATACATACATATATTAAAAAAATAAATTAAACACATTACAGCCAGTTTGTGTGTTGTGTTTAATACTACGGCTGCACTGCGTTGTTGTTTATGTTGTGTTTGTTATTTTATTATCATGACTGACAGAAGTGGCTTGGCGATGTGGGGCAAGGGGGCATCACGCCCCGCCCCCCCACGGGCGCTATTCACAAAAGGGCGCTAAATGGTCCGCAAAACATATAATATGGGGAAGGGCGGCGTTAACAGGGTATTGTGCCCCGGGCGCGATTTTGAGCTCGCTACGCCACTGATCGATGGCTGTAGAACAATAGAAATGTTTTCGTCAATATCCTGGAAATAAAAGGAACATGGAAAACCATTTTCTTTTTATTGTGTGTGGAAACTCGAAACTTTTTCTTTTATTATCTCAAATCATGTATTCAAAAGATTATCTAAAAAAAAATAATGATACATTTTTTTTGTATAGAATTATATGGAACCGAATTTTAGGGGGCTTTACGGCGCAGCGTTCGCCCAATCAGATATCAACATAATTACAGTAGACATCCGACTGTCAGGCCGGGCGATTATCCAAACTTTTGGCTTTAAAATAATAACTCGAAACATAAAATGAGGCCCATCTTACCACATATTGTGTTGGGTGGTTTTAATCTCCGGGGCCCCAGAAATAACTTCCTTCGTGTTTCGTGGAGGGGAAAGGGGGGGGGAAGGAGGGGCAGCTCATTTGTTGGCAAACCACGCCTAGCCAGAATGTGAGATAGCCAGATGGTTAAGAAAATTTTAAACTATTAATGTTTTTTTTTTGGGTTAGGTTCTAACAGTTAGGACAAAAAAAACGTCCCGCTGGTAAAAATGGGAAGGGGTGGGGGGTGGAGGCTCATTACTAACAAAATTAGGTCAGCCAGAATGTGACACATCAAAATGAGGTCAGCCATAATGTGCGACATGAAAATTAGGTCAGCCGGAATGTGAGGCATCAAAATTAGGTCAGCCGGAATGTGCGACATCAAAATTAGGCCTGCCGGAATGTGCGGTATCAAAATTAGGTCAGCCGGAATGTGAGACATCAAAATTAGGTCAGCCGGAATGTGCGACATCAAAATTAGGCCTGCCGGAATGTGCGGTATCAAAATTAGGTCAGCCGGAATGTGAGACATCAAAATTAGGTCAGCCGGAATGTGCGACATCAAAATTAGGCCTGCCGGAATGTGCGGTATCAAAATTAGGTCAGCCGGAATGTGAGACATCAAAATTAGGTCAGTTGGAATGTGAGACATCAAAAATAGGTCAGCCTGATTGTGAAACATCAAAATGATTGGGAATTCTTTTTTTTCCCTATGATTAATTTTTCGACAAAATAAATTTCTTGACATGTAACCTCCATACCACTTGGGAGTGGGAAGGGGAAAGGGCGTAAGACAGACGGCTAGTTTACCTGTTCAGCGGGACAACTCTAATTACCTTGGTCGAGTGCCTTTCACTCCTTCTTGATTTTTAACCGTGTTCAAAAATAAATGGTCTTCATTCTAACCTTCTACGCATATACATTTTTTTTTTTGAAACAAATAGTCTAAGCTACAACTTTAGACATAACAATTTTTTATACCAATACTACAACTTTAGACATAACAATGTATTACCAATGCTATAACTTCAAACACAACAGCTTTACAGATCAAAAAGTAAAGATGTCGATCAGTTTTATGAAACATTTTGAACAACTTAGAAAAGTTTAGTGCGAAAATGTTTTCGGAAGGTAAACACTAAGCAGTGGCGTAGTGAGGGGCTAGGGGAGCATCATGCCCCGGGAGCTATTCACTAAGGAGGGGCACCAAATGGTATATTATATGGTATTCGAATGGGGGAGGCGCTAAAAAGGTATTCTGCCCCGGGCGCTAGTTCAGCTGGCTACGCCACTGACACAAAGTACTGGTTAAACTGGTTGATGTCTATAAGAAGAGATTTTAATAATAAGAAGAAATCGACAGTGCAAGTTTTACGTCACCGCCACAAGAAGTACAAATGACGTCAATACATTACACAGCTCTACACAATATGACCAGACGCCATACGTACTATGGGTGAAAATTATCGTACAAGCAGTTGCGTGGGAAGGCTACTGCGGGTGTTGCAACCACACAGGGCGTCACAATAGCTAACAACGGCTCAATAGAGAAATTATTGTTGTTGTTGTTTTCCCCTTGATACTGTATAAAAAATCTATATAAATAATAGCGATTTGGGTTCTGCGTTAATTCGAAAGTAAAGAATTAATACAACAGTATTCCAGTTTAAAATAAAATCCTGAAAAAATCGGATCTGCCCGAAACCAAAAATAACCTAGCCTACCTATCAAGCCTAAGGGGATATAACTCTATGCAAAGGTTTTGCAGGGTACTGCTAGTATATATAAAATATGGATTATGGATAGAGCTATTTATATTAAAATGCAATGCCTCATTACTTGTACAAGGGCTAGACTTGTAGATATTTAAAGTTAACCGCTTAAATTGGGTATAAGCAACATATCAATTAAAATATAAATGTATGCTAGTTGTCAATATCTAGATACTTGACACATACATAGAATACTAAATACATGATCCATAAAACAGAAACTGCATGCAAAAAAAATCTGAAATAATTTTTTAGCAACATAAAAAGGCGAACGAAAAAAACTTCAGTCTAAAATCAAATCTGTGTGTATAAATGTTCATAGATTTGAATATATACTCATTGATGTATTATTACCTAACCCGACAAGATAGATATTAATTTTGTGAACAGGAAGCAGGACATTAGCAGAATGGGCGTCCTTAACAACAGGGGGGATTCTCGCCAGACTATGATGTCATGATAAGGTGAAATTACATTGAATCCTGCTATTGTTACCTGAACGTCTGTCATACAGTCACGTGGATGATGTAGACATTTAACTAATGTGTGCAAATAGACTAGCACATTGTTCCCCAGAGCTGAAACTGCTCCGTGCTGATAGATGAGGATCAAACACTACCTATGTGTTAGAATAAAGTATCCTACAAATCAACTGAAACGGTTACACGTACAATTTTATTAGAGCATTTTCGAAAAAAAATATTCTATTGTCCCCGTTTTGTCTGTCTATCTGTCTGTCTGTCTGTCCGTCATCACCCTAGATCTCAACAACCATAAGTCCTAAACCCATGATGTATATACCATTTTGTAGGTCTTGGCCTGCCAAGTGTACATCAAAAGTTCATTTCGCGATCTGACATCTCAGGGCCGAATATAAGAATTTCCTAGGTATCGTTTTTGCTTATATTTTAAATATAAATAATAAAAGCTAATCAAAGGGGCGTAGTCATTATTTATTTTTGTAACAGTTATTCAACATGATTACTTCCCTCTCTTTTTATCAAAACTCATACGCGTGGAGCAATATCTATGGCTGTAACCCGTCCGGCGTAACCGTAGCCACTGCGTACACGAAAATGCTCTAAAATGTCCTTTGTCCGAAACGGAAAAGGCTTAAATTGCTTATTTTTTAATAGTGACCAAAGTTTTCAAATATTCTTGTGGGCGTTATATCTACTAGAGGCTGAGAACCCCCATGAAATGCCCATAAAATAGCGAAGTCATTTTTGGCTTCTCAGCCAATGAAATGTAATCAGATTCCCCTTTCATTAAGGCTGGTACAATAAAGATCCTTACAGTGAAAGGGGGGCCCTTTACCAGCAGTGACCTAGTTTTCCTATCTATAAGTACGGCTCTCATCATAACAAACACGAATGTATTAAGCAGTCATAACAAATATATATATATATATATATATATATATATATATATATATATATATATATATATATATATATATATATATATATATATATATATATATATATATATAATCGTATCAGTGATATTAAATGTAAGCATACCAATCAATCAGCGATATAAAAAAAACATAATGATTTGTCACAGATGGATCCCCAATATTTTGAGGAGTTTTCTTTCTTTTAATTCAGTCGTCAGGGACCATATTTTAGGAGATCACAGAACCAATCATCAAACTTTCAGAGTGCAACTGTTATATATATATATGTATATATATATATATATATATATATACATATATATATATTATCTATGGGGGTATCTTTCAGATATAAGCAATGTCGTTTTATTATATTACAGGAGAGAGAGAGAGAGAGAGAGAGAGTCATTTACCAAGGGGAAACAATCTATTTTTTCCACTTCATTTTATGATAAAAACAAAAATTTACAAGACTCAAAGGAAATGCGTAGAGTTAACCCCCTTTTAACCCCCCCCTCCTCCCACTTGCGCCAATTCGAGGTAAAGTTAAAAAAATTCAATTTTTTGAGAATTAATTGTACACTTGTAAGTTCTAACTTTTTTTTTTTAAAACAGCCAGCTTGAAATGTAGACATTTTTATAAAATCTAGACAATGTGAATGAAATACCAGTACTTAGATTTGTACTTTTGATGGCCGGTCATACGTCGGTAGTTTATTCTTTTGTGCAAGTCATGTGCAAACAACAATACGTTGCACCGTTTATTTATTTTTTAGACAAATCAGTCAAAAGTTACAAAAAAATTGTATGCAAGATGACTTGGGGGGGTGCTAAGAACTGTTTACTCGAGGCTGTGCGCGCGCACGCATTGCAAGGCAACACTCATGAACTTTTGTTATCTCATTTAGCAGGTCTTAACGCTGCACACAAGAAATTTCAAGTTGTTTTTTTGTTCCCCACAATTGCATATCCAATATATTAACCGCACACAGCCTTCGGGTTATTAGAAGGAGCGTTCACCCCCCCCCCACACACACACCGGCCCTGAATTTAACCTATAAGGTCTTGGACACCCCGCCCTGCTTTTAGGATCATTCCAGAATGATTATGGATATAATAATTATTATTTGTATTATTCGTTTTTTATTATTTTTATAAGTAAAGTACAGCTTAAACCAAACAATAGTTGTTTTTTTTTTTAAACTGCTCAATTATAAACAGATATAAAAGAGTTGTTCCTTTCACTCAGCGGTTCCTTTCACTCAGCGGTTCCTTTCACTCAGCGGTTCCTTTCACTCAGTGGTGCCTCTCAATGGTTCCTTCGACTCAGCGGTTCCTCTTGCTCTGCGTTTCCTTTCATTCGGCTGTTCCTCTCGTTCGGTGGCAAATTGTGTGCCGAGCACATGCGCGCACAGCTTAGAGGGGGGGAATCTTGGTCTTATAGTTAATAGTATTCATGAGCAACGTTCACTTTCTATACGTACAGCCTAAAGAGTATTTTAAATATCGATTCCATAAAGTGTCCCTCGAGTTAAAAAAAAACAACATACAAACTAAAAGCTGATTAAATTTGCCCTGCACGCTGTTAAAATTTATCTCAATTATAACAATTAATCTACAACCACGTTGTAACTGCCTTGTAATCTTTTATTTTATTTAATTTTTTTAAAATATCATTTCCCATGATGCTTGATAATGAAAGGCATGATACAGGAAGAAAGGAAGTTATACTAGCTGTAATTAAAGATTTATGATTTCCTTGTTATTTTATGAAAAACGGACAATTTTTTTGTGTGTGTCTTCTGTCATTTGCAATGAAGATGAGCCACTTGGAGTTTCCGAACGACGTTGACATAATAAACACACATTCACCTACATGTTTTGGTTGTTAGTGAGTTTGTGTGCGTTTGTGTGTCGTCGACATTTTACATGGTGTGTGTACATGTGTGTGTGTGTATCTGTGCAGGACCTCAATGTGGGAGGCATTTAGAACAATCAGGGACCCCCGAGAATTGACAGGTTGTGGTGGTGGGGAGGAGGGGATTCCTGTGAAATTTGTTTTCGTTTACCTAATTTTCTGAAGCCAAGCTGGGGGGGGGGGGCACGGAAAAAAGGGGGCACGGGAAAATGGGGCTCCCCTTTTTTTGAGATTGTCAATGTTGAGGTTGTCAATGGCCCTAGATTTTAAGGGCTGCGGCCCCCAACAATGTATATAAAATTATCTCCGCAGTGCTGACATAGCGTATGATCATAATCCCCCATATGTCCAGAGTATCCGAGCCACACGTTGCTCGTCCACCCTTCCCTCCTCCTCCGCCCCCTCCCCCCAGGGAGCTCAGTGTTTTATGTCTCCCGTGGTTCCTCCATGGTATTTGCACAAATCACTATGGTTAGGGCGGGGCGATGAAAGACGGACGATGCAAAAAAAAGTGCCAGTTAGAGCCGTTATAAGATTTAAAAGACAACATTTTTTATACTTACAGGGACATATCAACACACACGCACATAATGTCAGAACTGGTAATTTGATATACCTATTTGTTATGTTTTGTTACTAGGAAGTGCCATGTCAATTATTCAACGATGAATTAACGAAATAGTGGTATAACGAGATGGCCTTGAAAAGAGACTGCTTTGTAACGAGACTGCCTTGTAACGAGATGACCTTGTAAAGAGATTGACTTGTAAAGAGATTGACTTGTAACGAGATGGCCTGGTAAAGAGATTGACTTGTAAAGAGATTGACTTGTAACGAGATGGCCTGGTAAAGAGATTGACTTGTAACGAGATTGACTTGTAACGAGATGGCCTGGTAAAGAGATTGACTTGTAAAGAGATTGACTTGTAACGAGATGGCCTTGTAAAGAGATTGACTTGTAACGAGATTGACTTGTAAAACGATTGACTTGTAACGAGATTGACTTGTAAAAAGATTGACTTGTAACGAGATTGACTTGTAAAAAGATTGACTTGTAACGAGAGTGACTTGCAGCGAGATTGACTAGAAACGAGATGGCCTTGTAAAGAGATTGACTTGTAACGAGATTGACTTGTAACCGGATGGCCTTGTAAAGAGATTGACTTGTAAAGAGATGGCCTTGTAAAGAGATTGACTTGTAACGAGAGTGACTTGCAACGGGATTGCCTTGTAAAGAGATCGCATTGTAACGAGATGGCTTTCCAAAACCTTCATTGATCTTTTTCAGAAGATTTAGTAAAATCTTACTATTTACTTTGTCTTTTGCTTCCTATTGGGCCACAATCATCCTTACTTTACCTGATGTAGGGAACAAAGTAATAATGTAATCGTTTGCAAAGGGAGATAAGTCAAAAAAATGAAGGAGAACGCGAAAGGGGACACCACCCTATTTTCCAAATTGCTTCCAGAAGTTGATACTTGGGCAAACTTTGCGAGTCGAGAACTTTTCTGTAGGGGAATTCCCTATGGAGTAGCCCACCGCCAATTGCGACATGAGTATCGATATTTTAAAGAAAACTAAGATAACGATATTTTAGCATACCAAACTATCTATATTTTCGGATTCAAAATCTGATTTGTAGATTTTTATAAACTAATTATCGGATACTAATTGTTATTAATTACCCACCAAATTAACTCACCAAATTAAAATAGTACAATGATACAACTGTACAGATAGAACCCGAAAAAAAAACATTTATAAAAAATAGTGTGAAAATCGTTTCAAGAATCGACTGCGTGTTAAAGTAATCGACAAGCCATCCCCCCAACTAAATATTTTTTTTTATCTCATCGAGAGGCAAAGGTTATGCAAACAGTTTTGCGTCTAGCGTTCATGAGCGCAATTCCCAACAGAGCTTTCATCTGCCAGAGTAATGTCCCCTTGTGATTCTATTTTTAAAACATGCTCTGCTTTACCACTTTACCCCCACAATGTTGACCTAGACGGGGGGGGGGGGGACTCCAATCTTTGAAATTCGCCACTGAAATTGTTTTGTTTTTTTCATTTCTTAAGGTTTTTTTTTCAGGAGAAAAGATATACATGGTATTCTTATCACGGTGGATATAATAATACTTCTTCATGATTTATTGATTTTTAAATACTTTCTATTTGAAATTATAGTTTGATATTTTATCATGTGCCGGTTTGAACAGTCCCCAAATGTTGCATATGGATTACAAAACCAATAGACTTGCCATATGGATCACAAAAACCAATAGACTTGCCATATGGATCACAAAAACCAATAGACTTGCCATATGGATCACAAAACCAATAAACCTACCATATGGATCACAAAACCAATAGACTTGCCAGGTACAAGCTCAACGACCCGATGGGTCAAAAAAAATCAATCACTTCTGGACTACGACAAGTGCCGCATTTCTTGGACCGGAAGTGTGTCACGCCTAGTCACAAAGTGCACGCCCATCTTTCAATGGAACTTATAAGGAGGGAGGGGTGTATACGAGGCAGGTAGTCCTAGAAGAAAATTGACCTCAGAGCGGGGGGGGGGGTGGGCTTAGGCCAAGGCCTAGTCAGCCTATCTGTAAATCCGGCCCCGGTGGTCAGACGTATTTTTTTTAATTCGTAGGATAAGGTGGGCACTAGGGTGATAACAAAAAAATTATTTTTATGAAACCACTTGCAATCGAGGAACTTTTATGTGTAATTTAAGAATATCAATTGCATTTTTGATTTTTTTTAAAAAAGTTCCCCCTCCTCCCCTTTTTCGGAAGAAAAAAGTGGAAAAATATTTCTTTTTTCAAAAAAAAGGACATTATTTTTTTTAGCTTAACTCAAAAGAGTAATAATAATAACTAATCAACTTTTATTAACAAATAAGATACAGATCAGTTAGTAATATGTACAGAATGTACAAGAAATGTTTAAAACATATTTTTTCCTATGAACTTCAGATTCAAAAATTGAAATTTTCTCGATTTTGCATGAAGTTCCTCCATCAGTTTCACAGCACGTTCAGCAATTTGGTTAGATCTGGGAATGTCAATTAATGACTTTTCGACTGACCAATGGGTCTTTAAACACTTAATTGCATTCTTGCATTTTATCCTGATGAGTGAGGTAAACAGTTCATTGAAGGACGCTTCATTATAGTGTTGAGAATGGAACCAAGCATTTGCCCATTCGTAGCAGACAGAAGTTGCAGGCAGGAGTGAGGATGTTGCGCCACCCTGGTATCAGAAAAAATGATATAACAGTATATATCGCACGTGAGTTCCATCTTGCCTGAGTGTAAATTTGGTAGATTCTTCAGATGATGCGAGGCCAACGTGAAGTTGTTTCGTAATGACGATATGCCTGACATAATTCATATAAGAACTTGAAATCATCTCGCCATCCAGGGTTCTCGTCATTGTGCTAACATCATTGTCGCAACGAGGCGGTAACCATCCTGAAGCCTAGTGACATAGTTTTGTGTTAATTGGTCAATGAAGGAACAGTTGAGTTTTGGTTTTCTCGTTGGCTCTTGGATAAAAAAATTCATGACATGTTTCAAAAGGAGGTCGAGTACATGGTGCTGACACCCAATATATTGTGGCTTCTGAAAGCCCTTGCTCAAGACATCATCCTGTATGAGCTTTACAATCCCATGCAAACGACCAGTATTTACTGCGGTCGTGTCGCATATTATCATGCCAATATTTTTTCCAAGCACTCGTATTCATCAAGTAGCTGATGTAGTTCCTTGTGAATGGCCGCGGCAGAACCACTCTCACATTTAATAATACCAAAGTTTGATTTCGGTTGTCATATTTTTCAGCAGAACTACTTGATACTCTTCCCCTTGAACTCTTTTACCATCAAACTGGAGACAATAGGAGTTCTTTGCTTTGAAGTTTTTGAACAATTTTGGTTTTCATTTTACGTCCTACAGAGATTACTCGTTTTCCAGACACCCGCCTGACTTGGAACTGGCACATCGTGACCCTGTTCAGCAATGGTTGCAAGAACATCATATGCTTTATGTGTAGAAATGTTGTTTTGCAGTACTAGCAAACCCGCTGTTGTAGTGCTTGCTCTTTGGTATTTCGGTTTGCATTCAGGAGAAGATGACGTGGAAGAATAGGTTGGCAAGTCGGGTGAAGAAGCAGAGGTTTCAGAATCCGAAGATTCCTGAGACAGTTGTATGTAGTTTGTATAGGTTGCGATTGAGAAGAGCTGGCTTGTGATTGGATTTTTTGATAGTCGGATTCGTTTTCTTGGGTGGATTGATTCCAAAGGGGCTTGTTTGACCATTGAATAACCAATCTTTCCTCCACTCTTAACTTGCCTCTGGTAGAGTTCTTTATCCTCCGTGCTTTTCCATTCTCCATTAACGTTGGTGACATCAAATAACTGAGAAAGTGTTGTAGTAAATTTATAAGACGGATTCTTTTTGTTTTTGTCATATAAATCAATCAGGCAATTGAGTTTCTTTCTGATGAGTGCGCTGGATAATAGTGGAAAGTCTAGAATTTCCCTCCAAAGCAATTCTATATCCGTAATCATAATTTTGATTCGATCCAGTCGCCGTTTCTGGCTATTGAACAGAAAAGTGAAGTTTCCAAGAATTTGACGGTTTGTAGGCATCCGTGTGAGATTGTTTAGCCTATCTGTCTATCTGTCTAACAATATGTCTTTCTATCTATCCATGTCTATCTACTTTCACTATCCTGACAGTAAGACTTGCAATCTTGCACTGAAAACGAGATAGTTTATCCTAAATATTCAAAAATATTCCACAATGTTCTAAAATATTCCAGAATATATATTATATATTTGCACCTGAAACAGAAAATAAAAGAAGTTATAACAATAATGAAATAGTTATATATTGTGAACTCACCCCAAGCTGGGGCGAGTTCAAACTGCGCGATATGTAAACGAAAAATTAAAAATAGGGGGAACTTTTTTCAATTTAAAAAAAAATTAATGTTGCTACTGTCATCTACATATAATTGTTCCTCTAATGTGAGGGGTTTCAGTTTCGTTACGAAAAATAATGAAAATAGTTATCACCCTAGTGGGCACTATATTGGTCAAATGGATTGACCAAGAGCTGTTGGATACAACAAATCACTGATGTAAAACCGCGGTTCTAAATCGGTGGCACGCGTACCCCTGAGGGCTACGGGAAATGTTACACAAGGGTACGCAGAGACATATAATTTTTGTTTTAAAACAGCCAGAGAGTTTGAAGGAGGTCACCGATTTGCTGAGTGACTCATCATCAAAACCGCGTGACCCAAGTATCGCGTTATAAAAGTAAACACATTTCATTATGAGAATACTTAAATAAACTTTGTTCGCGAATATACGTGTGATGGGTACACGGGACAATACTTTCGCAACCCTTTGGAGTACAGCCACAAAAAATAAAGTTTTGAGAGCCGCTGATGTAAACGAGGTGAAGGGAGCTAATCGAGGGTCAAATAGATTCATCGTCTTTCCTATTCCGTTTTAATGTTGTTTTTGTTTGTTTGTTTGTTCGTTTTATACTGGCGTCCTCATTTGTAGAGAAATCACCTCTCAGTTTCAACATGGCGACACCAAGCTTATGAAGTATACGCGTGGGAGGTTGATTGAGGGGGAAGGTGAGGTAGGCACAGTATGCCGCCTTCGGTTTGGAATAAAAAGAAAAAAAAAAGAAAAGATTAAAACGTCATCCGTGCTCATGACAGGATAATTTATTCAAACAATTAACTGAACCACCGGATAAACCGTATGTGGGCAGAAAGAAAAGTAATTCGATGAATGTCACGTTACCTCCAATTTTCGGTGATTTGCGGTTGTTGTTGCTATTTTTATTTATTTATTATTTTTATTAATAGACGAGCGTATGTTTGCAAAAAAAAAACCCAGACACTTAAGTCTAATTATTTTATTATTATTCCTCATATAACCCGACCTACTGACCAGGTCAAACATTATTACTGTCGCAGCTGGCGGAGTCTGGCGAACAAATGACTTACCAGGGGGGAGATAATATTTATATCACTCTCTGCTCTCCCCTTCCCTTTTGCTGATGTTTGCAATGTCATGCCAGTAATTTATGAGTTTCTTTTCTTAACTGAGATAAGACCTTTTTTTTGCAAACTGATCTCTTTAGTTTTTTTTTAAAATAATGTCAGAGACTGTTTCACCATGGGCCTCCTATATATATATATATATATATATATATATATATATATATATATATAAAATAATAGTGATTTGTGTTCTGCGTTAAATCGAAAGTAAAGAATTAATACAACAGTATTCCAGTTTAAAATACAATCATGAAAAAATCGGATCTGCCCGAAACCAAAAATAACCTAGTCTACCGACCAAGCCTATGGGGATATAACTCTATGTAAAAGTTTTGCTGGGTACAGCTAGTATATATATATAGCTAATATATATAATTTAAAAAAAAAAAAAACTCTTTCGTTAAAATGCATCAAAGTGATAAAATATTTATAGACATTTAGATGACAAAATTAATTAAAGCCTTGACGCCATTCAGGAAATGACATCACAAAATTAAAACTTCAAAATATTCAGGACTAACAGGGGTTGGCAGACTGACTTCATAATTTAACAACATGTACTCAAATTAATATTCCTATGCAAGCAATATATTTATTATTTGAATTGATATATAAAAGAAATGCAGCTGGTATCCGAGATTGGTGCCCAAGCTTCAAGTTTTGTTGTCATCCAAATTTCTATAAATATTCGCATCAAATTTTAATTTAAAACATGTTTTTTGTTTAAAAAAAAAAGGTTTTTACCCACTGGTGTGCCTCGATCAGATTTTAAGTTGGTTACCAGAAAGCTTAATAAGTGTATACAATTTATAAAAACAATTATTTTTAGCTTTTCTTACTTAAATCCTTTTATTTCATTATTTTATTATAGAAGCTGTTTCTGAGTGGGTGACGAATCGCAAAATGATTTGAGAGCCACTGCAGTAGGATACAAATATATGTGATTTCTTTCTGTTTGATAAAATAAGCTACATTACATTCACGCAAGACATATCGGACTGAGGGAGTGGACACCCATTCTTCTCATGTCAGACCCTAATCTTTAAAAAAAACAACACAACAATCAGTAAAAAAAAAACAATGTAATCCACCACTCTTCAATTTCAGGACGTAAAAAAACCCCCAAAAAACTCATCTCGCCAACATCCTCAAAACAAAAAAAGGTCAGAGTGAGCAGATATTAGAGTTTCAATTAAAGGATTGAGTACAGTCATTTGTCTGCTGGCTGTCTACATTACCAGTTGGGGGGGGGAAGGTTACTTTATCCTCCCCTTCTTTTCCTGCCTCGCCACGACCCCTCCCCCCCCCCAATTCCCCCTCCCTAACCCCTGATCTGATGTACTGGGTCTCTGAATCAGGCGTACTAAACCATCAAGAGTTCTTTTGCTCCACCCCCCCGCCCCCACCTCCATAACAAGACAATGTTTTACTTGTAGACTGGTTGTTAGACATTTTAGTCTAAAAAAAAAAACGAACTCGAGGCTGAGGGAACGTAAGGACAATGGATTCAAACGAGCGACTTTATTGGTGTGTGCTGAAGTCCCACCGATGGAGTCAAATCTGTCAGGCCTGAAGTCTGAATGATTTGGTTGGGCTCAGCCCTTTAATGTATGTTGTCAAATATTCAGCAATTATTCTTAAAATTACTATTATTATTATTTTTTTTTTACATTTTAAATTAATTGTTAAATTTAGTTGTTCGGAAGTTAAAAAGGAATAAAAAATAGAAGATCGGAAATACCCACAGAGTAAAAACGTAGATTACTACGATTTAATAAGTGCAGAGCATCTGTTCACGTTTTACATTGCTATATCTGCCACGCCCTCCCCCCCCCCCACCTGACCCCCTTTCCTCGTTATTTCTAACACAAACAGCGACAAAAAAGAAAAATAAATTTGACATTGAAGGTTCTATACCTAGGGGAGTGGCTGTGTATGTGTGTGGGAGGGGGGCAGGGGGGTCTTGAAAAATTACTCGTGTGAAACAGTTTTCTTTTTCTGTAATTCAAAAACATTGCAAACATCCTCGACCCACGTGTTTCCCCTTGACGATCTCTTTCATAATTGCGTCCAGTTTTTACACGAAGACACCCTAATGCAATTATAATTATAACTATATGGTCATAGTAACGTATTTTCGATGTTTAACGTTAACCTGTTTATTGTTTCAATTTTAAAGTAACTAGGCTTTAAGCAAAGGCAACAAACACAAAAAAGTGTGTTTAGCAAAAACAAAATGTTTTCTTAAAAATGTTTTCATTTAGTTATCCATCAAGAATTAAAAAAAAAACAAATATCTTGTTGAGGGGAAAATGGATGCACTAACAGAAATTGATTGGTTGGTGGGTTGCGCTTTCGTAGCGAGCCGGATTTTCAATGCTGCAGCACGACATGCACAATATGGGCTACTGGTGAGTCCCAGTCATCTAATATGTCTTCCGTGGTGCCCCCTTGACTGCTGCACTTTCGGTTAATGGTAGAGATGAAAGAAGGGCAATGCAAAAAAAAGGTTCATTATCTTTAGAAGATATTCATCTCATCATTTCTGGGACTTTACATTAGTGGTATGTAGGATAGAAGGGGTAAACATCACATCCTTTCTGGGACTTTACATTAGTGGTATGTAGGATAGAAGGGGTAAACATCACATCCTCTCTGGGACTTTACATTAGTGGTATGTAGGATAGAAGGGGTAAACATCACATTCTTTCTTGGGCTTTACATTAGTGGTATGTAGGATAGAAGGGGTAAACATCACATTCTTTCTTGGGCTTTACATTAGTGGTATGTAGGATAGAAGGGGTAAACATCACATTCTTTCTTGGGCTTTACATTAGTGGTATGTAGGATAGAAGGGGTAAACATCACATTCTTTCTTGGCTTTACATTAGTGGTATGTAGGATAGAAGGGATAAACATCACATCCTTTCTGGGACTTTACATTAGTGGTATGTAGGATAGAAGGGATAAACATCACATCCTTTCTGGTACTTTACATTAGTAGAATGTAGGATAGAAAGGGATAAATATCACATCCTTTCTGGGACTTTACGTTAGTGGTATGTAGGATAGAAGGGATAAACATCACATCCTTTCTGGGACTTTACATTAGTAGAATGTAGGATAGAAAGGGATAAACATCACATCCTTTCTGGGACTTGTTATAATAACAGAAGCTGAGAAATAATGATTTAAAGTGTGAGTGAACTGTATCCCTGGTACACGAGTCACACCCACAGGGTAGGTCAGCTGAGGTCATTTTTTGTGCTGTAAGCAGAACGAAAGAATAATACTCCGCGGCTAGCGCAATGACCAACGGGCGTCTATCTTTCCCCTCCACCCCAGACCATCCCTCAGTTAATTAATGGATGAACAGGTACAGATCTGGAAGGTGGCTTTAGAATGTACTGCAGACGTGCATGTTCAAGGGCGTAACAAATTGATTCTTCGCGTGCTCGGACCACATAGAACATGAAGGGATGTGCATTCAATGGTCTATGTCAGGGGTGGGCAAACTACGGCCCACTGGCCACTTGCGGCCCGTCAGGGTACATTATGCCCGTTTGCATGTACAAGTTACGATCCTATGTCGATGTTAATTCTCTTTGTTCGGAGTTTTCGCTATATTTTTAGATTTTCTTTTCAGGCTATTTGATTTTAATCTAGTGACATTAAATCGGTTTTATGGCTCCTGTATATTAGTTAGAGCTGCTTGGCCTACAAGCAGATTATGACCTAAAGGAGAAGTTCAAGTCAGTTATTTTGTTGGAGTTGTCAGGATTTTTGCCAGCAGCGGCATGCCCACACCTAAAAAAAAATTTTGCTGCCAAGCTTTAGTCACTATTTGGGTCCACATACTTTTGTGAGCAAGCGTTTTCTTGTATGAAAATAAACATATCAATGTTGAGTGACTGCAATTTAAAGAATGTCATGCGAATCACAACCAGTAAAGCGGCTCCACAGTTCAAGAGCTTTATCCAAATTTGTGGATGGTTACATACTTCTCATTAATTATAACTGTACTCTGTGTTCAGCTTGTATGTAAATTAAGTTCCTTCGTCTTCATAATTATTATGACAGGTAACAATAAACTTTTGTAATGGATAGTAAAGCCTTATTACAAAATTAGCACTGAACTGATTTAGTTCGTATTTTTAAAATGTAATGTGCATGTGCAATAGAGTGTGAGTGTGAAATAAAATGACAAATTATCTTTAACTCATATTTTCATACGTTATAAATTGTAATTAAAGTAGACAAAATATACATGCGGCCCGTCGATAACAATCAAGTTTTCAATGTGGCCCTCCGTAGAAAAAGTTTGCCAACCCCTGGTCTATGTGGAAAGCTAATCATAAAGTCTGTTTTTTTTTTGAGGACTGCTAATAGACAAATACAAATTGTATGCCTACAGAAAGACACTGCGGAAACACAGAAAAAAAAAAGGAAATTTAAGATTCATGCAAGCCTATAGACAGACATGATAAAAAAAAGGTGTATGCGTTAATACCTACATGGAGGTATATGTGTAATTCCTTTACAGTTCATATACACATACATGAATACACCCGCCCACAAACAGGGCCGGTCTTAGGCCGATTTGACCGATTGCCCCAAAATGGGCCCCGCGCCTGGCAGGGGCCCAGCAATTTAATTTATGTTAACAGTAATTTATGTTATTGTAAAAAAAAAATTGGAAGAGAGGCCTCGCTAGCATCCGTTGAATTGGGCCCAGAAATTCGTAAGGTCGACCCTGGCCCACAAATTATACTCACACGTAAACATTCTTCCTGTCCAATCAAAATACACACATACACACACTTACATTCTGGCAGGCATTGACTCACACTTACGTTAGTAAACACACACTTACATAGTAAACACACACTTACATAGTAAACACACACTTACATAGTAAACACACACTTACATAGTAAACACACACTTATAAAGTAAACACACACTTACGCTAGTTAACACACACTTACATAGTAAACACACATTTACATAGTAAACACACACTTATAAAGTAAACACACACTTACATTAGTAAACACACACACTAGTAAACACACACTTACGCTAGTTAACACACACTTACACTAGTAAACACACACTTACATTAGTAAACACACACTTACATTAGTAAACACACACTTACATTAGTAAACACACATTTACATATATGTTGCATTCATAATACATGCCTGCTAACGTAATCACGCATATTCGCATTGGTACATGTATATGCATATGTGCACATAGCTTGATTCATATTCAGCAAACTTACATTCACAGAACATCACTTATACATACATGCACTCAATATACACTTAATTACAAAATAACATTACATACACTTAAATTCATAAAAATATTAAGTAGTTTATTTTTTCTCTTCAATTTTTATCCAAGGTAAGATACAATCTTCGTCACTGGTCGCCTACAAAATAAATTCACAAACATGTTATTATATCACATCGGGGGCACAAGATACAGGGAGATAACCCATTTATTTTCACTCAAAGAGTACTTTAAAACTATTCCATGTGATAATGCCATCGCAGACTGACTGACGTAAGTCACAGCATGATGCGGCCTACAGGGAAAGGGGGGGGGGTGGGGGAGGGGAAACCTGGCATAGACAAGGAACTGATGTTAAAGGTTAAATGGAATAGACCAAACAGGCAATAAATAACTCACCATGCCTGTCTTGGTTTGTTACATAGGAAAATTCCACTCTCTATTTCAGAGATTCCCTCAAGTGTGAACTCATGTGCCCTTGTTTTGAAACAATCGTAACTACTCTATGCTGTATAAGTGAATGGTGTAGAAGAGAAGGTAAAATGATTTTTTCATAGTGTTAAAAATTGGTATTAGAGTTTCTGTTTGGGTCTGTATGCGGCTGTGATGTTAAATGAACTTCAAATCTTATTACTTACAGTAGTTGTTGCAGATGCCCCGATAAACTGTAAATCTCTCTACAGGTCTATAGTGCCACTCATACAGCTCTGAGAAAAGGACCCCCACCCCCCTACAATCCAAGGTCACTAGGAGTACCTGGATACTAAATGGAGCACACTTTGAAATCCACTGATTAGACGTATTTTTTCCAAAAAAATTCCACTTTAATTTAAAATGAGAAAAAACAGCATGCTATGTAGACACCAAATGCGCAGTTTTACAGTACGCAGAACTTATGGACAGACTTGTGTGACCCATTTAAATAGTACTTTCAAATTGATTTTTTTCTCGTTTTTTTTTAATTTGAAAAACTAAAAAAAACAGCGTTAGTGGAAAGCAAATCAAAAAGTCTGTTTTTGATGACTAGTTATAAACAAAAACTACAGAAAAGAAATATTTATGATCCAGGAAAACATATAGATAGACAGGATAAAAGCATCATAACGTATTACTACTATAAGATATGATACAAAAATGGTAAATATATTGAGTAAAAGTAAAGTCTAGATAACGTACTATAGCTCCCCCTTCCGCCCCCCCCCAGGACAGTATCCGGCCCGCCGGAATGTATAATTCGGTTCGCCGGAATGTATAATTTGGTTCGCCGGAATGTATAATTCGGTTCGCCGGAATGTATAATTCGGTTCGCCGGAATGTATAATTCGGTACCCCCGCTCGTTACAGAATGGAGCACATCACTTGACCTTTCATTGTTATGACGTTAACATTTATAATGTATACTATTTCATGCCTACATTCATCTGCCCTTGGACAAATTTACTAGCCATGTATGGCCCGCGGCTGTAAATGTTTGCCCACCTCTGGCTTAGATAAACATACGCAGCGATAGCCTCTAACATTACAGCAACATGCAATCAAGCGTGTGAGAGCTATAATTAGTGTACAATACGAACTGTGCTCTGGCAAAGCAGTTAGAGCAATAGCCAGTGCCCGATTTAAGAAAAAAACATAGCCAGGGATGAACAAAAATTTTAGACAGAGCCTGGGATAAATGTCTATGGTTTCATCCCCGGCAGGGATATATTAGCTAAAGCAGAGCCGGGGATGGCAGTTCTCAGTGCCGGGGATGAACAAAATATTTATGCAGAGCCGGGGATAAATGTCTATGGTTTCATCCCCGGCAGGGATATATTAGCTAAAGCAGAGCCGGGGATGGCAGTTCTCAGTGCCGGGGATGAACAAAATTTTTATGCAGAGCCGGGGATTAATGTCTATGGTTTCATCCCCGGCAGGGATTTATTAGCTAAAGCAGAGCCGGGGATGGCAGTTCTCAGTGCCGGGGATGAACAAAATTTTTATACAGAGCCGGGGATAAATGTCTATGGTTTCATCCCCGGCAGGGATATATTATCTAAAGCAGAGCCGGGGATGGCAGTTCTCAGTGCCGGGGATGAACAAAATTTTTATGCGAGCCGGGGATTAATGTCTATGGTTTCATCCCCGGCAGGGATATATTAGCTAAAGCAGAGCCGGGGATGTCAGTTCTCAGTGCCGGGAATATCTCCGGCGGTATATCGAGCCCTGGCAATAGCCCGTGACTCACCAAAAACCGGGGTTCAAACCTAAGAGCAGCGAATGACCTCACAAGCACTCTACGATTTGCCAACTTAAAAATCTTGTTTTCCCGAATAAAAATAAAATGTACAAGTAAATGAAACACACAAAAAAAATATATTTCCAACTTTTTAATTATCAAATGACAACGAAAATTGAAAAATAGGGATTTACTTCTCATGCAGATATTTCTTTATTTACTTTTTAAAAAATTAAAAACATTTTTTTTTAAATTGCTTATGATATATTTTGTCTATCTTTGGAATGAAATGACATGTTTCGCTGATAGATATTGAATTTTTTAAAAAATGTAATAATAACAAAGCGTCAATTCTACTTGAATAAGGAACAACAACATAAAATAACAAAAACTAAAAAAAAAACATCTTGACAATATCATGAAATACAAAATAATAACAAATCGTGTTGCAAGTCTCGGGAGATTATTTTTAAACCAACAGTGCACAGTTATAAATAACTCTGGACTAGTTACTTTACTGTTATTTAACCAACAGTGCACAGTTATAAATAACTCTGGACTAGTTACTTTAGTGTTATTTAACCAACAGTGCACAGTTATAAATAACTCTTGGACTAGTTATTTTACTGTTTTTTAACCAACAGTGCACAGTTATAAATAACTCTTGGACTAGTTACTTTACTGTTTTTTTTTATTATTTTGCTTTTTGTTCCTTAGACTTAACACAAGTGTCTAGTCGTGTTTATTGATCCTATTGTTGGAAATGCTACAACAAGATATGAGAAAACCCAGCGATTATTAAAAACCAATTTTCTGACCACATATATAAAAAAACAAAAATAAAAAAAACTCTTCATGATTGATAAGGGCAGACGTCAGGAAATAAAAAAAAAATAAAATGGGGTCAGCACTGATCAATACCAATGCTGATTGACCTTCAATCAAGACCATTTCAAATATTTGTTGTCTGTGAATATAGTAGCAATCAAAACAATTTGCTGACCGGTGGTGGTGTAGTTAGAGGTTGGGTGGGGGGGGGGAGGAGGAGGTGGTGTACACACAATCAACAGATAACAGAAAACATTCCGAATCAATATTTAAGTTAACTCTTTCATTCCTTCAACGTATCAGTTGAACCCCTCCCCCCCTTCCCCCTCTTCCCCACCCCCAAACACACACACACACAAACAAATCAACGCGATAACTATATTTAGCAAATTTTTTGGTGAGCTTTGTCGTTTTGGCCATAAAAACAAATAATTCTTTAAAATTTAATTTTCTATTTTTGTTCTTTTGACACTTCAATTAGTAATATACCGACTATGTAAATATATTTTTTTTCTTTACATGAAATACAGCTTTTTCTACATATGACAAGTACTATCTTTTATAAATATGCTATTCAGTAAACTTTTTTTTATGTACGATACAGCCACAGCACTCTTTGTTTGCGATTCAATCCCATCGTCACTTTTTTCACTCGTTTAGGTCAAAGTAACATTTGGACAGCCTCCCTGACAAGTCATACATTTGCCCTTCCTTGTGTTGTACCTGACTTATTGCCTGTTGAAATATCAAACATTGCCCATACAATTTCTTTTTGAAAGATATATATATATATATATATAAAACAATGTTTTAGATAGAAATAGGGGATTGGGGCTTGGGAGAATCAAATTTCACATCATCAGTTTTCGTTTTAAACTGGTTGTAGGACAGCAGTAAAATAAAAAAGCGATTTCCGACATTTAAAATAAAAACTAAATTCTTATAAACAACCGGTCACCGTGAAAATCCAAATGGACGCTACACCTTCAATCTTTTATCTGGGTGATTTCCCTTCGAAAGTCTATAAATAAGCATTTTGAGAAGAACCGCGATGAGATGGACGGGAAGGGGAAAGGGAAGGGTGATAGCTGGGGGGGCTTTAGGGGAAGTAACTGAGAATATAAATGAAAATATTTATCCAACTTGGTTTGTGTTGATTTAGTCGGTTTTCCTTGCATTATAACTTCCCTTTGACCGAGAGGGGAAATCACTCCAAGCGCAACAATCATCGCGGTGTCGTAATTTAGTTTGGAGGCTAGATGTGACGTAACACTCGGGTAACGAATTATGCAAAGCGATTTATTATATAGGTATGAAATTATTTATCTTTGCTGGAAATTGTCATTGGATTTTAGCGCATTTTCGAGAAGTCAAATGCGCTATTGTTTCTGTTTTGTCCGACTGTCAGTCTGTCTATCTGTCATCACCCTAGATCTCAGGAAACATAATTCCTAGACCCATGATGTATGTACTTTTTTGTAGGTCTTGGCCTGCCATTCCTGCATCAAAAGTCCATTTCGCGATCTGACCTTTCCAAAATTTAGAAATATTTACTGAAAGCTAACATACGTACTGATACATAACACGAAAATGCGCTAACACGTCCTGTGTCCAGAATGGAACAGGCTTAAGATGCTGGTTTCATTTTCTTGATGCTCTATTTAAAGTTTTTTGTTTTTCTTTTTAAATCATATATAGTTCAGTGGCAAGGTAAAAATCTGATATATATAAGCGGAAGTAAGTGAAGTAGGTTTACGTTTCTAGTTTGTTATGATTGTGATTTAGCTCTGGTATAAAATGGGAAGATAATTACTGTGGAAGAAATACGGGAAACTGCGCAATCCAAGATGGGATAATTCCTAATGTCAACAGGGAAGCTCTAGTTATGTTCCGTGCGTGGATCTGTGTACACGGTACACCAGATCTCATGAAAACGGGTTTTGGCTTATAATGAGGAGCTTAGTGCGTATATATATATATATATTCATAGAGTTAGAGAGAGAGAGAGGGGGGGGAGAAAGAGAGAAAGATGTTAAATCGGTTGTCCAACATTTACACAATGGCTGACGCTAATACATAAGAAAACATTACAATTCTTTGAAAGCGCGACCACCCCACCCCCTTCCCCACGGAGACTATTTCTTGCTGTGTCTATATTCATAGTTGAATAGTCAGGGCCGTCGAGCCCTACAGCCTGACCCGGGTGAAGGAGGGGGGGGGGGGCTACAAGATTCTAGAAAAATCTAAAAAAAAACAAAAAAAAATTCATTTCATTTTCAGTTTTGTTATGTAAAAAAAATGTATAAAATGTATAATATTTACGGGGCTGCATCTTACGGGCGGGCCTAAAAAAATATTTGACGCTGAAAAGGCCCCGATAGGTACTTATGTCTAAGGCCTGCAATTATCTCAAAACGTTTTCTACTCGCCTCCCCTCTCCCCCTCTCCCCTCCCCTCCCCACCCCCGGGGGCGACTTTTGTATGATAGATATCTCTATGCTAATAAGATGGCGTAATTAGATGGTTTTTTAATTGAAGTGTGTACATTGGAAACATCATTTGATGATCATCTGTTGATTTGCAGATCTCTTGAAGCTGGCCAAACCAAGGATCTCATAGATCTACAAGTGTCCAGAAGAAAATGGAGATGGATCGGCCACTCAAGCAGGAAGCTTCCAGAATACATTACGCAAATGGCTCTGCAGTGGAATCCCCCAAAGCCAGAGAAAGGTTTGGCCACCCAAAGACCTTTTGCAAAATGTCTTGCGAACAAGAGATGAAAAGTTCCAACAAAATATGGGGGTGGATTTGGAAAAAAGCTCCCCCCAAAACAGAGTGCGATGGAGGGTGACTGCAGGGGCCATTTTCTACGCACGGAGTTCAAGGAATTTAGTCAAGTTGATTGTAAAGATAAGTAAATGGTAACCACAAGGGGATGGTACTCACTAGACGATGATACTCACAAGATGAGCGAGTTGACGGAACTCACATGTTGACCAAGTTGACAGTACTCACAAGTTTACAGTACTCACAGGTTGACAGTACTCACAGGTTGACTGTACTCACAAGCATACAGTACTCAAAGCTGACAGCACGGAGGAAATATCTAAATATACATCCAACGCGCCAAATCGTGTACTCACAATGACGTCATTTCTGTATTTAGCTGAACGAATGGTCAAAGTTCATTACAATAAAAAGGTCGTAGGTCGCAGTGCCATTTGTTTCGTACAGTCGAAACATCTATTTTCGGTAGCTAGAGGATGGGAGGAAAATGTATGTGTAAACAAATTTCTATAATAGGGTCAGAATTTTATTTCTCTGTTCCTTTACATTAGCTTTCTTAACAAAAAGCAAAATTATGAACATTATCCTGTAGATTTAATTTTTTTTTAACGAAATGTTTATTCGTTTCATTTTTTTTTTTGCCGCTGTTGCTTTTTTTATATTTTCATAATATCAAAGCTAAAATGTTAACAGTTTGTCGCTCAGTTTTGCATGTGACCGTAAGATGACACTTTAAAAAACACATATATTTTGATGCTGTTGTGTATTCCCCCCCCTCTCTCCCCCCCCCCCCACCACTCACCACTGTAAATCGGGCAATTAATTCCAAGGGTGTAATTCTAGCAGGGTCGCCGTACTTTTATGTCCCCCGCTTCTCCACAAAGTTCACACACAAAAAAACACAAGAAAACAAGGGGGAAAAAAACCCAGTTAATTGGATTCCTAGCACATGGATGGCCAAGATAATTTGTTTGTTTGACAAAGAAATGTGCGCGGGTTTACCAAATATCTCTATTGGAAAGAAAACACAACAGAATATAAATCACACAAGAAAGCGCATCACTATTTTGAAATGTTTTCTGATAATGGCTTTAAAAAATGCCAGCGTTTGTGTTATTTTCCTATTTAATAGCATCTAAATATTGATTCGGAATAGATTCAATAACACAAATATGAACGGCTTTCGGAATTATCAATTTTAAATTGAGATGCGCATTCTGTATATTTTATACTAGCTGTACCCTGCAAAACCTTTGCGTAGAGTTATATTACCATAGTTTTGATCAGTAGGCTAGGTTATATTTGGTTTCGAACAGATCCGATTTTTTTCATGATTTTAATGAGTCGCGGGGAAGACGCCATTTTGAATTCTTTGATTTCTACTTTCGATATAACGCAGACTCGAGACCGCTATTATTTATATAGATTCTGTTTGAAAACACCGAGTCAAAAAACAAAGCTACAAGCCAACACACACACACACACACACACACACTCAAACCAACACACACATGTAAAGAGAGAGACAGAAACAAACAGAATATTTACTCGCTGTTTATATTTTAATAGAATATCTGTACTTAAAGCTATTTGTTTTCTTGACGGTTTATTGAAAGAACTTTTAAAAAAAAATCGGTCGAGTTAAGTTTTCCTACCTGTATGTTTGTTTACAGATTATGAGCGTCAAATTTATTTTATTAGTACAAGAAAACAATCCACATGATAAAAATTAAAACCTCTAAAATCTGGATCAAGAAGAGAACAATTATATTCGCCAAGAAGTATTCACTTTAACAGGTTATAGTGTTTTATAGAGGGGATGTAACAGTGGTTTATTTAGTGACAGGTAACAGTGCTTTTTTTAGGGACAGGTAAACCAAGGGAAAGGTAACAGTGCTTTACCAAGGGACAAGTAACAGTGCTTTACCAAGGGACAGGTAACAGTGCTTTATTTAGGGGCAGGTAACAGTGCTTTACCAAGGGGAGGTAACAGTGCTTTATTTAGGGACAGGTAACAGTGCTTTACCAAAGGAAGGTAACAGTGCTTTATTTAGGGACAGGTAACAGTGCTTTACCAAGGGACATGTAACAGTGCTTTATTAAGGAACAGGTAACTGTTCTTTACCAAAGGACAGGTAACTGTGTTGTATTAAGGGACAGGTAACAGTGATGGAGCAAGTCTGAGGTAACATTGTTGTATTAAGGGACAGGTAACAGTGCCATTTCAAGGGACAGATAACTGTGGTGTATCAAGGGACAGATAAAAGCAATGTATTATAAAAATAAATAAAAATTACTGCTAACTAAAACAAAAATAAAGTGAAATTGACCAAAAATGACCAATTCCTGATCATATTTTAAGATTTAAAAATATATATTAAAGCAGAAAATAATTAATACTTCTATAAATCTATAATCGCGGAATACGAAGAACTGTTATTTAGGAAAATAATTTCTATTTTATTATGTTTTCATTTAATACTTTAATGTTACAAGCTGCTTGTATGGCTTTTTGATTGGAATCTCAGTCAATCTTCTCTCCAATTTCCTGGTAAAGACTATGTGCGGTAAAGACTATGTGCGGTAAAGACTGTGTGCGGTAAAGGCTGTGTGCAGTAAAGGCTGTGTGCGGTAAAGGCTTTGTGCGGTAAAGGCTTTGTGCGGTAAAAGATAATGGCTGCGAGCAAATGTGGAAGGAAATTTACATATTTTTTGGTGCGCAAAAGAACGGTACATTTGCATAATAAAATGAAACTTGTGTTCAACTGTGTTTGCGCTTACATGTTCACAGCTTAGAAGGTCCTAGTAATTAATAGTTAGTGTATTTTATACCTTATAATACCGTGTGATCTGGAGGGACAGATGTTTCAGATTTTCTCAAGGGACGCCAGTTTTATGAGTGATTGCCGGTTAATCTTACAAATTTACGATCAAAGGGAAGAATGCCGCTGTTGATAAAGTCCTGCGTGTTCGATACTCGATCAATGTCGGATCAACTAATTCTTTATTTCATGAAAGGGTCCAAACAAAATACAAACAAACAAAAACAAGAACGCTATTCCCCTTATCATCTTAAACTAACCCCATACAGAAATAAGCGCCCAACTTCAATAATGTTTTATAATTTTATCACACATAGGTTTAATTTTTTTTTATTGAGATGTGTAGTTGTTTTGGACCGGGAGGGGGGGAATAATCTTAGCTGTGCACATGTTGTGCGCACAAACACTGCTGGCCAAGCATGCGCACACCCACTTCAACGGAACACACAATAAAAATTCGTTAAGTGGGCCAATATACAGGTATAATCCGCGCAGCCAATATACAGGTATGATCCGCGCAGCCAATATACAGGTATGATCCGCGCAGCCAATATACAGGTATGATCCGCGCAGCCAATATACAGGTATAATCCACGCTGCCAAAATACAGGTATAATCCACGCTGCCAAAATACAGGTATAATCCACGCTGCCAATATTGCTCAAAGTTGAGTATCGGATATCACTGAGGCTTGACTCCCGGGACAAACATAATATATTCACTATATTTGGGAGTGATATACCTGGTCCAAGAGACTTACCATAATACGTGGAGGAGGAGGAGGAGGGAGGGGGAGAGAGATGGTCGTTTTGTACATGACGTACGTGATTGTGTGATTGTGTGAATGTGTTGAATTCGACAGACCAGAACGAGGACGAGTCCTAATGTCCAAAAATTTATCAGAAATTTTTACTCCTTAAGAGTCGCTACAATAATTCTGTTCGTGTTGAAAAATTTGTTGTTATTTTTTCCTTATTTTGAATTGTTATGTTCAGATTTCCCCCGTTGTGGACCGCGGTTCAAAAACAAAACTTCCGCCCACCCCTGATATAGAGACTAAAGGGAGACAGACGGTTCACATATCTAAGGGGGTGCCCTCTTTATTGGGGATTGCCATTGAATCTGGACAAATTTACGATCTAAGGAAGAATGCTATATGAAAATCTTGGGCCCCACAATCATCTTTGACAATTAGAACCTCTATGCGCCTCATGTCACCTGTTTAGTCTTTTTAGTGGGAAATGTTTCGATATTGCCCCTCCCCCCTCCTTAGCTTTTGCGTCTTTAAGCAGCCTCCCGATTTTTCTCCCTGTAAGATATATATATATATATATATATATATATATATATATATATATATGTGTGTGTGTGTTCTGAATACAAAGCTCTCGCAGCCACCATCAGCACGTGTTACTGTGTGAATAGATGCGTTAATTAAAAAAAAAAAACAAGATCTGGATGATTCTTACAAAATTTTCGCCATCTACCAACTACGTTTGCCTACTTTGTGTGCCGACTATGTGCGCCTACCGCCTATGTGTGCCGACATATTCACATAATACCATTACCAGACTGCCAGTCATACATCCGTTGGAAGGAGACATGATGATGATGTCGGCTTCATATCCCGCTGAATGATGGGATTAATCTCTCTGGTTCCGGGGGGGGGGGAAGGAGAAGAAAGCCCCCCCTCCCCCAATCCCACTCAGATTTTAATTGGGTACCTGACATTAGCGGTGGACAGTCGAGGACAGCTGGACATTGTGCTGGCCACGTAATCCTTGGTTGTTGTTTTTTTTATTACGTCGGTTGGAGTAAAATAATAACACGTGATCTCATGATCATGTGACCTGTCGGTCATAGTGCAACGGTAGAATCTTGTTTTATTATTTCCTTTACTCCCCACATAAAATTTGTACAGGTATTATTGATTTTGACGACATATACACTCCCTTTTACCATATATATATATATATATATATATATATATATTTACAAATATTTACTGAAAGCTAACATACGTACTGATACAATATATATATATATATATATATATATATATATATGTACAAATATATGCACTCTTCATATGTCCTAACCCCCACACCGCGGGGCAAAACCATTGTGCTGAGTGGAAGTTGGTGGGGGCTCTCTAGAAAACCATTCAAGACATTGGGTCTTTATAGTTGTAATGCTCATATGTATTCTGTCTAAATGTCTCATGTTTTCATTTCAGATGAATTTCTTACAGCTTACATTAAAGTATTTTGATTTGGTGTCATTGTATGGAAGAGGATGGGGGGGGGGGGGGGAGGGAAGGGGTATTCAACAAAATAAATAAAACATTACACAGTGCATTTTATTAATGACTTTTAAAAAAAAATCACTATTATTATAATTATTATTATTTAAATTAGACATAATGCTCTACTTCTACACCGTGGGGAGTAAACTGCGCCATAATTTACCAGCGATATCAAATCATGTAAAATATATTCGAAATTTTTTTTTTTAATTTTTCAGCTCCTTACACTTGTAACAACAAAAAGTACTCGTCCAGCAAAAGGGGAAGTAATCCAGATTATTCTATAGATTAATCTCCCCTTGGTAAGCCAAGGTAATTAACGCTGTCTGTCTTACTTCCTCTTCGGCTAATGAGCTCCCGGAATATATGGCGTCGGCCTTATGCTATACTTACTCCCCCCTGTTTCCATGGCAGCAGATCCATCTATTTACCCAATGTTCGAAATGAGAAAAAGTAACACCAAAAAAATATAGCCCAACTAATTAAAAGAAAAATAAATATCTGCAAGCTCTCGATTTCAATTTATTATCTAAAAATAAAAAAAAATTGATTGGTTGATCTGAAATATAAATGAGAGTAGAGCAGAACTATAGGCCAGAAAAAAAGAATTCCAGTTATGGACAAAACGTCAACAAATGGGGTCAGGTGTTGTGTCGCTGAAAACATGGAAGTCTCTCATATGTAGCTAATAATAGCGTCTATTGGTACGTCTTTATGCCTAATGCAGGTCCAAGCTGCTATACAGCAACACGCCCCTCCAATCAGAATCGTTCTTACATATAGCCTAACAAAGCAACCCACCCAATGGTCTTCTACTACAGAGAGCCCCCCGGGGCTGTATCCATAAAGTCTGTTGCTAAGAGGGCCCAGAGGGTGCCCAAGGTTTTTTATTCAGAATGTCATCGCCTAAGGCACGGGGGTGGGCACACGTTTTTAGTCGCGGGCTACATTGGGCTCGATAATTTGACCAGCGGGCCGCAACAAGAGAAGATGGATGGAGTGGTGTTGAGATGATTTAAAATAAATTAAACTAGTAATCCCGCGGCGTAAAATATGCCGCCTTATCAATAAATATAATTACTGTAATTTTATTTTCAAATAAACAATCTAACAAAATAACAGACTGACATCTTCGGAGAAAATACATGAAATGCAAAGTTGAACTTTGACCTAACCCGAGCGAAACAACGCGAGGTGTCGTCTGTGACGTTTTCGGGAATTCCACAATCTATAAATAATCATGCGTCTTGAAGTTGTGTTATATATATATATATATATATATATATATATATATATATATATATATATATATATATATATTATTGCATAGTCTACACGGGTTATTAATAGATGCCGAGCTATCTTTTCCGAATTTTTTAATCCTTGCTATTCGATGGGGGTAAACTCAGACCCGCGGGTTAAACAGTCGGTGGGCTCACCTTCGACTGCTTAATTTGGGCCCGCCGCTAGTTTGCAGTGGTTTTCAGTGGTGAAGCATCTATATATATATATAAAGTGTGAAGCATCTATATATATATATATATATATATATATATATAGATGCTTCACACTGAAACTAGCGGCGGGCCCAAATTAAACAGTCCGGTGGGGCGCCGGCTTTAACCCCAGCGGGTCCTAGTTTGCCCTGTGCATGACATAATACAGGGATTAAAAAAAGATAGAAAGAACGGGAGATCTGACAGCTCAACTTGACAAATATAGCGTCACATACGTGCAATCCAAAAAAGTATTATCATTACCATGACGAATGACTAGGTCAGACCAAATTACACATGAAAAGAGAGGAAGAGCGAGGTGTTAAAGTTTTATTTGTAAATAAAAAAAACCCTAACCTGTAGAAATTAGGTTACCTGACATGGAGTAGAAGGGAAAGTATCTGGTCACGTAGATCCATGTGTCCCCCCTGGTAAGTGCCTACATTGCCATAGTACTCTCGACATGGTAGATTTGATAGATTGACTCAATGAGTACCGTACCTGGGGGATTAAACTTTTCATCTTTGTCGAGACTCTTAAAATTTTTTTTTTAAGTTTCTGAACAAACAAATAAAAAAGACGAATAATGTAAATAAAAAAAAAAATCGAAACAGCTGAAGGGGGGAAGTACGGTGACAGGGTTAGTGCTGTAGTTTTTTTATTTTTTATTATTTTTTTGTAGCCGGATCTATCATGCTGGCAAAGTGGTCTCAGTCACCTGTATGACCTCCCCCCCACACACAACATAGACAGCATCATCGGCGTGATGTCTCTGGCGATCATTTGCTCTATCGTGTCAAGGTTGGCCCCGGGGGGACGAGAGAAGGGACAATGCGAAAGCGAAACTGATCTCAATTCATTAGTTTATATGACTCTCAGAGATAAACATTTCATCATTTCAGGGATTTGTAAACGAAAAAAAAAAGAAAACGGGACCCGGGGGGGGGGGGAGTGTGGGCAGTGAAAGTATCAAGTCGTGCATTCTGTTTCCGCATGGCATGTTACTGGCACTGCTCACGGCCCCATATCTAGACCATGCGTCGTGGTAGTAGGTCACTTCAACCTTACGTCGTAATATCTCTATGTTTCCATGTCTGGTTTAATAAGGTTTTTTTTTTACGTCAACACTCAGACAAAATAATTCAACAGAATCGACACCATTGGCCAATTGTAAACATTGTGGCAGTGTGCATTAGTTGCAGTATAAATGGGTACGTTAGTTGAAATATAATTGGATGTATTCATAACAATATAAATGGCTTTATTAGTTACAATATAAGTGGGTTTATTCGTGGCAATATAATCAGGATTATTCATTGCAATAAGAATAAATATGTGCAGTGGGGGGGTAAATGGAGGGTGCGGGTGGGGTATGATTGTATATATTTATTATTTTCAAATCTCAGAATAATAATTCATTAACTTTAACAGCACGATAGCAAAACAAAGAGAACAAATTTAATTAACAATAAAGATCAGTATATATGATTATTAAAAATGATAATAATCAATACCACGAAGTTGAATCGAAATTTTTTGAAAATAAAATAACGTTTGTAGCAAGTGAAAGGGAGGGGTGTGGGAGGGTTTACGTCATCGTTATAAGACAGACATGATAACGCTGATGGAGGTCAAGCAGCTGAAGTGGGCAGTCACAGTGACACGGTCGGATG
>JAGDYQ010000054.1:2242377-2291515 GCA_021962125.1 Bulinus truncatus | reverse complement strand
CTGGCGCGTCAGCTGTCTTTGTGAAAAGATCATAATGGGCTTCCGGTCGCTTAGTGTTATTGATATGTATATACTTGATTAATACTTAGCTCGATTAATTCTATTAATTCTCGATTATTTTTTCTACATTTTCGGCTTATCTAAGATATAATGAGTTTAAATTTATTACCAAAATTAAATTTTTCTGACGTTGACAAGTTTTTTAAAGTCACAAAATGTCCCGATATCAGATTATGTAGAGACTTATGTAGGGTCATATGTAGAGACTTATGTAGGGTCATATGTAGAGACTTATGTATGGTCATATGTAGAGACTTATGTAGGTACTTATGTAGAGACTTATGTAGGGTCATATGTAGGGACTTATGTAGGTACTTATGTAGGTACTTATGTTGGTACTTAAGTAGGGACTTATGTAGGTATTTATGTAGAGACTTATATAGGGACTTATGTAGGGACTTATGTAGAGACTTATGTAGGGTCATATGTAGAGACTTGTGTAGGGTCCTATGTAGGGACATATGTATAGACATATGTTATATAGGGACTTATGTAGGGACTTATGTAGGGTCATATGTAGAGACCTATGTAGGGTCATATGTAGAGACTTATGTAGGGATTAATGTAGGGGCATATGTATAGACAGACATATGTTATATAGGGACTTATGTAGGGTCACATGTAGGGACTTATGTAGGGTCATATGTAGAGACTTATGTAGGTACTTATGTAGGGATTAATGTAGGGACTTATGTAGGGTCATATGTAGGGACTTATGTAGGGTCATATGTAGGGACTAATGTAGGAACTTATGTAGGGTCATATGTAGGGACTTATGTAGGGTCATATGTAGGGACTTATGTAGGGTCATATGTAGAACAGTATATTTTTGGTTAGCATATATTGTGCGATAGATAGTAATTAAAAATCGGTAGTAAAAGGTTTGAAACTACTACCTCATTATGATGAGGTGATGGTCAATGATATTATTTTTTTAACCATTCTACTTTTTAGCTTCAATTTTTAAGATAATAACAATACTGATAGTTTAAATAAATAAATATATGTGTGAGATAAAAATCTCTCCAGCCCTGCAATGTTGATCTTTGATGATAATTAAAATATCCAGTACACTCCGAGACATAAAGACTGTCATGTAGTAATTAATAGATTGGATTCGCTTTATTTTCTTATGTCTTAAATTTATTTTGATTACTACAGAAAAAGAAATCGATCAAAGTATGTCATTTTGCCCGCGTGTATGCTCCATGTATGTATTATTATGTACTAGAGGCGGGGTCGGCAACCTTTTGAGACGGAATAACCAAAATTGTTCAATTTTCTCAATTTTTATAGAGCCACTAAAATTGTTGTTTCAATATTATTGGTATTTGATTAGGATTAGGTAAATAAAATAACATAATTATTATTATTATTTGCACAAGGAAATGGAAGGCCACAATTTGACATCTAAAGAGCCGCATGCGGCTCACGAGCCGCAGGTTACCGACCCCTGTACTAGTGGAAAAGCCTGCTAAAGCTGACTGAACGAAATCAGACAGAAGGGATAACAAAGAAACATGCGAAATACTGCAATAGAAAAGAAAATGTGACCTTTATTGCCATGAACAGAATACGATATGAACATAAATAACAAAGCAATGTACGAATTATAACGCATACACCGCACGTTATGAAAACTACCTGCGAGGAAGACATAGTGCTACAACCAGAGATGAGCGGACAGCGGACGCGTCCGCTTGCGGACGCAGATCCGAAGACTTTTCCGAATACGCGGACTGACAGAAGACGCTTCGTATGGTTAAATTGCGGACTCGCGGACTGACGCGGATCTTCTTTAGCGTTACCATAACAAATTTCAAGTCATTTAAACAGCTAAATTTAAGCAATGCGGACACGCGGACTGACTGCGAACCAATGTTGTAAGATTCTGCGGACGCGGACGCGGATCATTGATAGAAATTCACGGACGGACGCTAAATTTCGAGATCCGCACACCTCTGGTTGCAACGCATACACCGCACGATATGGAAAATACCTGAGGGAGACCCACGGGTTAGACGATTATGTACTTATATAAGGATTTATGAAATATTGTCTGTATGGTATGTATGCATGTATGAACTATGTGCACGTACACTTATGTGTAAATAAATATAGAAAAATAAATAAACATTAAACTTCTATTCGTTTTTAATTGTTTTACGCGACAATGCCCCCCCCCCCCTTTTTTTGGCTGTAACTTTCTTTTACTAAATGCTTACATAAGATTGTCCACTTTCCACACCCTTTTGTTTCTCGAACACTTACAATGACACTAAATAGCGTAAGTTGGTGAATCAAGGCATCAAACAACAATTTTTGTTTCGTTTTTTTATTTAAAGTTTTTGTTTTTTTTAATTATTCCTTTTGTATCACACAAGAGTGTCTACTGGTCCGACATTTACATCTCAAATTATGAACGTGAAAATAAAATTTACTTTCAACAAATTGATTTTCAAATAAGTTGGTTCAACGGTGTCAAATATCACACACAATCTCTTTGTTTAAATTATATTGTTAAACAAACACACAAACAGACACACATAACAACACATGTATTGTCTGGGTCACGGTGATCTGTTATTGTCTAATGCTAAATCATCTGTAAAATATCCATCAGTAATATCCTTCCACTGATCCATGGATCACTCTAACACCCCCCCCCACCACAACACACACACACACACACCAAAAGGATTAGAGTTGAGAGATTGGGACTGAAGGAAATAATAACAACGAGGGGGAAATAATAATAATAGAGTGATAGACGGATATATTGTTAATATATTGTGTGTCTTAAATATACAATACATATACATAAACACACACACACACACACACACAAATATACTTACATAAATTAAAAAAATAAATTAAACACATTACAGCCAGTTTGTGTGTTGTGTTTAATACTACGGCTGCACTGCGTTGTTGTTTATGTTGTGTTTGTTATTTTATTATCATGACCGACAGAAGTGGCTTGGCGATGGGGGCAAGGGGGCATCACGCCCCCCCCCCTGGGCGCTACTCACAAAAGGGCGCTAAATGGTCCGCAAAACATATACTATTATATGTTTTCGAATGGGGAAGGGCGGCGTTAAAAGGGTATTGTGCCCCGGGCGCGAGTTGAGCTCGCTACGCCACTGATTGATAGCTGTAGAACAATAGAAATGTTTGCGTCAATAGCGTGGAAATAAAAAGAAACACGGAAAACCATTTTCTTTTTATTGTGTGTGGAAACTCGAAACTTTTTCTTTTATTATCTCAATCATGTATTCAAAATATTATCTAAAAAAAAAAAAATGATACATTTTTTTTTATAGAATTATATGGAACAGAATTTTAGGGGGGGGGGGCTTTACGGTGCAGCGTTCGCTCAATCAGATATCAACATAATTACAGTGGACATCCGACTGTCAGGCCGGCGATTATCCAAACTTTTTGCTTTAAAATAATAACTCGGAACATAAAATGAGGCCCATCTTACCACATATTGTGTTGGGTGGTTTTAATCTCCGGGGCCCAGAAATAACTTCCTTCGTGTTGCGTGGAGGGGGAAGGGGGGGGAAGGGGTGGAAGGAGGGGCAGCTCATTTGTTGGCAAACCACGCCTAGCCAGAATGTGAGATAGCCAGATGGTTAAGACAATTTTAAACGTTAAATTTTTTTTTTTTTTGGGTTAGGTTCTAACAGTTAGGACAAAAAAAAACGTCCCGTTGGTAAAAATGGGAAGGGGTGGGGGGTGGAGGCTCATTACTAACAAAATTAGGTCAGCTGGCTGTAATGTGCGACATCAAAATTAGGCCAGCCGGAATGTGCGACATCAAAATTAGGTCAGCCGGAATGTGCGACATCAAAATTAGGTCATCCAGAATGTGAGACATCAAAATTAGGTCAGCCATAATGTGCGACATGAAAATTAGGTCAGCCAGAATGTGCGACATCAAAATTAGGTCAGCCGGAATGTGCGACATCAAAATTAGGCCAGCCAGAATGTACTACATCAAAATTAGGCCAGCCAGAATGTGAGGCATCAAAATTAGGTCAGCCGGGATGTGAAACATCAAGATGATTGGGAATTCTTTTTTTTTCCTATGATTAATTTTACGACAAAATAAATTTCTTAACATGTAACCTCCATACCACTTGGGTGGGAAGGGGAAAGGGCGCAAGACAGACGGCTAGTTTACCTGTTCAGCGGGACAACTCTAATTACCTTGGTCGAGTGCCTTTCACTCCTTCTTACTTTTTAACCGTGTTCAAAAATAAATGGGTCTTCATTCTAACCTTCTACGCATATACATTTTTTTTTTCAAATAAATAGTCTAGGCTACAACTTTAGACATAACAATGTTTTACCAATACTACAACTTTAGACATAGCAATGTATTACCAATGCTATAACTTTATAAACACAACAATATATTACCAATGCTACAACTTTAGACATAACAATGTATTACCAATGCTATAACTTCAAACACAACAGCTTTACAGATCAAAAAGTAAAGATGTCGACCAGTTTTATATAACATTTTGAACAACTTGGAAAAGTTTAGTGCGAAAATGTTTTCGGAAGGTAAACACTAAGCAGTGGCGTAGTGAGGGGGCAAAGGGCGCATCATGCCCCGGGAGCTACTCACAAAGAAGGGGCACCAAATGGTATATTATATGGTATTCGAATGGGGGAAAGGTGCTTAAAAGTTAACCTGCCCCGGGCGCGAGTTCAGCTGGCTACATCACTGACATAAAGTACTGGTTAAACTGGTTGATGTCTACAAGAGGAGATTTTAATAATAAGAAGAAGAAATGGACAGTGCAAGTATTACGTCACCGCCACAAGAAGTACAAATGACATCAGTACATTACACAGCTCTACACAATATGACCAGACGCCATACGAATTATCGTACAAGCAGTTGCGTGGGAAGGCTACACAAGGCGTCACAATAGCTAACAACGGCTCAATAGAGAAATTGTTGTTGTTGTTGTTGTTTTCCCCTTGATGCTGTATAAAAAATCTATATAAATAATAGCGATTTGGGTTCTGCGTTAAATCGAAAGTAAAAGAATTAATACAACAGTATTCCAGTTTAAAATACAATCATGGAAAAAATCGGATCGGCCCGAAACCAAACATAACCTAGCCTACCTATCAAGCCCAAGGGGATATAACTCTATGCAAAGGTTTTGCAGGGTACAGCTTGTATATATAGAATATGTATCATGGACAGAGCTATTTATATTAAAATGCAATGCCTCATTACTTGTACAAGGGCTAGACTTGTAGATATTTAAAGTTAATCGCTTAAATTGGGTATAAGCTACATATCAATTAAAATATAAATGTATGCTAGTTGTATATATATATATATATATATATATATATATATCTACTTGACACATAGAATACTTAATACATGATCCATAAAACAGAAACTGCATGCAAAAAAAATCTGTAATAATTTCTTAGCAACATAAAAAGGCGAACGAAAAAAACTTCAGTCTAAAATCAAATCTGTGTGTATAAATGTTCATAGATTTAAATATATGCTCATTGATGTATTATTATTGTAATAATCAGATTAGGCTAGAGAATTTACAGTTGGCACAGAGATGGTTTTAATTATCTGGCCACTTAGTTTAGCGGAAGTGGGATAAACAGACGATAAAAAATTAGACGATAGATTTGGTAGACAAGCAGACGGACTTGATTCCTCATTTAACATCATTTTATACCATGTATGTATTTTCGTGAATAAGAATTAATAAATAAACATATATATATTTATACAACCAAGTCTACCCAGTGCTTTATAACTGTGATTCGTCTCATACATGTGGATACATAATAATTTTATATACAACCAAGTCAGTCAACAAGAATAACTCCGAAGAGACCATACTACTTTTGTTACAAGTTCCTTAGAAATATAATATACATACAACTGATCTACTAACACACAAAAACTAACCATGACATAAATGGCGGCTGCGGTGAAAGTTCTTTAGAGAACATAACTGTGTTGAAGTAATTTTATTGTAATCAAGACGAATGTTGACACACTGGAAGATTTACAAGATCTACATGTTCCTGATTTTTTTTCATCTGATATTCCATCCACCAACATACAGTACTTAACTGTATTATATACAACTGCCTTGGCTTTACTTCAATTGTTGGACTTTATATTTTTACATTATTTACTGCTGCTGAAACATCGCTATAGCAGTAAATTCTTAAGAACATTTACATCTGTTCATATTACTCTATCCTCGTGTGGGTGAAAAAGAAGGTGAGCCGAAAAATCAGCAGACCTTACCAAATTGTGCAGACCATACCGTACCAGGAGAGACCATACTACTTTTTATACAAGTTCCTTAGAAATATAATATACATACAACTGATCTACTAACACACAAAAACTAAATATGACAATTATCTAACCCGACAAGATAGACATTAATTTTGTGAACAGGAAGCAGGACATTAGCAGAATGGGCGTCCTTAACAACAGGGGGATTCTCGCCAGACTATGATGTCATGATAAGGTGAAATTACATTGAATCCTGCTATTGTTACCGGAACGTCTGTCATACAGTCACGTGGATGATGTAGATATTTAACTATTGTGTGCGAATAGACTAGCACATTGTTCCCCAGAGCTGAAACTGCGCCGTGATGATAGATGAGGATCAAACACTTCCTATGTGTTAGAATAAAGTATCCTACAAATCAACTGAAACGGTTACACGTACAATTTAATTTGAGCATTTTTAAAATGCTCTTTTGTCCCCGTTTTGTCTGTCTGTCTGTCTGTCCGTCATCACCCTAGATCTCAACAACCATAAGTCCTAGACCCATGATGTATATACCATTTTGTAGGTCTTGGGCTGCCATGTATGCAGCAAAAGTCCATTTCACGATAGGACCTCTGAGGGCCGAAAAAGGGAGCGTTTTAAGTGCCGTTTTTTACGATATAAGCTATATTAACAAAGGAGCGCCCTATATCTCAGCAACCATAAGTCATAGACCCATGATGTATATATCATTTTGTAGGTCTTGGCCTGCCAAGTGTATACCAAAAGTTCATTTCGCGATCTGACATCAGGGCCAAATATAAGACTTTCCTAGGTACCGTTTTTGCTTATATTTTAAATATAAATAATTAAAGCTAATCAAAGAGGCGTAATCATTATTTATTTTTTGTAACAGTTATTCAACATGATTACTTCCCTCTCTTTTTATCAAAACTCATACGCGTGGAGCAATATCTATGGCTGTAACCCGTCCGGCGTAACCGTAGCCACTGCGTACACGAAAATGTTCTAAAATATCCTTTTTCCGAAACGGAAAAGACTTAAATTGCTAGTTTTTTATTAGTGACCAAAGTTTTCAAATATTCTTGTGGGCGTTATATCTACTAGAGACTGAGAACCCCCATAAAATGCCCATAAAATAGCGAAGTCATTTTTGGCTTCTCAGCCAATCAGATTCCCTTTTCATTAAGGCTGGTACAATAAAGATCCTTACAGTGAAAGGGGAAAAGGGGGGGGGCTTTACCAGCAGTGACCTAGTTTTCCTATCTATAAGTACGGCTCTCATCATAACAAACACGAATGTATTAAGCAGTCATAACAAATATATATATATATATATAAATATATATATATATATATATATATACATACATATAATCGTATCAGTGATATTAAATGTAAGCATACAAATCAATCAGCGATATAAAAAAAAAACATAATGATTTGTCACAGATGGATCCCCAATATTTTGAGAAGTTTTCTTTTTTTTAATTCAGTCTACAGGGACCATATTTCAGGAGATCACAGAACCAATCATCAGACTTTCAGAGTGCAACTATTATATATATATATATATATATATATATATATATATATATATATATATTATCTATGGGGGTATCTTTCAGTTATAAGCAATGTCGTTTTATTAAATTACAGGAGAGAGAGAGAGAGAGAGCGAGAGAGAAAGAGTCATTTACCAAGGGGAAAAAATCTATTTTTTCCACTTCGTTTTATGATAAAAACAAAAATTAACAAGACTCAAAGGAAATGCGTAGAGTTAACCCCCTTTTAACCCCCCCCTCCCCCCACTTGCGCCAATTCGAGGTAAAGTTAAAAAAATCAATTTTTTGAGAATTAATTGTACACTTGTAAGTTCTAACTTTTTTTTTAAAACAGCCAGCTTGAAATGTAGACATATTTATAAAATCTAGACAATGTGAATGAAGTACCAGTACCTAGATTTGTACTTTTGATGGCCGGTCATACATCGATAGTTTATTCTTTTGTGCAAGTCATGTGCAAACAACAATACGTTGCCCTGTTTATTTATTTTTTAGACAAATCAGTCAAAAGTTACAAAAAAATTGGATGCAAGATGACTAGGTAGGGGGGGGGGGTTGCTTAACACTGTTTCCTCGAGGCTGTGCGCGCGCACGCATTGAAACACAACACTTATTAACTTTTGTTTTCTCATTCAGCAGGTCTTTAACGCTGCGCACAAGAAATTTTAAGTTGTTTTTTTGTTCCCCACAATTGCATATCCAATATATTATCCGCACACAGCCTTCGGGTTATTAGAAGGAGCGTTCACTTGACCCCCCCCCCCACACACACACATCGGCCCTGAATTTAACCTTTAGGGCCTTGCACCTCCCACCCTGCTTTTAGGATCATTCCAGAATAATTATGGATATAATATTTATTTAGTATTATTCGTTTTTTTTATTCTTTTTATAAAAAAAGTACAGATGAGCCCAAATAGTAGTTTTTTAAACTGCTCAATTATAAATATATATAAAAGAGCTGTTCCTTCCACTCAGCGGATCCTTCCAATCAGTTGTTCCTTTCACTCAGCGGTTCCTCTCAGTGGTTCCTTTCACTAAACGGTTTCTCTCGATCAACTGTTCCTCTCGCACTTCGGTTCCTTTCACTAAGCGGTTCCTCTCATTCAGTGGCAAATTGTGTGCCGAGCACACGCGCGCACAGCTTAGAGGGGGGAATCTTGGTCTTATAGTTAATAGTATTCATAAGCAACTTTAACTTTCTATACGTAAAGCTTAAAGAGTATTTTAAATATTGATTCCATAAATTGTCCCTCGAGTTAAAAAAAAACAAACTAACTAAAAGCTGATTAAATTTGCTCTGCACACTGTTAAAATTTATCTCAATTATAACAATCAATTAATTTACAACCACGTTGTAACCGTCTTTTATCTTTTTTTAATTTTTTTTAAATATCATTTCCCATGATGCTTGATAATAAAAGGCATGATACAGGAAGAAAGGAAGTTATACTAGATGTAATTAAAGATTTATGATTTCCTTGTAATTTTATGGGAAACGGACAATTTTTTTTTTTGGTTTGGTGTCTTCTGTCATTTGCATTGAAGATGAGCCATTTGAAGTTTCCGAACGACGTTGAAATAATAAACACACATTCACCTACATGTTTGGTTATTTGTGTGTGTGTGTTTGTGTGTAGTCGACATTTTACATGGTGTAAGTGTGTACATGTGTGTGTGTATCTGTGCAGGGCCTCAATGTGGGAGGCAATTAGAACAATCGGGGACCCCCGAGAATTGACAGGTTGTGGTGGTGGTATGGAGGGAGGAGGGGATTCCTGTGAAATTTGTTTTCGTTTACCTAATTTTCTGAAGCCAAGCTGAGGGGGGGGGGACACGGAAAAAAGGGGGCACGGGAAAATGGGGTTCCTTTTTTTTGAGATTGTTAATGTTGAGATTGTCAACGGCCCTAGATTTTAAGGGCTGCGGCCCCCAACAGTGTATATAAAATTATCTCCGCATTGCTGACATAGCGTATGATCATAATCCCCCATATGTCTAGAGTATCCGAACCACACGTTGCTCGTCCACCCTTCCCTCCTCCTCCGACCCCCCCCCAGGCCAGGGAGCTCAGTGTTTTATGTCTCCCGTGGTTCCTCCATGGTCTTTGCACAAATCACTATGGTTAGGGCGGGGCGATGAAAGACGGACGATGCAGCAAAAAAAAAATGTGCCAATTAAAGTCATTATAGGATTTAAAAGACAACATTTTTTATACTTACAGGGACATATCAACACACACGCACACACACGCACACAATATCAGAACTGTAATTTGATATACCTATTTGTTATGTTTTGTTACTAGGAATTGCCATGTCAATCATACAACGATGAATTAACGAAATAGTGGTATAACGAGATGACCTTGAAAAGAGACTGCTCTGTAGCGAGACTGCCTTGTAACGAGATTGACTTGTAACGAGAGTGACTTGTAACGAGATGGCCTTGTAACGAGATTGACTTGTAACGAGATTGACTTGTAACGAGATAGCCTTGTAACGAGATTACCTTGAAATGAAATTGCTTTGTAACGAGATTGCCTTGTAACGAGATGACCTTGTAAAGGGATTGCCTTGTAAAGAGATTACCCTGTAACGAGATTGCCTTGTAAAGAGATTGCAATGTAACGAGATTGCCTTGTAACGAGATTGACTTGTAAAGAGATTACCCTGTAACGAGATTGCCTTGTAAAGAGATTGCAATGTAACGAGATTGCCTTGTAACGAGATTGACTTGTAAAGAGATCGCATTGTAACGAGATGGCATTGTAACGAGATTGCCTTGTAAAGAGATCGCATTGTAACGAGATGGCTTTCCAAAACCTTCATTGATCTTTTTCAGAAGATTTAATAAAATCTTACTCTTTACTTTGTCTTTTGCTTCTTATTGGGTCACAATCATCCTTACTTTACCTGATGTAGGAAACAAAGTAATAATGTAATCGTTTGCAAAGGGAGATAAGTCAACAAAGTGAAGGAGAACGCGAAAGGGGATACCACCCTATTTTCCAAATTGCTTCCAGAAGTTGATACTTGGGCAAACTTTGTGAGTCGATAACTTTTCTGTAGGGGAATTCCCTATGGAGTAGCCCACCACCAATTGCGACATGAGTATCGATATTTTAAAGAAAACTAAGATAACGATATTTTAGCATACCAAACTATCTATATTTTCGGATTCAAAATCTTATTTCTAGATTTTTATAAACTAATTATCGGATACTAATTGTTATTAATTACCCAGGAGTCTCTAACTCACCAAATTAGAATAGTACAATGATGTGACTGTACAGATAGAACCCGAAAAAAAAAACATTTATAAAAAATAGTGTGAAAATCGTTTCAAGAATCGACTGCGTGTTAAAGTAATCGACAAGACATCCCCCCAACTAAATATTTTTTTTTATCTCATCGAGAGGCAAAGGTTATGCAAACAGTTTTGCGTCTAGCGTTCATGAGTGCAATTCCCAATAGAGCTTTCATCTGCCAGAGTAATGTCCCCTTGTGATTCTATTTTTAAAACATGCTCTGCTTTACCACTTTACCCCCACAATGTTGACCTAGACGGGGGGAGGGGAACTCCAAGCTTTGAAATTCGCCACTGAAATTGTTTTGTTTTTTTCATTTCTTAAGTTGTTTTTTTTAAGGAGAAGAAATATGCATGATATTCTTATCACGGTGGATATAATAATACTTCTTCATGACTTATTAATTTATAAATACTTTCTATTTGAAATTATAGTTTGATATTTTATCATGTGCCGGTTTGAACAGCACCCCAAATGTTGCATATGGATCACAAAACCAATAGACTTGCCATATGGATCACAAAATCAATAGACTTGCCATATGGATCACAAAACCAATAGACTTGCCATATGGATCACAAAACCAATAGATTTGCCATATGGATCACAAAAACCAATAGACTTGTCATATGGATCACAAAACCAATAGACTTGCCATATGGATCACAAAAACCAATAGACTTGCCATATCGATCACAAAACCCAATAGACTTGCCATATGGATCACAAAATCCAATTGACTTGCCATATGGATCACTAAACCAATAATCTTACCATATGGATCACAAAACCAATAGACTTGCCATAAGGATCACTAAACCAACAGACTTACCATAGGGATCACAAAACCAATAGACTTGCCATAAGGATCACTAAAACAATAGACTTACCATATGGATCACAAAACCTATAGACTTACCATATGGATCACAAAACCTATAGACTTACCATATGGATCACAAAACTTATAGACTTACCATATGGATCACAAAACCAATAGACTTGCCAGGTACAAGCTCAACGACCTGGTGGGTCCATAAAAAAGTCCTAGAAGAAAGCTGACCTCAGAGCTATTGTTATAGAAAGGCAAACTTGGCGGCTTACCAAACTCTTCCCAATACTTATGTGAAGTAACTTTCCACACAGAAATAAATCATTTTACTTTAGCTTTACAGTCATTTAAGTTGAGGATAGCCACAAGGTAAAACCAGGAGCGGTCAGCAGAGCCGAATTTACAATTTTCAGGTGCCCTTGGCCAACTAAAATTTTACGCCCCATTCTGAAAAAAAATTATTACATATTGCTAAGTTGTTTTTTTTTAAAAATGTTTTTGCACTATTCATCATTTTGGGGCCCCTTAGGCCACGGCCTAGTCGGCCTATCTGTGAATCCGGCCCCGGTGGTCAGACGTATTTATTTTTAATTCGTAGGATAAGGTGGACACTATATTGGTCGAATAGATTGACCAAGAGCTGTTGGATACAACAAATTCACTGATGTAAAACCGCAGTTCTAAATCGGTGGCACGCGTACCCCTAAGAGCTACGGGAAATGTTACGCAAGGGTACGCAGAGACATATAATTTTTGTTTTAAAACAGCCAGAGAGTTTGAAGGTCACCGATTTGCTGGGTGACTCATCAACAAAACCACGTGACCCAAATATCGCGTTATAAAAGTAAACGCATTTCATTATGAGAATAAGTACAATTTGTTCGCGAATATACGTGTGATGGGTACACGCGACAATACTTTCGCAACCCTTTGGAGTACAGCCGCAAAAGATAAAGTTTTGAGAGCCGCTGATGTACACGAGGTGAGGGGAGCTAATCGAGGGTCAAATAGATACATCGTCTTTCCTATTCCATTTTAATGTTGTTTTTGTTTGTTTGTTTGTTCGTTTTATACTGGCGTCCTCATTTGTAGAGGAATCACCTCTCAGTTTCAACATGGCGACACCAAGCTTATGAAGTTTACGCGTGGGAGGTTGGTGGTGGGGGCGAGGGGGGGGGAAGGTGAGGTAGGCACATTATGCCGCCTTCGGGTTGGACTAAAAAGAAAAAAAAAAGAAAAGATTAAAATATCATCCGTGCTCATGACAGGATAATTTATTCAAAAAGTAACTGGACCACCGTCTGTGGGCAGAAAGAAAAGTAATTCGATGAATGACACGTTACCTCCAATTTTCGGTGATTTGCGGTTGTTGTTGTTGTTGCTATTTTTATTTATTTATTTTTTTATTAATAGACGAGCGTATGTTTGCAAAAAAAAAAAAAACCAGACACTTAAGTCTAATTATTTTATTATTATTCCTCATATGACCCGACCTACTGACCAGGTCAATCATTATTACTGTCACAGCTGGTGGAGTCTGGCGGAAAAATGACTTACCAGGGGGAGATAATATTTATATCACTCTCTACTACTCTCCCCTTCCCTTTTGCTGATGTTTGCAATGTCATGCCAATAACTTATGAGTTTCTTTTCTTATCAGAGATAAGACCTTTTTTTTGCAAAGTGATCTCTTTAGTTTTTTTAAAATAATGTCAGAGACTGTTTCACCATAGGCCTCCTATATATATATATATATATATATATATATATATATATATATATATATATATATACATCTAATAAAATAATAGTGATCTGTGTTCTGCGTTAAATCGAAAGTAAAGAATTAATACAACAGTATTCCAGTTTAAAATACAATCATGAAAAAATCGGATCTGCCCGAAACCAAAAATAACCTAGCCTACCGACCAAACCTATGTGGATATAACTCTATGTAAAAGTTTTGCTGGGTAAAGCTAGTATATTATATATATATATATATATTATATACATATATATACATATATATATATATATATATATATATATATATATATATATAGCTAATATATATAATTAAAAAAAAACTTATTCGTTAAAATGCATCAAAGTGATAAAAATATTTATAGACATTTAGATGACAAAATAAATTAAAGCCTTGACGCCATTCAGGAAATGACATCACAAAATTAAAACTTCAAAATATTCAGGACTAACAGGGTTGGCAGATTGACTTCATAATTTAACAACGTGTACTCAAATTAATATTCCTATGCAATCAATATATATATTATTTGAATTGATATATAAAAGAAATACAGCTGGTATCCGAGATTGGTTTCCAAGCCTCAATTTTTGATTTCATCCAAATTTCTATAAATATTCGCATCAAATTATAATTTAAAACGTGTTTTATGTTTTTTTAAAAAAAAGGTTTTCACCCACTGGTTAGCCTCGATCAGATTTTAAGTTGGTTACCAGAAAGCTTAATAAGTGTATACAATTTATAAAAACAATTATTTTTAGCTTTTCTTATTTAAATCCTTTTATTTTATTTTTTTTATTATAGAAGCTAGACGCAAAAAAAACAGAAAATGTTTCTGAGTGGGTGACGAATCGCAAAATGCTTTGAAAACCACTGCAGTAGGATACACGATTTTGAGAACCACTGCAATAGGATACAAGTTTTTGAGAACCACTGCAATAGGTTACAAGTTTTTGAGAATCACTGCAATAGGTTACAAGTTTTTGAGAATCACTGCAATAGGTTACAAGTTTTTGAGAATCACTGCAATAGGTTACAAGTTTTTGAGAACCACTGTAATAGGATACACGTTTTTGAGAACCATTGAAGTAGGATACACGTTTTTGAGAACCACTGCAATAGGATACAAGTTTTTGAGAACCACTGCAATAGGATACACGTTTTTGAGAACCACTGCAATAGGATTCAAGTTTTTGAGAACCACTGCAATAGGATACAAGTTTTTGAGAACCACTGCAATAGGATACGTGTTTTTGAGAGCAACTGCAATAGGATACAAGTTTTTGAGAACCACTGCAATAGGATACAAGTTTTTGAGAACCACTGCAATAGGATACAAGTTTTTGAGAACCACTGCAATAGGATACACGCTTTTGAGAACCACTGCAATAGATACAAGTTTTTGAGAACCACTGCAATAGGATACACGTTTTTGAGAACCACTGCAATAGGATACAAGTTTTTGAGAACCACTGCAGTAGGATACACGTTTTTGAGAACCACTGCAGTAGGATACAAGTTTTTTGAGAAACACTGCAATAGGATGAAAATATATGTGCTTTCTTTCTGTTTAATAAACTAAGCTACATTACATTCACACAAGACATATCGGACTGAGCGAGTGGACACCCATTCTTCTCATGTCAGACCCTAATCTTTAAAAAAAAACACAATAATCTGTTTAAAAAAAAAAAGACAATGTAATCCACCACTCTTCAATTTCAGGATGTAAAAAAAATATTAAAAAAAAACTCATCTCGCCAACATCCTCAAAACAAAAAAAGGTTAGAGTGAGCAGATATTAGAGTTTTAATTAAAGGAGTGAGTACAGTCATTTGTCTGCTGACTGTCTACATTACCAGTTGGGGTGGAAGGTTACTTTATCCCCCCCCCTTCTATTCCTGCCTCGCCACGACCCCTCGCCCCCCTCCCAACCCCCCCCCCCACCCCCAACCCTCACCCCTGGTATGATGTACTGAGTCTCTGAATCAGGCGTACTAAACCATCAAGAGTTCTACAGCTTCCCCCCCTTCCCCCCCCCCCCCATAACAAGACAATGTTTTACTTGTAGACTGGTTGTTAGACATTTTAGTCACAAAAAAAAAAAAACGAACTTGAGGCTGAGGGAACGTCAGGACAATGGATTCAAACGACCGACTTTATTGGTGTGTGCTGAAGTCCCACCGATAGAGTCAAATCTGTCAGGCCTGAAGTCTGAATGATTTGGTTGGGCTCAGCCCTTAATGTATGTTGTCAAATATTCAGCAATTATTCTTAAAATTACTATTATTATTTTTTTTTTTTTTTTTCATTTTAAATTAATTGTTAAATTTAGTTGCCAGCTTTTTTCGAAACTTACTTGTTCGGAAGTTTAAAGGAATCAAAAATAGAAGATCGGAAATACCCACAGAGTAAAAAACGTAGATTACTACGATTTAAAAAGTGCAGAGCATCTGTTCACGTTTTACATTGCTTTATCTGCCACGCCCCCCCCCACCCACCCAACCCCCTTTCCTCGTTATTTCTAACACAAATAACGACAATAAAGAAAAATAAATTTTATATTAAAGGTTCTATACCTAGGGGAGTGGTTGTGTTTGTGTGTGTGTGTGTGTGTGTGTGTGTTTGTATGTGTGTGTGGGGGGGGGTCAGGGGGGGTCTTGAAAAATTACTTGTGTGAAACAGTTTTCTTTTTCTGTAATTCACAAACATGGTAAAACATCCTCACCCCTACGTGTTTCCGCCTCGACGATCTCTTTTATAATTGCGTCCAGTTTTTACACGAGGACGCCCTAATGCAATTATAATTATAACTATATGGTCATAGTAACGTATTTTCGATGGTTAACTTTAACCCGTTTATTGTTTCAATTATAAAATAACTAGACTTTAAGCAAAGACAACAAACAAACAAAAAATGTGTGTTTAGCAATAACAAAAATGTTTCCTTGAAAATGTTTTCATTTAGTTATCCATCAAGAATTCAAAAAAACAAATATCTTGTTGAGGGGAAAATGAATGCACTAACAGAAATTGATGAGTTGGTGGGTGGCGCTTTCGCAGTGAGCCGGATTTTCCATGCTGCAGCACGACATGCACAATATGGGCTACTGGTGAGTCCCAGTCATCTAATATGTCTCCCTTGGTGCCTCCTTGACTGCTGCACTTTCGGTTAATGGTGGAGATGAAAGAAGGGAAGGGCAATGCAAAAAAAAAAAAAAGGTTTCATTATCTTTAGGAGATATTCATCTCATCATTTCTGGGACTTTACATTAGTAGAATGTAAGATAGAAGGGGTAAACATCACATCCTTTCTTGGGCTTTACATTAGTGGTATGTAGGATAGAAGGAGTAAACATCACATCCTTTCTTGGGCTTTACATTAGTGGTATGTAAGATAGAAGGGGTAAACATCACATCCTTTCTTGACTTTACATTAGTGGTATGTAGGATAGAAGGGATAAACATCACATTCTTTCTTGGCCTTACATTAGTGGTATGTAGGATAGAAGGGGTAAACATCGCATCCTTTCTTGACTTTACATTAGTGGTATGTAGGATAGAAGGGATAAACTTCACATTCTTTCTTGGCCTTACATTAGTGGTATGTAGGATAGAAGGGGTAAACATCGCATCCTTTTTTGGGCTTTACATTAGTGGTATGTAGGATAGAAGGGGTAAACATCACATTCTTTCTTGGCTTTACATTAGTGGTATGTAGGATAGAAGGGGTAAACATCACATTTTTTCTTGGCTTTACATTAGTGGTATGTAGGATAGAAGGGGTAAACATCACATTTTTTCTTGGCTTTACATTAGTGGTATGTAGGATAGAAGGGACAAACATCACATCTTTTCTGGGACGTTATAATAACAGACGCTGAGAAATTATGCTTTAAAGTGTGAATGAACTGTATCCTAAGTACATGAGTCACACCCGCAGGGTAGGTCAGCTGAGGTCATTTGTTCTGTAAGCAGAACGAAAGAATAATACTCCGCGGCTAGCGCAATGACCAACGGGCATCTATCTTTACCCTCTAATGCCGGCCACCCCCTCAGTTAATTAAAGGATGAACAGGTACAGATCTGGAAGGTGGCTTTAGAATGTACTGCAGACGTGAATGTTCAAGGGCGTAACAAATTGATTCTTCGCGTGCTCGGACCACATAGAACATGAAGGGATGTGCATCCAATGATCTATGTCAGGGATGGGAAAACTACGGCCCGCTGGCCCCTTGCGGCCCGTCAGGGTACATTATGCCCGTTTGCATGTACAAGATACGATCCTATGTCGATGTTAATTCTCATTGTTCGCAGTTTTCGCTATATTTTTTTAATTTTCTTATCAGGCTGTTTGATTTTAATTTAGTGACATTAAATCGGTTTTATGGCTCCTGTATATTAGTTAGAGCTGCTTGGCCTACAAGCAGATTATGACCTAAAGGAGAAGTTCAAGTCAGTTATTTTGTTGGAGTTGTCAGTATTTTTGCCAGCAGCGGCATGCCCACACCTAAAAAAAAATTTGCTGCCAAGCTTTAGTCACTATTTGGGTCCACATACATTTGTGAGCAAGCGTTTTCTTGTATGAAAATAAACAGATCAATGTTGACTGACTGCAATTTAAAGAACGTCATGCGAATCACAACCAGTACGACTCCACAGTTCAAGAGCTTTATCCAAATTTGTGAATGGTTACATACTTCTGATTAATTATAACTGTACTCTGTGTTCAGCTTGTATGTACATTAAGTTCCTTCGTCTTCATAATTATTATGACAGGTAACAATAAACTTTTGTAATGGATAGTAAAGCCTTATTACCAAATTAGCACTGAAGTGATTTAGTTCGTATTTTTAAAATGTAATGTGCATGTGCAATAGAGTGTGAGTGTGAAATAAAAGGACAAATTATCTTTAACTCATATTTTCATACGTTATAAATTGTAATTGAAGTAGACAAAATATACATGCGGCTCGCCGATAACAATCAAGTTTTCAATGTGGCCCTCCGTAGAAAAAGTTTGCCCACCCCTGGTCTATGTGGAAAGCAAATCATAAAGTCTGTTTTTTGAGGACTGCTTATAGACAAATAAAAATTGTATACCTATAGAAAGACACTACGGAAACACAGAAGAAAAAAAAAGAAATTTAAGATTCATGCAAGCCTGTAGACATACATGATAAAAAAAGGTATATGCGTTAATACCTACATGGAGGTATATGTGTAATACCTTTACAGTTCATATACACATACAAGAATACACCCACCCACAAACAGGGCCGACCTTAGGTCGATTTGACCGATTGCTCCAAAATGGGCCCCGCGCCTGGCAGGGGCCCAGCAATTTAATTTATGTTATTGTAAAAAAAAATTAGAAGAGAGGCCTCGCAAGCATCCGTTGAATTGGGCCCAGCAATTCGTAAGGCCGACCCTGGCCCACAAATTATACTCACACGTAAACATTCTTCCTGTCCAATACAAATACACACATACACATACTTACATTCTGGCATTGACTCACACTTACATTAGTAAACACACACTGACATATGCAAACACACACTTAAATTAGTAAACACACAGTTTCACTAGTAAACACACACTTGCATTAGTAGCACACACTTACACTAGTAAACACACACTTACACTAGTAAACACACACTTACATTAGTAAACACACACTTACACTAGTAAACACACACTTACACTAGTAAACACACACTTGCATTAGTAAACACACACTTACACTAGTAAACACACACTTACACTAGTAAACACACACTTACACTAGTAAACACACACTTACACTAGTAAACACACATTTATATTAGTAAACACACACTTACATTAGTAACACACACTTACACTAGTAAACACACACTTGCATTAGTAAACACGCACTTACACTAGTAAACACACACTTACACTAGTAAACACACACTTACACTAGTAAACACACACTTACACTAGTAAACAAACACTTACATTAGTAAACACACACTTGCATTAGTAACAACACACTTACACTAGTAAACACACATTTACACTAGTAAACACACTTACATAGTAAACACACATTTACATAGTAAACACACACTTATATAGTAAACACACACTTACATTAGTAAACACACATTTACATATATGTTGCATTCATAATACATGCCTGCTAACGTAATCATGCATATTCGCATTGGTACATGTATATGCATATGTGCACATAGCTTGATTCATACACAGGAAACTTACATTCACAGAACATCACTTATACATATGTGCACTTAATATACACTTAATTACAACCTAACATTTCATATACTTAAATTCATAAATATATTAAGTAGTTTCTTTTTTCTCTTCATTATTTATCCAAGGTAAGGTACAATCTTCGTCACCGGTCGCCTACAAAATAAATTCACAAACATGTTATTATATCACATCGGGGCACAAGATAAAGGGAGACAAACCATTTATTTTCACTCGAGAGTACTTTAAAACTATTCCATGTGATAATGCCATCGCTGACTGACTGACGTAAGTCACAGCATGTTGCGGCCTACAGGGAAGGAGGGGGGGGGGAACCTGGCATAGACAAGGAACTGATGTTAAAGGTTAAATGGAATAGACCAAACAGGCAATAAATGACCCATCATGCCTGTCTTGGTTTGTTACATAGGAAAATTCCACTCTCTATTTCAGAGATTCCCACAATTGTGAACTCATGTGCCCTTGTTTGAAACAATCGTATCTACTCTAAGCTGTATAAGTGAATGGTGTTGAAGAGAAGGTACAATGATTTTTTTCATATTGTTAAAAATTGGTATTAGAGTTTCTGTTTGGTCCTGTATGCGGGTGTGCTGTTAAATAAACTTCAAATCTCACTGCTTACAGTAGTTGTTGCAGATGCCCCGATAAACTGTAAATCTCTCTATAGCTCTATAGTGCCACTCAAACAGCTATGAGAAAAGGATCCCCCCCCCCCCAATCCAAGATCACCAGGAGTACCTGGGTGCTAAACGGAGCACACTTTGAAATCCACTGATTAGTCGTATTTTTTCCAAAAAAAATTTCACTTTAATTTAAAATGAGAAAAACAGCATGCTATGTAGACACTAAATGCGCAGTTTTACAGTACGCAGAACCTTATGGACAGACTTGTATAACCCATTTAAATAGTACTTTCAAAATGATTTTTTTTCGGGTTTTTTTTTTTTGAAAAACAAAAAAAAAAACACCGTTAGTGGAAAGCAAATCAAAAAGTCTGTTTTTGATGACTAGTTGTAAACAAAAACTACACAAAAAAAGAAATATTTAAGATCCAGGCAAACATATAGATAGACGGGATAAAAACATCATAACGTATTACTACCATAAGATATGATACAAAAATGGTAAATATGTTATGTAATAGTAAAGTCTAGCTAACGTACTATAGCTCCCCCCCACCCCCCCCCCCTCAGGACAGAATCCGGCTCGCCGGAATGTATAATCCGGCTCGCTGGAATGTATAATTCGGTTCGCCGGAATGTATAATTCGGTTCGCCGGAATGTATAATTCGGTTCGCCGGAATGTATAATTCGGTTCGCCGGAATGTATTATTCGGTTCGCCGGAATGTATAATTCGGCTCGCCGGAATGTATAATTCGGCTCGCCGGAATGTATAATTCGGTTCGCCGGAATGTATAATTCGGTTCGCCGGAATGTATAATTCGGTACCCTCTGCTCGTTACAGAATGGAGCACAGCACTTGACCTTTCATTGTTATGACGTTAGCATTTATAATGTATACTATTTCATGCCTACATTCCATTCATCTGCCCTTGGACAAATTTACTAGCCATGTGTGGCCCGCGACTTTAAATGTTTGCCCACTTCTGGCCCAGATAAACATACGCAGCGATAGCCTCTAACATTACAGCTACATGCAATCAAGCGTGTGTGAGCTATAATTAGTGTGCAATACGAACTGTGCTCTGGCAAAGCAGTTAGAGCAATAGCCAGTGCTCGATTTAAGAAAAAACCAGTGCCAGGGATGAACAAAAATTTTATGCAGAGCCGGGGATAAATGTCTACGGTTTCATCCCCGACAGGGATATATTAAGCTAAAGCAGAGCCGGGGATGACAGTTCTCAGTGCAGGGGATATCTCCGGCGGTAAATCGAGCCCTGGCAATAGCCTGTGACTCACCAAAAACCGGGGTTCAAACCTAAGAGCAGCGAATGACCTCACAAGCACTCTACACAAGCACTCTACACAAGCACTCTACACAAGCACTCTGCACAAACACTCTACACAAGCACTCTACACAAGCACTCTACACAAGCACTCTACACAGGTACTCTGCGATTTGCCAACTTAAAAATCTTGTTTTCCCGAATAAAAATAAAATGTACACAATGAAAATGAAACACAAAAAATATATTTCCAACTTTTTAATTATCAAATGACAACGAAAATTGAAAAATTGGGATTTACTTCTCATGCAGATATTTCTTTATTTACTTTTCAAAAAAAATATTAGACATATTTTTTTTTAAATTGCTTATGATATATTTTGTCTATCTTTGGAATGAAATGACATGTTTCACTGATAGATATTGAATTAAAAAAAGGTAATAATAACAAAGCGTCAATTCTTCTTGAATAAAGAACGACAACATAAAATAACAAAAACTACAACAAAAAAAAAACATCTTGACAATAACATGAAAAACAAAATAATAACAAATCATGTTGCAAGTCTCGGGAGATTATTTTTAAACCAACAGTGCACAGTTATAAATAACTCTTGGACTAGTTACTTTACTGTTATTTAACCAACAGTGCACAGTTATAAATAACTCTTGGACTAGTTACTTTACTGTTATTTAACCAACAGTGCACAGTTATAAATAACTCTTGGACTAGTTACTTTACTGTTATTTAACCAACAGTGCACAGTTATAAATAACTCTTGGACTAGTTACTTTACTGTTATTTAACCAACAGTGCACATTTATAAATAACTCTTGGACTAGTTACTTTACTGTTATTTAACCAACAGTGCACAGTTATAAATAACTCTTGGACTAGTTACTTTACTGTTATTTAACCAACAGTGCACAGTTATAAATAACTCTTGGACTAGTTACTTTACTGTTATTTAACCAACAGTGCACATTTATAAATAACTCTTGGACTAGTTACTTTACTGTTATTTAACCAACAGTGCACAGTTATAAATAACTCTTGGACTAGTTACTTTACTGTTATTTATTATTTTGCTTTTTTGTTCCTTGGACTTAACACAATGTGTCTAGTCGTGTTTATTGATCCTATTGTTGGAAATGCTACAACAAGATATGAGAAAACCCAGCGATTATTAAAAACCAATTTTCTGACCACACATATATATATATAAAAAAACAAAAATAAAAAAAAAAATTGTTCTTGATTGATAAGGACAGACGTCAGGAAATAAAAAAATAAAAAAAAAAATGGGGTCAGCACTGATCAATACCAATGCTGATTGACCTTCAATCAAGACCATTTCAAATATTTGTAGTCTGTGAATATAGTAGCAATCAAAACAATTTGCTGACCGGCGGTGGTGTAGTTAGAGGTTGGGTGGGGGGGGGGGAGAGGAGGTGTGGTGGTGTACACACAATCAACAGATAAACAGAAAACATTCCGAATCAATATTTAAGATAACTCTTTCATTCCTACAACGTATCAGTTGACCCCCCCTCCCTCCCACCACCCACATCTCACCACACCCCCCTCCAACATAAAGGGAAAAAAAAATCAACGCGATAACCATATTTAGTACATTTTTTTTTTGGTGAGCTCTGTCGTTTGACCCTAATAAAAACAAAAATAATTATTTAAAATCTAAATTTTTTCTATTTTTGTTTTGACACTTCAATTATTAAGTTTCACCGACTATGTAAATTTTTTTTTTTTTCTTCTTTACATGAAATACAGTAGACGTTAGATCATCACTTCATTAACAAATATCGGTTAACTGGGGCCGGCGTTTGGAAAAAGAGTGAGGTGGTGGGAGGGGGGTCTTGTACATGCTAAGCCGTTCTTTTGTATCTATGGGGGAGGGGGGGGCGCTGGGCAGAGACTTTTTATAGATGCCCTATGAAAAAAGTACTGTAAATTCTCTAGCCTAATCTGATTATTACAAATATTATCTACTAATCTACAAACGTAACCATGACAAGTACCTATCGGGGCCCTGAGATCATCAGATTTGATAGGAATAAATATATATACATATATATATAGGATGGGCCCCCTCCCCCTTTTGTCAGTAGCGTTTCCGCGCGATCGGCTTCTTTGCCTGTCTTCAAGACCGAATCTGTTTACATTTGAACTCAACATTCAAAACCCATGTAGAGATGAGGCCGTCTTATTCCTTGATTCAATATAAATAACTAACGACTCGGACAATTTATTTTCTTCGATGTGTCTTTCTACTCATCTTAACCGACATCTCTGGTGGGGGCGGGGGCTATGGATGCTACACGAGAACCATTATTAAGAGACTGGATTCGGAACGATTTGAATCCACTAGCAGAAAGCTTTGGTGAACGTGTTACAGCGTGCAGATTGTGTAACTCCTGGCAGAGCTTGTTACAGCTTGCAGATAGTGTAACTCCTGGCAGAGCTTGTTACAACTTGCAGATTGTGTTACAGCTTGCAGATTGTGTTACAGCTTGTAGATTGTGTTACAGCGTGCAGATTGTGTTACAGCTTGCAGATTGTGTTACAGCGTGCAGATTGTGTTACACCTTGCAGATTGTGTTACAGCTTGCAGATTGTGTTACAGCGTGCAGATTGTGTTACAGCTTGCAGATTGTGTTACAGCGTGCAGATTGTGTTACAGCTTACAGATTGTGTTACAGCGTGCAGATTGTGTTACACCTTGCATATTGTGTTACAGCGTGCAGATTGTGTTACAGCTTGCAGATTGTGCTACTCCTGGCAGATTGTGTGACAGCGTGCAGATTGTGTTACAACTTGCAGATTGTGTTACAGCATGCAGATTGTGCTACAGCTTGCAGATTGTGTTACACCTTGCAGATTGTGTTACAGCGTGCAGATTGTGTTACAGCTTGCAGATTGTGTTACAGCGTGCAGATTGTGTTACACCTTGCAGATTGTGTTACAGCGTGCAGATTGTGTTACAGCTTGCAGATTGTGCTACACCTGGCAGATTGTGTGACAGCGTGCAGATTGTGTTACAACTTGCAGATTGTGTTACAGCATGCAGATTGTGCTACAGCTTGCAGATTGTGTTACAGCGTGCAGATTGTATTACAGCTTGCATATTGTGCTACAGCTTGCAGATTGTGTTACAGCTTACAGATTGTGCTACAGCTTACAGATTGTGTTACAGCTTGCAGATTGTGTTACAGCTTGCAGATCGGTCTCTCAACCAAATCGCCACTGAGTCATCCATAACGAATCTATAACAAGATGCCTTTTTTCTGGAATAACAAAATGAAATAGAATATTTGGTGAAAAGATGACCTCTTTATGTGATAACATTAATTGATGATAATGTCGAAATAATAGCAAAGTCAAAAGGTCGATTTTTTTAGTTGCTTTAAGCCGTACAGAATAAGTACCTTACTTTTAATATACATACATATATATATATATATATATATATATATATATATATACATATATATATGATAGTCGCAACACTTTTTATGTAAGAAACAGTCTAAGCTTTTTCTACATATGACAAGTACTGTACTTTTATAAATATGCTATTCATTAAACTTTTTTATGTACGATACAGCCACAGCACTCTTTGTTTACGATTTTAGTCCCATCATCACTTTTTTCACTCGTTTAGGTCAAGGTAACATTTGGACAGCCTCCCTGACAAGTCATACATTTGCCCTTCCTTGTGTTGTACCTGACTTATTGCCTGTTGAAATATCAAACATTGCCCATAGCATGTTTTTTTTTTTTTGAAAGATATAAAAAAAAACAATGTTTTACATAGAAACAGGGGATTGGGGGTTTTGGAGAATTGAATTTCTTATCATCAGTTTTCGTCTAAAACTGGTTGTAGAACAGCAGTAAAAAAAAAAGCGATTTTCGACATTTAAAATAAAAACTAAATTCTTATAACAACCGGTCACCGTGAAAATCCAAATGGACGCTACACCTTCAATCTTTTATCTGGGTGATTTCCCTTCGAAAGTCTATAAATAAGCATTTTGAGAAGAACCGCGATGAGAAGGACGGGAAGGGGAAAGGGAAGGGTGATGGCTGGGGGGCTTTAGGGGAAGTAACTGAGAATATAAATGAAAATATTTATCCAACTTGGTTTGTGTTGATTTAGTCGGTTTTCCGTGCATTATAACCTCCCTTTGACCGAGAGGGGAAATCACTCCATGCACAACAATCATCGCGGTGTCGTAATTTAGTTTGGAGGCTAGATGTGACGCAACATTCGGGTAACGAATTATGCAAAGCGATTTATTATATAGGTATGAAATTATTTATCTTTACTGGAAATTGTCGATGGATTTTAGCGCATTTTCGAGAAGTCAAATGCGCTATTGTTTCTGTTTTGTCCGTCTGTCTGTCTGTCTATCTGTCATCACCCTAGATCTCAGCAACCATAAATCCTAGACCCATGATGTATATACTTTTTTGTAGGTCTTGGCATGCCATTCCTGCATCAAAAGTCCATTTCGCGATCTGACCTTTCCAAAATTTAGAAATATTTACTGAAAGCTAACATACGTACTGATACATACACGAAATTGCGCTAACACGTCCTGTGTCCAGAATGGAACAGGCTTAAGATGCTGGTTACATTTACTTGATGCTCTATTTAAAGTTTTTGTTTTTCTTTTTTAAATCATATATAGTTCAGTGGCAAGGTAAAAATCTGATAATTAAGCGGAAGTAAGTGAAGTAGATTTATGTTTCTAGTTTGTTATGATTGTGATTTAGCTCTGGTATAAAATGGGAAGATAATTACTGTGGAAGAAATACGGGAAACTGCGCAATCCAAGATGGGATAATTCCTAATGTCAACAGGGAAGCTATAGTTATGTTCCGTGCGTGGATTTGTGTACACTGTACACCAGATCTCATGAAAACGGGTTTTGGCTTATAATGAGGAGCTTAGTGCGTATATATATATATATGCATAAGAGTTCGAGAGAGAGAGAGAGAGAGAGGGGGGGGGAGAAAGAAAGAGAAAGATGTTAAGTCGGTTGTCCAACATTTACACACTGGCTGATGCTAATACATAAGAAAACATTACAATTCTTTGAAAGCGCGACCACACCCCACACGGAGACTATTTCTTTCTGTGTCCATGTTTATAGTTGACTGGTCAGAGCCGTCGAGCCCTACAGTCTAACCCAGGGGAAGGGGGAGGCTACAAGATTCTAAAAATCTTAAAAACGAAAAAAAAAAATTCATTTCATTTTCAGTTTTGTTATGTTAAAAAAAAAAGTATAAAATTTACGGGGCTGCAAGCCCGGGGGCTCAAAAAAAAATTTGACGCTGAAAAGGCCCCGGTAGGCACTTATGTCTAAGGCCTGCAATTATCTCAAAACGTTTCTACTTGCCTCCCCTCTCCCCCTCCCCAGGCGACTTTTTGTATGATGATTATCTCTATGATGATACGATGTTAGATGTTTTTTAAATTGAAGTTTGTACATTGGAAACGTCATCTGATGACCATCTGTTGATTGTAGATCTCTTGAAGCTGGCCAAAACCAAGGATCCCATAGATCTGCAAGTGTCCAGAAGAAAATGGAGATGGATCGGCCGCTCAAGCAGGAAGCTTCCAGAGGACATTACGACAAATGGCCAAGGCCAGAGAAAGGTTTGACCACCCAAAGACCGTTTGCAGAATGTCTTGCGAAAAAGAGATGAAAAGTTCCAACAAAATATGGGGGGGGGGGTGGATTTGGAAAAAAAGGCTTCCCCAAAAACAGAGTGCGATGGAGGATAATTGTATGGAGGGCCTTAGCTCCGTACTGATTTCAAGGAATTAGGTCAAGTTGATTGTAAAGACAAGTAGATGGTAACCACAAGGGGATGGTACTCAATAGACGATGATACTCACATCTGACCAAGTTGACGCACTCACAAGTTAACAGTACTCACACGTTGACAGTGCTCACAAGTTGACAATGCTCACAAGTTAACAGTACTCACAAGCTGACAGTACTCACAAGCTGACAGTGCTCACAAGCTGACAGTGCTCACAAGCTGACAGTGCTCACAAGCTGACAGTGCTCACAAGCTGACAGTGCTCACAAGCTGACAGTACTCACAAGCTGACAGTACTCACAAGCTGACATCAGTCTGTTAGATAGTCCAACAATGGTGGGTGGAGAATCGAAATAAGAAAAAAGAAGTTTAAAAAAAAGTATTTAGATGTAAGTGGGGCGGAGACTTGACATGGGGGGGGGGGGGTACGGGATTTAGATTTGATAAGGCAAAGTACCTAAGCTATTTGAGATATGAGGCCCAGTATAAGGCCATATTATTATATGTCAGTGCGAAATATTCATTAAGACAATTATTTGGGGAGGGGGGCCTAAGAAGGGGTGGGTGGGCTAAGCTATGGCTTGCTTAGCTTATACGTAAATCCTGCACTGCATGGAGGAAATATTAAGATATACATCCAACGCGCCAAATCTTGAACTCACAATGACGTCATTTCTATATTTACCTGAACGAAAGGTCAAAGCTCATTACAATTAAAAGGTCGTAGGGCGCAGTGCCATTTTGTTTCATACAGTCGAATCATCTATTTTCGGTTACTAGAGGATGGGAGGAGAATGTATGTGTAAACAAATTATCTATAATAGGGTCAGAATTCCATTTCTCTGCTCCTTTTTTACATTAGCCTTCTGCAACGAAAAGCAAAATTATGAACATTATCCTGTAGGTTTTATTTTTTAACGAAATGTTTATTCGTTTCATTTTTTTTTTTGCCGCTGTTGCTTTTTTATATTTTCATAATCTCAAAACTAAAAATGTTAACAGTTTGTCGCTCAGTTTTGCATGTGACCGTAAGATGACACTTTAAAAAAAAAAAACACATATATTGTGATGCTGTTGTGTATTTCCACCCCCTCTCCCCCACCCCCCACCACTGTAAATCGGGCAATTAATTCCAAGGGTGTAATTCTAGCAGGGTCGCCGCACTTTTATGTCCCCCGCTTCTCCACAAGTTCACACACAAAAAAACACAAGAAAACAAGTAAAATAAAAACCCAGTTAATTGGATTCCTAGCAAAGGGATGGCCAAGATAATTTGTTTGTTTGACAAAGAAATGTGCGCGGGTTTACCAAATATCTCCATTGGAAAGAAAACACAACAGGATATAAATCACACAAGAAAGCGCATCACTATTTTGAAACGTTTTCTGATAATGGCTTTAAAAAATGCCAGCGTTTGCGTTATTTTCCTATTTAATAGCACCTAAATGTTGATACGGAATAGAGTGAATAACACAAATATGAACGGCTTTCGGAATTATCAATTTTAAATTGAGATGCGCATTCTGTATATTTTATACTAGCTGTACCCTGCAAAACCTTTGCATGAAGTTATATTACCATAGTTTTGATCAGTAGGCTAGGTTATATTTGGTTTCGAACAGATCCGATTTTTTCATGATTTTAATGAGTCGCTGGTAAGACGCCATTTTGAATTCTTTGATTTCTACTTTCGATATAACACAGACTCGAGACCGCTATTATTTATATAGATTCTGTTTGAAAACACCGAGTCAAAAAACAAAGCTACAAGCCAACACACACACACACGCACACTCACACCAACACACACATGTAAAGACAGAGACAGAAACAAACACAATATTTACTCGCTGTTTATATTTTAATATCTGTACTTAAAGCTATTCATTTTCTTGACGGTTTATTGAAAGAACTTTTAATTAAAAAAATCGGTGGAGTTAAGTTTTCCTACCTGTATGTTTGTTTACAGATTATGAGCGTCAAATTTGATTTATTAGTACAAGAAAACAATCCACCTATTAAAAAAATAAAACCTCTAAAATCTGGATCAAGTAAAGAGCAATTATATTCGACTAGAAGTATTCACTTTAACAGTGCTGTGTCAAGTCACAGGTTGTAGTGTTTTATCGAGGGAATGTAACAGTGCTTTATTTAGGGACAGGTAAACCAAGGGACAGGTAAAAGTGCTTTACCAAGGGACAAGTAACAGTACTTTACCAAGGGACAGGTAACAGTGCTTTACCAAGGTACAAGTAACAGTGCTTTACCAAGGGACCGGTAACAGTGCTTTATTTAGGGACAGGTAACAGTGCTTTACCAAGGGAAGGTAACAGTGCTTTATTGAGGGACAGGTAACAGTGCTTTACCAAGGGAAGGTAACAGTGCTTTATTTAGGGACAGGTAAAAATGCTTTACCAAGGGAAGGTAACAGTGCTTTATTTAGGGACAGGTAACAGTGCTTTTCCAAGGGACAGGTAACAGTGCTTTATTAAGGAACAGGTAACTGTTCTTTACGAAGGGACAGGTAACTGTGTTGTATTAAGGGACAGGTAACAGTGCCATTTCAAGGGACAGATAACTGTGGTGTATCAAGGGACAGATAAAAGCACTGTATTATAAAAATAAATTAAAAATTACTGCTAACTAAAAAAAAAATAAAGTGACCAAAAATGACCAATTCCTGATCATATTTTAAGATTTAAAAATACATATTAAAGCAGAAAATAATGAATACTTCTATAAATCTATAATCGCGGAATACGAAGAATTGTTATTTAGGAAAATAATTTCTATTTCATTATGTTTTCATTTAATACTTTAATGTTACAAGCTGCTTGTATGGCTTTGATTGGAATCTCAATCAATCTTCTCTCCAATTTCCCGAACGCAGTGTGCGGTAAAGACTGTGTGCGGTAAAGGCTGTGTGCGGTAAAGACTGTGTGCGGTAAAGGCTATGTGCGGTTAAGACTGTGTGCGGTAAAAGCTGTGTGCAGTAAAGGCTGTGTGCGGTAAAGGCTTTGTGCGGTAAAGGCTTTGTGCGGTAAAAGATAATGGCTGCGAGCAAATGTGGAAGGAAATTTACATATTTTTTGGTGCGCAAAAGAACGGTACATTTGCACAATAAAACGAAACTTGTGTGCGCACTGTTCAACTGTGTGTGCGCTTACATGTTCACAGCTTAGAAGGTCCTGGTAATTAATAGTGATCTGGAGGGACAGATGTTTCAGATTTCTAAACGGACGCCAGTTTTATGAGTGATTGCCGGTTAATCTTACAAATTTAAGATCAAAGGGAAGAATGCCACTGTTGATAAAGCCCTGCGTGTTCGATACTCGATCAATGTCGGATCAACTAATTCTTTATTTCATGATAGGGTCCAAACAAAATACAAACAAACAAAACAAGAACTCTATTTCCCTTATCATCTTAAACTGACCCGATACAGAAATAAGCGCCCAACTTCAATAGTGTTTTATAATTTTATCACACATAGGTTTAATTTTTTTATTGAGATGTGTAGTCTTTTGGACGGGGAGGGGGGGAAGGGAAATAGCTGTGCACATGAGTGCACAAACACTGCTGGCCAAGCATGCGCACACCCACTTCAACGGAACACACAATAAAAATTCGTTAAGTGGGCCAATATACAGGTATAATCCGCGCAGCCAATATACAGGTATGATCCGCACAGCCAATACACAGGTATGATCCACACAACCAATAAACAGGTATGATCCACGCAGCTAATATACAGGTATAAACCGCACATCCAATATACAGGTACAATCGGCACATCCAATATACAGGTATAATCCACACATCAAATATACAGGTATAATCCACACATCCAATATACAGGTATAATCCACGCTGCCAAAATACAGGTAAAATCCACGCTGCCAAAATACAGGTATAATCCACGCTGCCAAAATACAGGTATAATCCACGCTGCCAATATTGCTCAAAGTTGAGTATCGGATATCACTGAGGCTTCACTTCCGGGACAAACATAATATATTCACTATATTTGGGAGTGAGATACCTGGTCCATAAGACTTACCATAATACGTGGGGGAGGAGAATGAGGGGGGGGGAGAGATAGTTGTTTTGCACATTACGTACGTGATTGTTGGTTGTGTGACTGTGTTGAATTCGACATACCAGAACGAGGACGAGTCCTAATGTCCAAAACATATCAGAAATTTTTACTCCTAAAGAGTCGCTACAATAATTCTTCTTTTTGTTCGTGTTGAAAAATGTGTTGTTATTTTTTTTTTCCATTTTTTTAATTGTTATGTTCAGATTAACCCGTTGTGGACCGCGGTCCAAAAACAAAACTTCCGCCCACCCCTGATATAGAGACCAAAGGGAGACAGACGGTTCAGATATCTAAGGGGGTGCCCTCTTTATTGGGGATTGCCATTGAATTGGACAAATTTACGATCTTAAGAGGAATACCATATGCAAATCTTGGGCCCCACAATCATCTTTGACACTTAGAACCTCTATAAGCCCCCTCCCCCTTCTCACCTGTTTCGATATAGCCCCCCTCCTTAGCTTTTGCGTCTTTAAGCAGCCTCCCGATTTTTCTCCCTGTAAGATATATATATCTATATGTATATATATATATATACATATATATATATTAGGGTGCATCACCAAAAAAAATTTTTAATAATTGATCTGTCTGCTATTTAAATTTGTTCCATTGATCAAAAAAAGCATTGTGTAAAAAAATAAAAAATATTTGACAATATTTAGAGGTCCCCCGGACTTCAACAAAATTTGCATAATTAAGCGAAAACTAGATAAAACCATCCTTCTTGTAAAGTCTTACAGACTTACATACAAAAAGTGAAGCGCTATATTAATTGTTTTATAGTCTTTGGTTTTATAATGTTTGGTAGCTATGATTGATAAGCAGTTGTGCTAGAAATAAAATTTAAAATTCACATTTTATTAGCGAAAACAACACTTTTCCTTACCGCATATTGATGACCAAGGTAAGCATTTTAACTTCTTTATTTATATTATTTTAATGTCTGATACACACGACCTATAAAATCAGAACATGGAAATGATATGAAAAACAACAATAAAATGTTTGCACCTTCTAAGGAAATGCTGGATGACCCTGGCATCATTTCAACAGTTGTATATCCAGTTATTACTGCATCTCCTGCCTCGCGAACAAAGAAACCACAAACTCTTCTGAAAACTGAATTGTTTGGCATTGGCCCTGCAATCTGTGTTGATGATGCTATAATTACTGGAAGTCTTCGACTACCAACTTGTTTACAAGTTTTGAGGTGCATGATGTATCACTGCAATGTAGCAGCACACAGTGAGCGTCCAGGTTCTTTTGGTTCGCCTTCTCGATTTACAACTGCCAAAATTGTGCTGAATCAAGTTACTGCTTTCTACGAAAAAGCAAACATTCCAATGGTGACAGAGAGGAGAGCTTGTGAGAAGATTGTTCAGCTTCTTGATGAATACAATAAACTTCGTTCAATTGATAAACGTAGCCGAAACACACCAGTCACCAAACGTAAACTGAAACAAATGAAATCTATGTTGGCAACAACTTTTCAACTGTGGCCACCAAATGTCGAGACTATTATCAAGAATGCAGAAGATCTAGCATTCTTGGGGTCTATGAAAGGAGACAGGTCTTCCAGCTTTGGATCATTTGACAAAACAGTTGCAAAAAAAGTCGCTCGACGCCATTCACGAGATGTCGCAACATTGGAAAGTCAGAAACGCGCAAGAGAAGAAAATGCAGCATGTTCAACGATATCAGTGCCTTCCAGCGAGGGTAGCAGTGACGAACCCGATGATTCTACTTCTAAATCTGAAGATAATATGGAGTTTGTTGATAACTGTATGGATGATATAATGCCATTGCAAAAGCGAAGAAAGCCAACAGGAGCTTTGGTATTTGTGCCTCCAGATGTTAGAAGCCGACCAAATCTTGTGTCACTAGCGACAAGAATAAAGACTACACCAACACAGCAGGCAGTTTTCACACAGGGCCTTATTAGCGAGTCTGGGGGTGATGTATCAATGGTGGCTTCTTCCTATGCCACTGCAGATCGTTCACGTCGCAAAGTTGTAAGTGAGATATCTACAAAGATCCCCGACTCCTGGGAACCACCCAAACTCTGCACTCTCCACTGGGATGGCAAACTGACACCTTCTCTAAAAAATCATCGTGTCACTGAAGAACGCATAACAGGTGTTGCCGGTGATGCAAAGCAATTGAAACTTCAAGGAGTGCCAAATTATGCCAAGGCAACAAAGAAACTTGTTGGTGAAGTAATTGCAGAATTAACCATGAAGCTAATGACAGAGTGGCATTGTAATGATTGAAAATAGAAGTTTCCAAATTCCCGGATATAACTTTGTTCACCAAGCTGTGAAGTAATTGGGAGTTGGTGGCACATGATTGGTCTCACGTTTGTAGTTCGTTTACGTTAGCTGATCATGATCTGAAGGCTCAAGAGCGACTGACGATAATGAGAGATGCGGTAATTGCACATGCCAACTCTAGTAAACAAACCGAATTCTTGCGAGACGACTACCACGAATTCCTTAAGCTGTCCCTTGTTTACCTGAATGCTACAAATAAGGAGGTTAATTTTAAAAGACCAGGTGCCCTGCACAAAGCACGATGGATGGCAAAGCTGATATATTGCCTCAAGATTGCACTGTGTGAGAAACAAATTCAATTATTGCCTCCAGGTACTATTACCACACGTGATCAAGTGCCAAAGATTCGTGCATTTGCTACATTTGTAACACATGTTTATGTCGTATGGTGGCTCACTTGCAAAAAGAGTGTGGATGCACCATGGAATGATCTACAGCTCTACAAGCGACTTTTGGATTACAACGATGTCAACAGAGACATATCCAAGTCAGCAATCCGTGCCCTGAATAGGCATCTGTGGTACCTCACTGCTGAAATGATCCCACTTACTCTGTTCAGCAATGAAGTGCCTGTGTTGGAAAAGCGAGCTCTAGCAGATGCTCTGCTAAGGCTTCGACCAGTGGTTGCCCTCCAAACTCCACTGAATCGATTTGGAAATGGTTGGGGAAAACCACTATTCCAATCAATTGATTCTAAAACTCGGTTGTGTGATCTGGCTGGATTTGACTCGTGGTTTACTATATACAGACTTCAACTGGATTCCTCCAACTGCCTGTTGATGATTGGTGCCAAACAGCTTCTTACATTGCCAGTGCAGAAAATGTTGCTGCTATTAACGTTGTTAACGATTGTGCCGAGAGAGGAGTGAAACTGGCATCTGACGTTGTTGAAGCAGCGCGAACGGATGAACATTTTCAAAACATTCTTCAATTGGTAGAAATGGACCGCAAAAACATCTCAAATGTGCGTAAACCTTACAAACGTGCAACAAAGTGACACTGAATTAAATGCAACAGTAATAAATAATTGAATACTTTTAATGTAATCTTTATATAGGCTAGAATAAACTTTTTTTTTTCTTTACATGTTTTGTGATTTCTTGGGCGGGGGGGGGGGAGGGGGGACCTCTAAATCAACTCTGGTTTGAAAAATATTTTACACAAGTTATTATTAATGATATTAGAACAAATTAGAAACATAGACAGCTCAAAAACAAACAATCAATTTTTTCCTCTATTGTGGTGATGCACCCTAATATATATATATATATATATATATATATATATATATATGTGTGTGTGTGTGTGTGTGTGTGTGTGTGTATGTGTTATGAATACAAAGCTCTCGCAGCCACCATCAGCACGTGTTACTGTGTGAATAGATCCGTTAATTACAAAACAAGATCTGGATGAGTCTTACACAATTTTCGCCATCTACCAGCTACGTTTGCCTACTTTGTGTGCCGACTATGTTCGCCTACCGCCTGTGTGTGCCGACATATTCACATAATACCATTACCAGACTGCCAGTCATACATCCGTTGGAAGGAGACATGATGATGATGTCGGCTTCATATCCCGCTGAATGATGGGATTAATCTCTCTGGTTCCGGGGGGAAGGAGAAGAAGTCCCCCCCCCCCTTAGTCCCACTCAGATTTTAATTGGGTACCTGACATTAGCGGTGGACAGTCGAGGACAGCTGGACATTGTGCTGGCCACGTAATCCTTGGTTGTTGTTGTTTTTTATTACGTCGGGTGGAGTATAATAATAACACATGATCTCATGATCATGTGACCTGTCGGTCATAGTGCAACAGTAGAATATTGTTTTATTATTTCCTTTACTCCCCACATAAATTTTTACAGGTATTATTGATTTTGTCGATATATACCTTTTACCATATATATATATGTACAAATATATGCACTCTTCATATGTCCTTCCCCCCACACCGCGGGGCAAAACCATTGTGCTGAGTGGAAGTGGGTGGGGGGCTCTTAGAAAACCATTCAAGGCATTGGGTCTTTATAGTTGTAATGCTCATATGTATTCTCTCTAAATGTCTCATGTTTTCATCTCAGATAAATTTCTTACTGCTTACATTAAGTTATTTTGACTTGTTGTCATTGTATGGAAGAGGACGGGGGGGGGGGAAGGGGTATTCAACAAAATTAATAAAACATTACACAGTGCATTCGATTAATGACTTTTTAAAAAAAAAATCACTATTATTATAATTATTATTATTTATATTAGACATAATGCTCTACTTCTACACTGTGGGGAGTCAGAAACCAGTAGATTTAATAAGTAGCTAGAAGAGTAAACTGCGCCATAATTTACCAGCGATATCAAATCATGTAAAATATATTCCAAATTTATTTTAATTTTTCAGCTCCCTACACTTATAACAACAAAAAAAAAAAGTACTCGTCCAGCAAAAGGGGAAGTAATCCAGATTATTCTATAGATTAATCTCCCCTTGGTAAGCCAAGGTAATTAACGCTGTCTGTCTTACTTCCTCTTCGGCTAATGAGCTCCCGGAATATATGGCGTCGGTCTTATGCTAGACTTACTCCCCCCTGTTTCCATGGCAGCAGATCCATCTATTTACCCAATGTTCGAAATGAGAAAAAGTAACACCAAAAAAAAAAAACAAACAAATATAGCCCAACTAATTAAAAGAAAAATAAATATCTGCAAGCTCTCGATTTCAATTTATTATCTAAAAAAAAAAATTTGGTTGGTTGATCTGAAATATAAATGAGAGTAGAGCAGAGAACTATAGCCCAGAAGAAAAAAAAGAATTCCAGTTATGGACAAATGGGGTCAGGTGTTGTGTCGCTGAAAACATGGAGGTCTCTCATATGTAGCTAATAATAGCGTCTATTGGTACGTCTTATTGCCTAATGCAGGTTCAAGCTGCTATACAGCAACACACCACACCAATCGGAATCGTTCTTACATATAGCCTAACACAGCAACCCACCCAATGGTCTTCTACTACAGAGAGCCCCCTCCGGGGCTGTATCCATAAAGTCTGTTGCTAAGAGGGCCCAGAGGGTGCCCAAGTTTATTTTTCAGAATGACACCGCCTAAGATACGGGGGTGGGCACACGTTTTGAGTCGCGGGCTACATTGGGCTCGATAATTTGACCAGCGGGCCGCAACAAGAGAAGATGGATGGACTGGTGTTGAGATGATTTAAAATAAATTAAACTAGTCATCTCGCGTCGTGAAATACGCCGCCTTATCAATCAATATAATTACTGTAATTTTATTTTTAAATAAAAAATGAAACAAAATAACAGGCTGACATCTTCGGAGAATATACATGGAATGCAAAGTTGAACTTTGACCTAACCCGAGCGAAACAACGCAAGGTGTCATCTGTGACGTTTTCGGGAATTCCACAATCTATAAATAATCATGCGTCTTGAAGTTGTGTTATATATATATATATATATATATATATATATATATATATATATATATATATATATATATATATATAGATGCTTCACACTGAAACTAGCGGCGGGCCCAAATTAAACAGTCCGGTGGGCCGATTTTAACCCGCGGGTCATAGTTTGCCCCATGAATAACACAAGGATTAAAAAAAAAAAGGTGACAGCTCAACTTGACAAATATAACGTCACATACGTGCAACCGAAGAAATATTATCATACCCTGGCGATTACTAGGTCAGACCAAATCACACACAAAAGAGGGGGGGGGCGAGGTGTTAAAGTTTTATTTGTAAAAAAAACCCCATAAACTGTAGAAAAATTGGGTTACCTGACATGAGTGGAAGGGAAAGTATCTGGTCACGTACATCAATGTGTCCCCCCTGTGGTGCCTACATTGCCATAGTATTCAGAAGGACTCAATGAGTACCGTACCTGGGGGATAAACTTTTCATCTTTATCGAGACTCTTAAAATTTCTTTTTTTTAAGTTTTGACAAACAAATAAAAGACGAAAGAATCTAAAAAAAAAAAATCGAAACAGCTGAAGGGGGAGTAGTGATGGCGGCTGGGTTAGCGCTGTGTTCTTTAATATTTTTTTGTAGCCGGATCTTCACGCTGCAGCGGGTCTCAGTCACCTACGTATGACCCCCCCCCACACACACACAACACACACACCACCGTGATGTCTTCATGATCATTGCTCTATCGGCCAAGGTTGGCCCCGGGGGGGGGGGGGGAGAGGGGGAGGAGGTCGAGAGAAGGGACACTGCGAAAGCGAAAACTCCCATTTATTGGTTTATATGATCTCAGAGATAAACATTTCATTATTTCAGGGACTTGCAAACGAAAAAAAAAAGGAACAGGGGACCCCGGGGGGTGGGGTGGGGGGGTGTTGGCAGTGATAGTCTCAAGTCGTGCATTCTTTTTCCGCATGGCATGTTACTGGCACTGCTCACAGCCCCATATCTAGACCATGCGTCGTGGTAGTAGGTCACTTCAATCTTGCGTCGTAATATCTCTTTTTTTTCCAAGTCTGGTTTAATAAGGTTTTTTTTTTTACGTCAACACTGAGACAAAGTAATTCATCAGAATCGACAACATTGGCCAATGGTATAAAAACTGTGGCAGTGTTTATTCGTTGCGATATAAATTGGGTTTACTCGTGGCAATATAAATTGGGTTTACTCGTGGCAATATTAATGGGTTTATTCGTTGCATTATTAACGGGTTTATTCGTTCGTTGCAGTATAAATGGGTACGTTAGTTGAAATATAATTGGATTTATTCGTGGCGATAAAATGGGTTTATTAGTTGCAATATAAATGGTTGTGAGTTGAAATATAAATATGTTTATTCATGACAATATGAATGAATTTGTTTATTGCAATATAAATGGCTTTATTAGTTAGAATATAAATGGGTTTATTCGTGGCAATGTAAGCAGGATTATTCATTGCAATAAGAATATATATTTGCATGTGCATCTTGTTATCGTGGGGGGGGGGGGGTAAATGGAGGGGTGGGTGGGGTATGATTGTATATATTTATTATTTCAGTCTCAGAATAACAATGCATTAACTTTAACAAACAATAAAACAAAGAACAAATTTAATTAACAATAAAGATACAACATATATTTTTCTTTAAATAATAATAATACAATAACGAAGTTGAATTGAAATTTTTAGAAAATAAAATAATGTTTGTAGCAATGTGAAAGGGAGGGGTGTGGGTGGGTCGGTGTCATCGTTATAAGACAGACATGATAACGCTGATGGAGGTCACAGCTTGAAGTGGGGCAGTCACAGTGACACGGTCGGATGAATTCTAATGACGTTTGATTTTTTTTTCCATTGGGTTGTTTATTTGTTTGCTTGTTTGTTTGTTCTAACACTTTTTTACGATTTCTCTTCGTTTTTACCTAAGTTCGCTGAGACAAGTAGATATGTTGAGTTCAAAGTTCACTAATTGGTTTACGAGAAGCCCAGAGTATACGTTAGTGCACATTTGTAATTAGCTCGGTATGTTGTGTGTGTGTGTGTGTGTGTTAATGTGTTTGCAGAGCCGTACATAGTTTTTTTTTTGTTACTTACTAAAGTAGTGAAGTAAAGTTCCCTTAAGCCCCAAAGGGCTCATAGGGGAAGTGTAGAAATCAACGGTTACAATAACATCGGTTTATACAAAAGTACATTTGACGGCCCAGGATAAAGAAATTTGGAGGGGGGAGGGGGGAGGAGTGAATTTGGGGCCCTAGGCATAAATAAGTGTCAAGGTCGCTGCTTGCCAATCTGAAGGGTCCTTAATAATCCTAGACAACCAATGGTTACTTTTATTCCTTCCCCTTCTGTAAGGTTAACATTTCAGTTAATCACAAAATTAGATTCTATACAGGGGCCCCCCTTAAAACAGGGGCCCAAGACTGCTGCCTAGTTGGCCTAACCATATAAACGGCCCTGTGTGTATATTTTTAATCCAAGACTTTCAATGTACATACAATCTGAGACTTTTAGCTAATGCAGAAGAACATAAGCAGCATTAAGCGTTGAGCCTCGAACTGGGCTTTCGCACACGAGATGATGAATCAAGATGGCCGGCCCAAAGTATGGTAAGGGGAAACTACTCAAAACCCTCCGAGACAAAGATTAACAACTTAGTACCCTTGTTCAAATAATGACTTTGTGGGGGGAAAGAAGAATTTAATCTAGACGGTGCATTCATTTAGGACAGAAGATGGTGCTATTAGTTTGATGAAGGGCAGAATATGGTGCTATTAGTTTAATGAAGAACAGAAGATGGAGCTATTAGTTTGATGAAGGGCAGAAGATGGTGCTATTAGTTTAATGAAGGACAGAAGAAGGTGCTATTAGTTTAATGAAGGGCAGAATATGATGCTATTAGTTTAATGAAGAATAGAAGATGGTAATGAAGAACAGAAGATGGTGCTACTAGTTTGATGAGGAACAGAAGATAGTGCTATTAGTTAAAATGAAGGACAGAAGCTGGTGCTATTACTATTCAGATTGGGAGAACGGCGACAAGAATTAACTCACACAGGGCGCCAAAATAGCTACCTACCGCTCTGCACATGCATGAAATGAAATAAGACACAGAGAGAGAAAGAGAGAGAGAGAGAGAGAGAGAGAGAGAGAGAGAGAGAGAGTAAATAAAATAAAAGAAATAGGAAAGAGAGCAATAAAATGAGCATCAAAACATCGGAAGGGTTGGAGACAAAATTATTAACATTTATTATTGTGAAGTTTTGTTTTGGTTTTTATTATGAAAATGTAAACAGATATAAAATGACCGTTGACGGTATTTATAAAGATTTTTTTTTCAGTTCCGATTTCATGTAATCAAATTGGAAAACATCTTATTTGAAAACAATTGTTAGACAGAAAGGCGCACAGACGAACAGGAGTTGGGGGTTGGAGGTTGGGGGGTGTGGAGAGACAAACATACAAAGTATCATTTACACCGGAGATCTCAGAATTACGATAGGCAGAGGCAGATTAAACGTATTGGGCCCCGAGATCTGAATGGTCTCGCTAAACATTTTTGGTGCACTTTCTCTGTTTTTGTAAAGGGACCCATTAATTTCTCCTGCACCCAGTGCTTCGAAAACCTAAATCCGCTTCTGCACAGTGCTTCGAAAACCTAAATCCGCTTCTGCACCCAGTGCTTCAAAAGCCTAAATCCGCTTCTGCACCCAGTGCTTCAAAAACCTAAATCCGCTTATGCACCCAGTGCTTCAAAAGCCTAAATCCGCTTCTGCACCCAGTGCTTGAAAAGCCTAAATCCGCTTCTGCACTCAGTGCTTCAAAAACCTAAATCCGCTTCTGCAGCCAGGGCTTCAAAAACCTAAATCCGCTTCTGCAGCCAGGGCTTCAAAAACCTAAATCCGCTTCTGCAGCCAGGGCTTCAAAAACCTAAATCCGCTTCTGCAGCCAGGGCTTCAAAAACCTAAATCTGCTTCTGCAGACAGGGCTTCAAAAACCTAATTCCGCTTCTGCAGCCAGGGCTTCAAAAACCTAAATCCGCTTCTGCAGCCAGGGCTTCAAAAACCTAAATCCGCTTCTGCAAACAGGGCTTCAAAAACCTAAATCTGCTTCTGCAGACAGGGCTTCAAAAACCTAATTCCGCTTCTGCAGCCAGGGCTTCAAAAACCTAAATCCGCTTCTGCAGCCAGGGCTTCAAAAACATAAATCCGCTTCTGCAGACAGGGCTTCAAAAACCTAAATCCGCTTCTGCAGACAGGGCTTCAAAAACCTAAATCCGCTTCTGCAGACAGGGCTTCAAAAACCTAAATCCGCTTCTGCAGACAGGGCTTCAAAAACCTAAATCCGCTACTGCAGCCAGGGCTTCAAAAACCTAAATCCGTTTCTGCAGACAGGGCTTCAAAAACCTAAATCCGCTTCTGCAGACAGACAGGGCTTCAAAAACCTAAATCCGCTACTGCAGACAGGGCTTCAAAAACCTAAATCCGCTTCTGCAGACAGGGCTTCAAAAACCTAAATCCGCTTCTGCACCCAGTGCTTCAAAAACCTAAATCCGCTTCTGCAGCCAGTGATGTGGAAGGGAAAAGTAGGTTAAAGGTGGTGTACAATTGACAAATACGAATCTACTCTCGTTATTAAAGAATCCTGCAAGGACGGGATGTTTATCTCTCAGATCCTAGAAGCAAATTTAGTGACGGTTGTTTTATTTCCAGTAGGGCCCATTTGTCATTATCTCTTTACTCTAGCCGAGGGTGCAATGGCCATGGATGCACCACGGTGGAGATATAGGTAGGTGGACTGTGCGCACCGGTATTCAAACCCCGTGACCTTCAGCGTGCAGATGTTTCGGCTCACAGCCCAAAGACGCATTCAGATTATCGCTTGATGAAAGAAATAATTATTTAAAAACAATGGCGATAAGCTGCTCATATACCGATGACGTAATACCCATGCGACATCGTTTTATAGCAACACTAAAAACAAAAGAAGCGTTTACAAACGGGGGGGGGGATATATTATAATGGGTCCATATTGATGTGATATAAATAGAGCTCTAAAACCTAAACCCGATGATCACGACAAAAAAAACACACACACATAAACACACACACACACTTAAACATATAAAGGCACTAGTTGCTTAGGTTGTGTCTATGACGTCATTGTTCATTTCTCATCGTTTTCATTCAATTCGGCTAACCCCTCTCTTACCCCAAATATAAGACGGACAATGAGAAAAGATAAGTTTGGTGGATTTTATTTTTTGTGTTCAATGTTAATAGAAACGTAAACCCACCAAAAAAAAAAATTAAAAAAACCCTTGGTGATTTATCTCAAGGGCAGAAACTCCTCGCACTAGGATCACAGTTAAATTGGACTAAGCTCCCCTTGGTAAACTCTGGACTACATCTAAAAAGGAAGAGGAAAAAAAAAACACTAAGCGTCATGTAGTGGGGAGGGGGGGGTAGGGAGGGGGGAGGGGGGCGGGGCGGGGTTGGAGGGCATGAGGGGGTGGGGTGGGGGTGTGGACGAAGATAATCAATTTAATCTCAGAGAGATGTTCTTATTGGCTGTGCCAGTACTTTTATTTATGTATACACTTTTAGGATTACTGAAAGTGATAAAATTTTAACATTAATTTTGTACACATAAATTATGACTATATATATATATATATATATATATATATATACATATATATATACACATATATATATATATACACATATATATATATATACTTATATATATATACATACATATATATATACATACATATATATATATATATATGCACATACATATATATATATATATATGCACACATATATATATATATATATATATATATGCACATATATGTATATATATATATATGCACATATATATATATATATATATATATATATATATGCACATATATATATATATATATGCACATATATATATATATATATATATATATGCACATATATATATATATATATATGCACATATATATATATATATATATATATATATATGCACATATATATATATATATATGCACATATATATATATATGCACATATATATATATATATATATGCATATATATATATATATATGCACATATATATATATATATATATATATATATATATATATATGCACATATATATATATATATATATATATATGCACATATATATATATATATGCACATATATATATATATATATATATATATATATATATAATGCACATATATATATATAATGCACATATATATATATATAATGCACATATATGCACACATATATATATATATGCACACATATATATATTGTAATCTCTTAGACTTGTTTTGTCTCAGAATGTAACATCACAGTGGTCACTTCGCCATGAATGGCGACCCCCGGCATACTGGAATATAAATATGTCATTAGCTAAGTAATTTCAAAGGATATTATGATGTTACCGGTTAATTCGTCGTGAACGGATGGTTGTACGGTAAAGCGTTTAACTGTCGATCTGAAGGTACCTGGTTCGATCTCCGGTGAGGTCCAAAGAAATTTTTTTTCGAGGGTCAAGTTCTCGATATATCTCCCGAGGCGCCTCCATGGCCATTGTACTATCGGCTGTGGTAGGGATGAAAAACCATCCCATTGGTGTTTCATAATGGTTCCTTTTACAGGGACTTTCACACACTGGTTTAATTCATCCCTGGTTAATTTGTTGTGGAATGTATACACTTCTCTGACTTTGAAGTCTATAAAGACATATATACTCATTTAGAAGTATATGTTTCTTTTTTCTTTTTTTTTTCAATACTGACATGCTAGTGTAGAGATATTTTAAAAAAAAAAATATTACATTTATTTGATTCGCACATATTATTTGTGTTTAGTTTTGTTATTTGAAATTGTTCTTACTTCTTTGGCGGGGGACCGTATGAAAGGGTACATACATAACACAGCACCCAGCTCTGGATTAGTTACTACTATTGAATGAATGATTTCTTTTTTGATTTACCTTCTCAACTAATTAGTGTAATAATTTAAAAATCGCAGCTCATCATTTCTGATGTTGATTGCAGTGATTAAATTTGACAGGAAACTAAGATTGGCTGGTGTGCCCCCTATGATAGAGTGGCTGGTGGGCCCCATTTGATAGTGGCTGGTGGGCCCCCCTTTGATAGATTGGCTGGTGGCCCTCTTTTGATAGATTGGCTGGTGGGCCCCCTTTGATAGATTGGCTGATGGCCCTCTTTTGATAGAGTGGCTGGTGGTCTCTTTTGATAGAGTGGCTGGTGGCCCTCCTTTGATAGAGTGGCTGGTGGGCCCCCTGTGATAGAGAGGCTGGTGGCCCTCCTTTAATTGATTGGCTGGTGGCCCCCTTTGATAGAGTGGGCCCTGTGCGGCCACCTTTTGATAGAGTGGCTGGTGCCCCCCTTTGATAGATTGACTGGGGCCACCATTTGATAGAGTTGGTCCAGTGCGGCCCCCGAGTTTTCCTTCGCGCTAATGACAAGGAACAAAATAATTTGAACTACCTGTTATCGACCTGCAAATTTTAGTAAGTCTTGTAAAATACACTCAACCGTATCTAGGTCACTGTCTACATTCCGAAATGACCATCTCGAGCAGTGAGCGAACAACGAATTGTACCTTGCTCACATTCGTTATTAATCCCGCCATTAAGAGTATTAATTATTGAAAGCGTTCGGGCCAACAACGTCTGAACAACAACAAGGTCTGGCCTGTGATGCACGCTTCAAGCCACGTGACTCAGGAGTTATTATACATACGAGGAAAAAACTACAACTAATATTAATAAATACCATTTGATCGATTAATGGATTTAAAAAAGAGATGGGGTGGGGTGGTGGGGGGGGGGGTGGTTCTCTTATCACATCTCCCCGAGGACTTTGAATTAAGATTGAAGTACCAGGTAATATAATTTAATTAACTTAAAAGGGGGGGGGGGGAATTTCATGGAATTCCCGATAAATTTCATACGTAGAATCTTCAGGATTAAAAGTGAGAAACCTTCAAAACATTGATTAATAAATGCGGTGTGACTTGACAAGACTGGGGGGGGGGGTTAGGTTATAGTATATCCCCCCACCCCCAAAATTAGCGAGGACTTTAACAGTGACCTAATAAAAAAATTCATTGGTCCTCACCGGAGATCGAACCAGGGACCCCCACCCCCCCCCCCCAGGACGTCACGCCTTACCGCAAGACCATTTCGTCCTCTCGTGGTTGTATCGCTCGCTCCAAACTGAGTATGCGTTGGTATTAGAAATGACGTTGGGTAGAGCTAGAAGTCTTTGATTGGTTCTGACTGCACTGTAACAGACAGCCACGTCCACACTCTTCATGCTCACGTTTCGTCCACACCATGTGTGGGTGTGGGTGTGTGTGGGGGGGTGGGGGGGTAGGTGTGTTTTGTCAGTATGATTGTGCTTGTGAATGTGTGTTGGTATACGCTTATAACTTTTCCCTTTGACTCTGATGTGTGCTCAAGTGTTTGTGTGTGAGTGTGTGTGTGTAAGTGTGTGCGAGTGTGTGTGTGAGTGTGAGTCAGTGTGTGTGAGTGAGTGTGTGTGTTTGTGTGTGATTGTGTGTGTAAGTGTGTGCGAGTGTGTGTGTGAGTGTGAGTCAGTGTGTGTGAGTGAGTGTGTGTGTTTGTGTGTGATTGTGTGTGTGTCAATGTGAGTCTGTGTGAGTGTGCATGTGAATGTGTGAGTGTGCGTGTGTGTGAGTGTGTGTGTGTCAGTGTGAGTCTGTGTGAGTGTGCATGTGAGTGTGTGAGTGTGCGTGTGTATGAGTGTGGGTGTGTGTGAGTGTGCATGTGAGTTTGTGAGTGTGTGTGTGTCAGTGTGAGTCTGTGTGAGTGTGCATGTGAGTGTGTGAGTGTGGGTGTGTGTATCAGTGGGTGGGTGTGATTGTGTGTGTGTCAGTGTGAGTCTGTGTGGGTATGTGAGGCTGTGTGAATGTGTGTGACCCCACGGGGCTTCCATTTATACGTCGATGACTCAATTTATTCCTGACATCTGCTTTATAACACTGACAGTGAGTACTTGTGACATCGACGGTACATGAATACAAACACATAACATTTTAATATGGATCAGTATATATCGGTATTTGTATAAATATGTGCCAATGTATGTACATTACTTCTCTCTCTCTCCTCCCTCTTTCTCTCCCTCTCCCTGACTCTCTCTCTACCTTTCTCTCTCCCTCTCTCTCTCTAACTCCCCTCTCCCTCTCTCTCTGTCTCTCTTCCTCTTCATATCCCTCCCTCTCCCTCGCTCTTGCTCTACCTCATCCTTTCCCCATATCCCTCCCTCTCTCCCTCCCTCTCCCTCCCTCTCTCTGTCTCCCTCTCCTTCCCTCTCTCTCCCCCCTCTCCCTCCCTCTCTCTGTCTCCCTCTCCTTCCCTCTCTCTCCCTCCCTCCCTCTCTCTGTCTCCCTCTCCTTCCCTCTCTCCCCCTCCCCCTCCCTCCCTCTCCCTCCCTCTCTCCCCTCTTCCTCCCTTTCTCTCCCTTACCCCCCTCTTTCTCCCACTCTCCCTCTCTCAATCTCCCCCCTCTCTCTCTCTCTCTTTCTCTCTCTCGTTATAGTACAAAGAATATATAAAAATTATAGTAAGACTATCTACCTCGTGACTATCCGGACTACTATCCGTATTATTAAGTCAAAGTAAAATTTCAATTACATGAGGATTAGTCGAACAGAAAATGAAAGTTTTAAAATACTAATTTACTCATTTTTATTCACTTTTTGAAGGTGGTAAATATAAATAAACGGTTCAGCTATTTCTTGAAACTTTGTTGATTAAACCTTGTTGATTATTATAATTTTTATATATTTTTTTTTTTATTATTTGCTCTGACTACTTCTGAGTGATCTGCCTGAAAGTTCTATGAGTTCTCGTACGGAGATAAACGTAACGTCATGTATGTATTGTTGACACGTGATACCATCGTAAAACTTGTGTACAGAAATGTATTAGCGCAGAGGTTCTTAAACTTATTAATTTCTTATTGCCTATATCGATACGTCTGTTTATGATCGATATTGTAGAGATCGATTCCTTCTAGTAACGTTTATTATGGATTTTATACATTGATATATATATATATGGATGAATGGGTGGGTTAGTGGATATATTTATATATATATATATATATATATATATATATATATATATATATATAGATAGATAGATAGATAGATAGATAGATAGACAGACAGACAGACAGACAGACAGATAGATAGATAGATAGATAGATAGATAGATAGATAGATAGATAGATAGATAGATAGATAGATAGATAGATAGATAGATAGATAGATAGATAGATAGATAGATAGATAGATAGATAGATAGATAGATAGATAGATAGATAGATAGATAGATAGATAGATAGATAGAATAGATAGATAGATAGATAGATAGATAGATAGATAGATAGATAGATAGATAGATAGATAGATAGATAGATAGATAGATAGATAGATAAAATTCTTAACTTTTATCTGGATGGCAATTACAAGTCACTTCGATTGCTTAGCTATAATATAGAATGTTAAGCAACTATCTAGATTTTCCTACTATAATATAAACTGTTTAGCGACAATTTAGATAGTCACAACGAGGAAATTAATTGCTGGCCTTTTCATTTTGCCTTAAAAACATGCCATAATCGACAAGTTCTAAATACTAAACCATGCAGACGTGAGGTAAAGTGGAAACATGATGATAATGTATTTGTGCTCACCGTCTCGCCTGACATTCTACCTGCTGCTAAAGTGTTTGACTGGGTTAATTTTGTCTCATTTTATTGTTGCAATTACGCGCGCAAAAGAGAAATAAATGTGGCAAATCTCTTTATGTGAGCGAGTGATTCGCCACTGTTTAGATTGTGGTACTTGCCAAAGGTTGTTGTGACATTTTTTTTCCATATTATTAAAAGGTAAAAGTCATTGTAATTGTGCGAGGTACTTATCCCCTAGCGGGACGGGTGGTCGTGCAATGTAGAGCGCTCGACTATCGACCGAGGGAGGTCCCTGGTTCGAATCTAAGTGAGAACGTTGTGATTTTTCCAGGTACTGGTGAAAGTCCCCAAGTCCACCCAGCTTTAAGCTGGGGAAGTAAATGCGGCTGGTCACAAGCTACTGCAAATCACTTCATTAGGCCGAGGTTACTGAAACTGATGAATTCTACTTAAGTTCCTGGGATGAGCTCCTTAGGGGCTTGGCGAATCATTATGATTTAATTTTTCGATGAGATAATATTAAAATACTAGCTGTACCCTGCAAAACCTTTGCATAGAGTTATATCCCTTAGTCTTGATCGGTAGGCTGA
>JAGDYQ010000054.1:2236946-2241877 GCA_021962125.1 Bulinus truncatus | reverse complement strand
CTACGTTTGCCTACTTTGTGTGCCGACTATGTTCGCCTACCGCCTGTGTGTGCCGACATATTCACATAATACCATTACCAGACTGCCAGTCATACATCCGTTGGAAGGAGACATGATGATGATGTCGGCTTCATATCCCGTGAATGATGGGATCGATCTCTCTGGTTCCGGGGGAGGAGAGAGAGAGTCCCCCCTTAGTCCCACTCAGATTTTAATTGGGTACCTGACATTAGCGGTGGACAGTCGGGGACAGCTGGACATTGTGCTGGCCACGTAATCCTTGGTTGTTGTTTTTATTACGTCGGGTGGAGTATAATAATAACACATGATCTCATGATCATGTGGCCTGCTCGGTCATAGTGCAACAGTAGAATATTGTTTTATTATTTCTTTCACTCCCCACATAAATTTTTACAGGTATTATTGATTTTGTCGATATATACCACTTTTACCATATATATATATGTACAAATATATGCACTCTTCATATGTCCTTCCCCCACACCGCGGGGCAAAACCATTGTGCTGAGTGGAAGTGGGTGGGGGGCTCTTAGAAAACCATTCAAGGCATTGGGTCTTTATAGTTGTAATGCTCATATGTATTCTCTCTAAATGTCTCATGTTTTCATCTCAGATAAATTTCTTACTGCTTACATTAAGTTATTTTGACTTGTTGTCATTGTATGGAAGAGGACGGGGGGGGGAAGGGGTATTCAACAAAATTAATAAAACATTACACAGTGCATTCGATTAATGACTTTTAAAAAAAAAAAATCACTATTATTATAATTATTATTATTTATATTAGACATAATGCTCTACTTCTACACTGTGGGGAGTCAGAAACCAGTAGATTTAATAAGTAGCTAGAAGAGTAAACTCGGTGCCATAATTTACCAGCGATATCAAATCATGTAAAATATATTCCAAATTTATTTTTTTATTTTTCAGCTCCCTACACTTATAACAACAAAAAAAAAAAAGTACTCGTCCAGCAAAGGGGGAAGTAATCCAGATTATTCTATAGATTAATCTCCCTCTTGGTAAGCCAAGGTAATTAACGCTGTCTGTCTTACTTCCTCTTCTGGCTAATGAGCTCCCGGAATATATGGCGTCGGTCTTATACTAGACTTACTCCCCCCCTGTTTCCATGGCAGCAGATCCATCTATTTACCCAATGTTCGAAATGAGAAAAAGTAACACCAAAAAAAAAAACAAACAAATATAGCCCAACTAATTAAAGAGAAAAATAAATATCTGCAAGCTCTCGATTTCAATTTATTATCTAAAAAAAAAAAAATTTGGTTGGTTGATCTGAAATAAAATGAGAGTAGAGCAGAGAACTATAGCCCAGAAGAAAAAAAGAATTCCGGTTATGGACAAATGGGGTCAGGTGTTGTGTCGCTGAAAACATGGAGGTCTCTCATATGTAGCTAATAATAGCGTCTATTGGTGCATCTTATTGCCTAATGCAGGTTCAAGCTGCTATACAGCAACACACCACACCAATCGGAATCGTTCTTACATATAGCCTAACACAGCAACCCACCCAATGGTCTTCTACGAGAGCCCCCTCCGGGGCTGTATCCATAAAGTCTGTTGCTAAGAGGGCCCAGAGGGTGCCCAAGTTTATTTTCAGAATGACACCGCTAAGATACGGGGGTGGGCACACGTTGTTTGAGTCGCGGGCTACATTGGGCTCGATGAATTTGACCAGCGGGCCGCAACAAGAGAAGATGGATGGACTGGTGTTGAGATGATTTAAAATAAATTAAACTAGTCATCTCGCGTCGTGAAATACGCCGCCTTATCAATCAATATAATTACTGTAATTTTATTTTTAAATAAAAAATGAAACAAAATAACAGGCTGACATCTTCGGAGAATATACATGGAATGCAAAGTTGAACTTTGACCTAACCCGAGCGAAACAACGCAAGGTGTCATCTGTGACGTTTTCAGGAATTCCACAATCTATAAATAATCATGCGTCTTGAAGTTGTGTTATATATATATATATATATATATATATATATATATATATATATATATATATATATACATATAAGATGCTTCACACTGAAACTAGCGGCGGGCCCAAATTAAACAGTCCGGTGGGCCGATTTTAACCCGCGGGTCATAGTTTGCCCCATGAATAACCTAAGGATTAAAAAAAAAAAAGGTGACAGCTCAACTTGACAAATATAACGTCACATACGTGCAACCGAAGAAATATTATCATACCCTGGCGATTACTAGGTCAGACCAAATCACACAAAAGAGAGGGGGGGGCGAGGTGTTAAAGTTTTATTTGTAAAAAAAAACCCCATAAACTGTAGAAAAGTTGGGTTACCTGACGAGTGGAAGGGAAAGTATCTGGTCACGTACATCAATGTGTCCCCCCTGCTGGTGCCTACATTGCCATAGTATTCAGAAAGGACTCAATGAGTGCCGTGTACCTGGGGGATAAACTTTTCATCTTTATCGGGGACTCTTAAAATTTCCTTTTTTTAATTTTGACAAACAAAAATAAAAAGACGAAAGAATCTAAAAAAAAAAATCGAAGCTGCTGAAGGGGGAGTAAGTGATGTCGGACTGGGTAAGCCTTTGTGTTCTTTAATATTTTTTGTAGCGGATCTTCACGCTGCGGCCGGGTCTCAGTCACCTACGTATGGCCCCCACACACACACAACACACACCCACCGTGATGTCTTCATGATCATTGCTCTATCGGCCAAGGTTGGCCCCGGGGGGGGGAGAGGGGGAGGAGGTCGAGAGAAGGGACACTGCGAAAGCGAAAACTCCCCCTTATTGGTTTATATGATCTCAGAGATAAACATTTCATTATTTCAGGGACTTGCAAACGAAAAAAAAAGGAGACAGGGGGACCCCGGGGAAGTGGGGTGGGGGTGTTGGTAGAAGTGATAGTCTCAAGTCATTTACATTCTTTTCCGCATGGCATGTTACTGGCTTTACTCACGGCCCCATATCTAGGCTTTCCTTCACGTCAATGGTGAGCCAGGTCACTTCAATCTTGCGTCAATAATATCTCTTTTTTTTCCAAGTCTGGTTTAATAGGTTTTTTTTTACATCAACACTGAGATAAAGTAATTCATCAGAATCGGCAACATTGGCCAATGGTATAAAAACTTTGTCAGTCGTTTATTCGTTGCGATATAAATTGGGTTTACTCGTGGCAATCTCCAATTAAGGTTTACTCGTTGGCAATATTAATGGGTTTATCATCGTTGCATTATTAAACGGGTTTATTCGTTCGTTGCAGTATAAATGGGTACGTTAGTTGAAATATAATTGAGGATTCATTCATTGGCAATAAAATGGGTTTATTAGTTGCAATACAAGTGGTTGTGAGTTGAAATATAAATATGTTTATTCATGACAATATATGAATGAATTTGTTTATTGCAACTATAAATGGCTTCATTGGTTAGAATATCAATGGGTTTATTCGTGGCAATGTAAACAGGATTATTCATTGCAATAAGAATAAATATGTGCATGTGGGGGGGGGGGTAAATGGAAGGGTGTGGGTGGGGTATGATTGTATATATTTATTATTTTCAAATCTCAGAATAACAATTCATTAACTTTAACAAACGATAAAACAAAGAACAAATTTAATTAACAATAAAGATACAATATATATTTTATTAAAAATGATAATAATACAACAACGAAGTTGAATTGAAATTTTTTGAAAATAAAATAATGTTTGTAAATGTGAAAGGGAGGGGTGTGGGTGGGTCGGCGTCATCGTTATAAGACAGACATGATAACGCTGATGGAGGTCACAGCTTGAAGTGGGGCAGTCACAGTGACACGGTCGGATGAAGTCTAATGACGTTTGATTTTTTTCCATTTTGGTTGTTTATTTGTTTGCTTGTTTGTTTGTTCTAACACTTTTTACAATTTCTCTTCGTTTTTACCTAAGTTCGCTGAGACAAATAGATATGTTGAGTTCAAAGTACACTAATTGGTTTACGAGAAGCCCAGAGTATGACGTTAGTGCACATTTGTAATTAGCTCGGTATGTTGTGTGTGTGTGTGTGTGTGTGTGTGTTAATGTGTTTGCAGAGTAGTGAAGTAAAGTTCCCTTAAGCCCCAAAGGGCTCATAGGGGAAGTGTAGAAATCATCGGTTACAATAACCTCGGCTTATACAAAAGTACATTTGATGGCCCAGGATAAAGGAATTTGGGGGGGGGGGGGGGAGGGGGTGAGGAGTAGGAAAGGTGAATTTGGGGCCCTAGGCATAAATAAGTGTCAAGGTTGCTGCTTGCCAATCTGAAGGGCCCTTAATAATCCTAGACAACCAATGGTTACTTTTATCCCTTCCCCTTCTGTAAGGTTAACATTTCAGTTAATCACAAAATTAGATTCTATACAGGGACCCCCTTAAAATTGGGGCCCAAGACTGCTGCCTAGTTGGCCTAACAAAATAAACGGCCCTGTGTGTATATTTTTAACCAAAGACTTTCAATGTACATACAATCTGAGACTTTTTTTTTAGCTAATGCAGAAGAACATAAGCAGCATTAAGCGTTGAGCCTCGAACTGGGCTTTCGCGCACGAGATGATGAATCAAGATGGCCGGCCCAAAGTACGGTAAGGGGAAACTACTCAAAACCCTCCGAGACAAAGATAAACAACTTAGTACTCTTGTTCAAATAATGACTTTGTGGGGGAAAGAAGAATTTAATCTAGAAGAACAGAAGATGGAGCTATTAGTTTGATGAAGGACAGAAGATGGTGCTATTAGTTTAATGAAGGACAGAAGATGGTGCTATTAGTTTAATGAAGAACAGAAGATGGTGCTATTAGTTTAATGAAGGGCAGAATATGATGCTATTAGTTTAATGAAGAATAGAAGATGGTGCTATTACTTTAATGAAGAACAGAAGATGGTGCTACT
>JAGDYQ010000054.1:2214446-2231946 GCA_021962125.1 Bulinus truncatus | reverse complement strand
GATTAAAAGTAAGAAACCTGCAAAACATTGATTAATAAATGCGGTGTGACTGGACAAGACTGGGGGGATTATAGTATATCCCCCCACCCCCAAAATTAGCGAGGACTTTAACAGTGACCTAATAAAAAAATTCATTGGTCCTCACAGGAGATCGAACCAGGGACCCCCCAGGACGTCACGCTTCACCGCGAGACCATTTCGTCCTCTCGTGGTTGTATCGCTCGCTCCAAACTGAGTATGTGTTGGTATTAGAAATGACGTTGGGTAGAGCTAGAAGTCTTTGATTGGTCCTGACTGCACTGTTACATACAGCCACGTCCACACTCTTCATGCTCACGTTTCGTCCACACCATGTGTGGGTGTGGGTGTGTGTGTGGGGAGGGTTGGGGTAGGTGTGTTTTGTCAGTATGATTATGCTTGTGAATGTGTGTTGGTATACGCTTATAACTTTTCCCTTTGACTCTGATGTGTGCTCAAGTGTATGTGTGTGAGTGTGTGTGTATGTAAGTGTGTGTGTGTGAGTGGGAGTCAGTGTGTTTGAGTGTGTGTGTGTGTGTGATTGTGTGTGTGTCAATGTGAGTCTATGTGAGTGTGCATGTTAGTGCGTGAGTGTGGGTGTGTGTGAGTGTGTGTGAGTGTGTGTGTGTCAGTTTGAGTCTGTGTGAGTGTGCATGTGAGTGTGTGAGTGTGGGTGTGTGTGAGTGTGTGTGTCAGTTTGAGTCTGTGTGAGTGTGCATGTGAGTGTGTGAGTGCGTGAGTGTGGGTGTGTGTGATTGTGTGTGAGTGTGTGTGAGTGTGTGTGTGTCAGTTTGAGTCTGTGTGAGTGTGCATGTGAGTGTGTGAGTGCGTGAGTGTGGGTGTGTGTGAGTGTGTGTGAGTGTGTGTGTGTGTCAGTTTGAGTCTGTGTGAGTGTGCATGTGAGTGTGTGAGTGTGGGTGTGTGTGAGTGTGCATGTGAGTGTGGGTGTGTGTGTGTCAGTGTGAGTCTGTGTGAGTGGGCATGTGAGTGTGTGAATGTGGGTGTGTGTGATTGTGTGTGTGTGTGCGATTGTATGTGTGTGAGTGTATGTGTGTCAGTGTGAGTGTGTGGGTGTGTGTGAGTGTGTGGGTGTGTGTGAGTGTGTGTGTCAGTGTGAGTCTGTGTGAGTATGTGAGGCAGTGTGAATGTGTGTGAGTGTGTTTCTGAGTGTGTGATTGTGTGTGAGTGTGTGTGAGTGTGAGTCTGTGTGAGTGTGTGTGAGTGAGCGTGTTTATGTTTAATGTCACATAGTCACATTTGTTTCTGTTAACTTTCGACTACTCCATCTCAGTATTTTGACAGAAGCAAAACTATAAATAGATTCCCCCCCCCCACCCCTCGACCAACGCCTTTCCTTACTCCACCATCAAGGGACATGACAGATGCGCGCGCAATGGGAAAAAAAACAACTAAAATTACGAGTAGATAATTGAAAAAAAAAGAAAGCCAAAACTGAGATAGAAAACTTGGTCCAATCCATTTTTTTGAAATGTTTAAACTATGGCACGAGCAGTTAGTGTGAACGTTGTGGCAAACTGTGACCCCACGGGGCTTCCATTTATACGTCGATGACTTAATTTATTCCTGACATCTGCTTTATAACACTGACAGTGAATGAGTACTTGTGACATCGACGGCACATGAATACAAACACATAACATTTTAATACGGACCAGTATATATCGGTATTTGTATAAATATAATTATGTTGGAATGTGCCAATGTATGTACATTACTTCTCTCTCTCTCTCCTCCCTCTTTCTCTCCCTCTCCCTCCCTCTCTCTCCCTTTCCCTCACTCTCACTCTCTCTTTCCCGCTCCCTCTCCCTCCTTCTCTCTCTCCCTTTCTCTTCACCTCCCTCTCCCTGACTCTCTCTCTACCTTTTTCTCTCCCTCTCTCTCTAACTCCCCTCCCCCCTCTCTCTCTGTCTTTCTTCCTCTTCGTATCCCTCCATCTCCCTCTCTCTTGCTCTCCCTCACCCTTTCACCATCTCCCTCTCCCTCCCTCTCTCTGTCTCCCTCTTCTTCCCTCTCTCTCCCTTTCTCTCTCGCTATCCCCCTCTCCATATCCCTCCCTCTCTCCCCCTCTTCCTCCCTCTCTCTCCCTTTCCCCCCTCTTTCTCCCACTCATCTCTCCCCCCTCTCTCTCTCTCTTTCTCTCTCTCTCGTTATAGTACAAAGAATACATACAAATTATATTACAGACTATCTACCTCGTGACTATCCGGACCACTATCCGTATTATTAAGTCAAAGTAAAAATTTCAATTACATGAGGATTAGTCGAACAGAAAATGAAAAGTTGTAAAATACTAATTTACTCATTTTTTTATTCACTTCTTGAAGGTGGTGAATATGAATAAATGGTTCAGCTATTTCTTGAAACTTTGTTGATTAAACCTTGTTGATTATTATAATTTATATATATATATATATATATATATATATATATATATATATATATATATATATATATATATATATATATATTTATTATTTGCTCTGACTACTTCTGAGTGATCTGCCTGAATGTTCTATGAGATGAACGTAACGTCATTTATGTATAGTTGACACGTGATGCCATCGTAAAACTTGTGTACAGAAACGTATTAGCGTACAGAAAAAAAATTTCCCGAGGGGGATGTGTTTTGTTTTCCTAAAGGGGTGACCTCATGTACTTTAAAAACCCATGATGATTGATGTTGGATGTTATACTTAATTAATTTCTTACTGCCTACATCGATACGTCTGTTTATGATCGATATTATAGAGGTCGATTCCTTCTAGTAACGTTTATTATGGATTTTATACATTGATATATTTATATGTATGTATATATATATATATATATATATATATATATATATATATATATATATATGGATGAATGGGTGGGTTAATGAATATATATATATATATACAGACAGACAGACAGACAGACAGATAGATAGATAGATAGATAGATAGATAGATATAGATAGATAGATAGATAGATAGATAGATAGATAGATAGATAGATAGATAGATAGATATTAGATAGATAGATAGATAGATAGATAGATAGATAGATAGATAGAAGAAGATAGATAGATAGATAGATAGATAGATAGATAGATAGATAGATAGATAGATAGATAGATAGATAGATAGATAGATAGATAGATAGATAGATAGATAGATAGATAGATAAAATTCTTAACTTTTATCTGGATGGCAATTGAATTACAAGTCACTTCGATTGCTTAGCTATAATATAAACAGTTTAGCAACAAGCTAGATAGTCACAACGAGGAAATTAATTGCTGGCCTTTTCATTTTGCCTTACAAACATGCCGTAATCGACAAGTTCTAAATACTAAACCATGCAGACGTGAGGTAAAGTGGCAACATGATGATAATGTATTAGTGCTCACCGTCTCGCCTGACATTCTACCTGCTGCTAAAGTGTTTGACTGGGTTAATTTTGTCTCATTTTATTGTTGCAATTACGCGCGCAAAGGAGAAATAAATGTGGCAAATCTCTTTATGTGAGCGAGTGATTCGCCACTGTTTAGATTGTGGTAATTGCCAAAGGTTGTTGTGACATTTTTTTCCCCATATTATTAAAAAGTAAAAGTCATTGTAATTGTGCAAGGTACTTATCCCCTAGCGGGACGGGTGGTCGTGCAATGTAGAGCGCTCGACAATCGACCGAGGGGGGTCCCTGGTTCGAATCTAAGTGTGAACGTTGTGATTTTTCCAGGTCCTGGTGAAAGTCCCCAAGTACACCCAGCTTTAAGCTGGGGAAGTAAATTCGGCTGGTCGTTGTGCTAACTGCACAATCACTTCATTAGCCGAGGTTACTGAAACTGATGAATTCTACTTCTGCCCCGATGAGCCCTTAGGGGCTTAAGGAATCATTACTTTTAATTCTTCGATGAGATAATATTAAAATACTAGCTGTACCCTGCAAAACCTTTGCATAGAGTTATATCCCCTTAGGCTTGATCGGTAGGCTGAGGTTATTTTTGGTTTCGGGCAGATCCGATTTTTTCATGATTATATTTTAAACTGGGAATACTGTTGTATTTAATTTTTTACTTTCGATTTAACGCAGAACCCACACCGCTATCATTTATATAGATTACATTGTTAAGTAGAATCTACACGTGTGTTGAGTTTGAGAGTACTCACTCAACAGGTAACAGATGGAAAAATGAAGTTTATAAATGTAGAGACAAACCCACAAACCCGTCACAGGAGGCGCAATTAATTAGAAGGTGTCAAGAGGGTGCGAGATAGTTCAGACCACACAAAATATATCACATGCAGAAACCGCGGCGGTATATTTTTATTTTATTATCCTTTCTGTTCTTTTACCTTGTAGGAAAACACACATTTTTAATTACGTCTCGACAGTTGTTTACCACAAGAGTCGGCAGAGAATTCAATTAGCTAATAAGACAACAATATTTCTGAAATATATTCCAATCAGCCTCGAATGACCTCGACAGTTCTGACCACAGAGCGTCTGGACTTGTCATTGTATTTTTTATTTTTTTATTTTTTTCAAAATAATTTTTCGTCTGTGAGCGCAGCAAATTTTTTTTTGTATAAACATTTAGATGGCTCAAAAAGATGGCTTAAAAAAAGTATCTATAGATGACTCAAAAAGTATCTATAGATGGCTAAAAAAGTATCTATAGATGGCTCAAAAAGTATCTATAGATGGCTAAAAAGTATCTATAGATGGCTTAAAAAGTATCTATAGATGACTCAAAAAGTATCTATAGATGGCTCAAAAAGTATCTATAAATGGCTTTAAAAGTATCTATAGATGGCTCAAAAAGTATCTATAGATGGCTCAAAAAATATCTATAGATGGCTCAAAAAGTATCTATAGATGGCTTAAAAAATATCTATAGATGGCTTTAAAAGTATCTATAGATGGCTCAAAAAGTATCTATAGATGGCTTAAAAAGTATAATTACTGGTTGTAAAATATCCAACTTGGCATACCTGAAGAAAACTTCATATTTTTTTTTCTTAATGTTATTTTATCTCGAGGTTGGTAAATAAAATTATTTCTAATCATTATTTTCACGCAGACACAAATATTTATAGAGTTAACAATCATGAAAAGGTTTTCGATAATTATTTTTTTTCAACAATATAATCAGTGAAAGATTGAGTACGGAACTTCTCAAATATTTGGGATTTCAAATCCAGCACGTTCGTTTATTGTCAGTTTCCAGCTCTAGCTTCTAGGCCATGGAATCTGAGATACAGATAGTGAAACAAAAATTTATAGAGAAACTAAAACAATGATAGCTCATGTACTTGGGGGGGGGGGGGGGGAACAACAAATGATTGTATACATAAGTGACCTGTCGTAAGGAGAAGATAACTACATCAAAACACGGTTAACTTCAAACAGACGGGTTGTCATCCCTTGGTACCGGTGAAAAAGGGTGGGGAAGGGGGGGGGGAGGGTCTTGTTGTGTGTTTAGTGAAAGGACTTTGATCTGTATGTCAGTTGAAATATTCCCTTTTTAATTAATTTAGTTTGCATTGACTGTGAATATCTTTTTTTTTTTTGTTTCCATATGCAGTTCAATACAGTTCTTATATTACGGTGTGTGTGGTGGTGGTAGTAGTGTGTATGTCTAGTGCCGGATTTACAGATAGGTCAACTAGGCCGTAACCTAGGGCCCCCCACCCCCAAAATGTTGAGCAGTATACACAAATTAACAAAAAAAAAACAACTTAGCAATATTTTTTTTTCAAAATGGGGGCCTCAAATTTTTGCTGGCCCTGGGCCCCGAAAATTGTAAATCCGGCCCCGGTGTGTGTCAACCTATATGCATATTTTGGGTCCGTGTGAATGTGTTTTGATTCGTTTCATGTGCATCATTGGGCGTAATGTGCTTGTGTGTATGTGTTAAGCTAGTGTGTATTTGTGTGGGTATGCATGTGTATGCATGAGTGCGTGTAATTATGTATGTATGTGTTTATGTAACTGTGTGTATGTACGTATGTGTTTATGTATGTCTTGCATACGCAAGTACATAAGTGATGTATTAGCTTCCTCGTCGTCTCAAACCATATATCAAAGGCGAGTGTGTGTGTATGTGTGTGTGTATGTGTGTATGTGTATGTGTGTGTGTATGTGTGTGTATGTGTGTGTGTACATGTGTGTGTGTGTATGTGTGTGTATGTGTGTGTGTATGTGTGTATATGTGTGTGTGTATGTGTGTGTGTATGTTTATGTGTATGTGTGTGTGTATGTGTGTGTGTGTATGGGTATGTATGTGTATGTGTGTGTGTATGTGTGTGTTTGTGTGTGTGTATATGTGTGTGTATATGTGTGTGTATGGGTGTGTGTATGGGTGTGTGTATGTGTGTGTATGTGTGTGTGTATGTGTGTGTTTGTGTGTGTGTGTATATGTGTGTGTATATTTGTGTGTATGGGTGTGTGTATGTGTGTGTATGTGTGTGTATGTGTGTATGTGTGTGTATGTGTGTGTATGTGTGTGTATGTGTGTGTATGTGTGTGTATATGTGTGTGTATGTGTTTGTATGTGTGTGTATGTGTGTGTATGTGTGGTGTGTGTATGTGTTTATTCGTAATCCCCCCTCCTCCCGTTCCCTTGTATCGGAACTGTCTATATAAAATGTGACCTACATCCATCCATTCGTTGTACTGACTATTTTTTATTTTTCTGGGTTTCCATCCCGAGGCTACCGGCGGACACATGACCTAAACGGCCAGAAATTCTGGAACTATTCTTTGTGAAGGAAATATCCACTCATCGCTTATCCAATATTTTTTATAAAGACAAAAAGACAAGTCTCTCTGTGTGTGAGAACAAATGAGAATCAACCAATAAAATAAACAAAACATCAATGTGGCCAGATATTCGTGAAATATTCATTCATTTATTATGATTCCAAGACTTCTTTGTCTCCTACGGGATCTTTTACTGTTGGAAATATGATTTGTTAGGCACCTTAGCTAGGTGTCGCAACAATATACTTTACCTGTAATATTAATGAAGGTTTAATCTTAAAAATGTCATTATATATATATATAGAGAGAGAGAATTTTTTAAAAAATTGAAAAAAGAAGACACATCAAATATAAAACATCAACTTTCAGCTTACCATGTCTGGCTGTATTTGTGTGTGTGTGTGTGTGTGTGCATGTGTGTGTGTCTGCTTGCGTATACGCCTACGACGGCTAAGGGAGGGATGGAAAGGTGTACACAAAATACTTTTAAGATTCTTCGAATGAATATTTTACCTTTTTGCAGAAGTTTTAAATTAACATTCACCTTGATTCAAGAAATATGAGCGTAGTGAAATGCGGATCTATGTCCGTTCAGAACGGATATTGAAAGAGAACGTTCACTATACGAACCATTCGGCGCACGCATTGAATTTGCACACGTGTTGCGTTCATAAAGACTTAGACGGTTTCCATTTATTTTCGAATGTCAAAAATAAAGAATTGATGAAGCAATTATTCAGAGCTCATTAAAAAAGTGAACTTGTAAAAGTTCATTAGGAATGCAAGGCTGGAAAAAAAATTATGTTTTAGCGGTTTTTGGCACGGTCTTTTATCGGTTGTAGCTGGACTTCAAGAATACAGCTGTGCAAGTCATAGCTAACAGATGCGTATATTGATTATAATCAATGGAGAAATAATGTAGTCTAAGTTTGATGACGCAATTCGCTAGGCTCCGCCCACCGCAGTATCTATGGCGTCATTCCGCCATCTTGAGTGTAAATATTGGGAGCTTTAGTGTATACGTCATTTGGTACAAATGACGTATATTAATCGACAGTTGGGAGCACATGTTTTGTTTTATATTTAGTCTAGCTTTGGGCATCGATGTAGATGGATGCATATTTACAGTTTGCTATTGTACTCCTCCTGGATCTACCTTTATGTCAGTTCATGTTCAAAAATTAAATGATTATTTGATGTTATTTCACTGGAGTTAACTTCGTGATTTGTGTTGTCTGATTTATTACACCCTCTACAAGTATCTTCATTATAAGGACCCGTAACAATAATCAATAATAATTATTGGAGCTAATTTCTTTATAACCCTGAGAGGTCAACCCGGACATAAGTCAGGGGGCCCCAAACCCATCGATGTCATTATGTTTATTTATTTTGCTAGAAAACTAGAGTGATTGAGTCAGAAAGGGGCCCCATTGTAATATTTTGCCAGGGACCCCAGAAATCATGGCCGTGGCACTAAGCAGCATTGGCCTATTATTTCAGAAATTGTAAGAAAACAAAATTCGCGCCAAAGTAACTCCTAGAGAAAAGTTACATAATTACCGAAAATTACATATTTACCGAAAGTTACATATTTACCAAAAAAATCACCAAAATATTTATAATTCAAAGATACAAAATAAGAATACAACTTTTTGAATTTGCCTTTTTTTTTTTTTAAAGTTAGAGTTGTTCAGTGCAGGCAGACATTACATTTCAGGTCATCCATAGACTCTCGCTCTACAGAAATTCTCCGCGCGCGTTTCGTATTTCTAATCTTCTGGTTGACGCTGTGATGTCTCAAGTTCACTGAGATAAGTTGGTGAAAACTGAGGCGGGTATTGATTGGATGGCTTTTATTTCTCTAAAATTCAGATTTGAATTCAGATTAGCCCTGAGGCTTGGCCGGTTTGTTTATATAATGTATCAGTGTGTTTGTCTATACCGCTGATATAAGTAGGGCGATGATTGGCTAGAATATAGAAGTGTTTGTATCGAATGTAAGCAGTGTGTTTACCTATAAAATATAGCAGTGTTTATCTATTAAACGTATCGGTGTGTTTGTATATACAAAATGTAGAAGTGTTTTTGTATATACCACCGATAAGAAGCACTATGATAGTCTATATAGCAAGTTTATATATATATGTATATATATATATATATATATATATAATTAGGCACTGTGTTTGTGTTTACACAATTGTCAGGTTGTTTGCCAATAAAATGTTGCAGTAAGCTTTCCATATAGTATAAAGCTGCTATATATTTATTTAGTTTTCATTTGTTTGTTTATTTATTTTGTAGCAATATTATTACATTATTTCGGTCTGGCTCAGTCAGATAGATAGATAGATAGATAGATAGATAGATAGATAGATAGATAGATAGATAGATAGATAGATAGATAGATAGATAGATAGATAGATAGATAGATAGATAGATAGATAGATAGATAGAGGAAGAAAGTATTACAAAAGCACTTATTAGTTTTTGGTTTTTGTTTGTCTGTGAGTTTGTTTGTTTGTGAGTTTTTTTGTCTGTGAGTTTGTTTGTTTGTGAGTTTGTTTGTTTGTGAGTTTGTTTGTCTGTGAATTTGTTTGTTTGTTTGTCTGTGAGTTTTTTTGTGAGTTTGTTTGTTTGTGAGTTTGTTTGTATGTGAGTTTGTTTGTATGTGAGTTTGTTTGTTTGTGAGTTTGTCTGTGAGTTTGTTTGTTTGTGAGTTTGTTTGTCTGTGAGTTTGTTTTTTGTGAGTTTGTTTGTTTGTGAGTTTGTTTGTCTGTGAGTTTGTTTGTCTGTGAGTTTGTTTGTTTGTGAGTTTGTTTGTCTGTGAGTTTGTTTGTCTGTGAGTTTGTTTCTATGTTTTTGTAAACAAATAACAACTTATCAAGTTTAATCGAGGAGAAAAAAAAATGTAAAACGCGCACCGTGTATATGATGGTATTAACGTTGAAACTTTTAATCCCCGGCTTAAAACTAGATTTAAACGTAAGGATTAAATATGATGTCTTTAATGCAGACTTTAAAAGGGAAGAGAGAAAAAAAGAAATATAAACAGTTTTGCTTTTTTTTAAATCTATTATTTTCACTTTGAGTTTTTTTTTTACTCTTCAATCTTGATTTTTTTTTCTCTGAGTCAGCACAAACAAAAAGTAAAAAAAAAATACCAAGGGAAAAAAAAATCTGATGTCATCTGCTCCGTATAGGTCAGTGTTGTTACAGAAATCAGTACTCACTAATGAGTATTTGCTGGGGTTTCTGTCTTAGGGGCAGATAATGTAACAGGGGGAGACAATCCTGTGGTGTTATTTTTATTTTTTTTTTAAAGCGTCGGCGACTGCAAAGGATTGGGGTGTGGGGGGTGTGTGGAATGGGTGAGTAGTGGTGAATCTGTGACCCTCGTGCGTGGGCGTCATTGTACCAGGTTCACGAGGCAGGGCCGTAATTATAGATAGGCAAAACTGGGCGTCCTCAAAAGACCCCCCCCGCCCCGCCCTGCCACCCCACCCCCATTGTCCAAGAGCCTCCAATCAATACGGATCCCTAGTACAAATGTTGATGTAGTAGCCACTCAAGACCCCCGTGTTGATCTAGTGCCCCCTTACCTAGTGCCCCCACCCCCCCCCCCACCCACCACCATCACCACCACCCAAGAGTCTACAGTTGTATAATGCGTTGTGATATCAAAGAAAAAAAATAAAAAAAAAAAAAATTGATAAAAAACTGCCTTTCCCGCCCTTTTTTTTTTCAAAGCACACAGAACCGTTGTTAGGGGTCAAGGATCAAAGGTAACTGACAAGGGGTCCTTACCTTTAAAAAAAAAAACGCCCTTCCCCCCTAAAATTTTCATCAAATGTTTTTCCAAAATGGCTTCTACGGGCAGATTTTCTTATTCCACCTTCCTAAATATCTCCGGCAACCTGTGCGCCCCTACACCCACAAAACCCACCCACCCCCACCACCCCATCAACACACACACACACAATTACACAAAAAATAAAATCTCTGAGGTCTCTATTCTCACACACAATGGACACTGCTGGCAGAATTGCACTGGAATATGTCAACTTCAAGTTTCTATATTCAAATTTACCGAACAGGCTTGTCGAACTAACTGTCTAACAACCATTTCGCTAGACTCAGATGCTTTTCCAACAATGATGAACGTTACCAAATGGAAGAGGGGCACGGATGGTCGTACGGTAAAGCGCTCGACTGTCGACCTGAAGGTACCTGGTTCGATCTCCGGTGAGGATAAAGGGAAATTTTTTCAGGTCTTGGCTAAAGTTCCCGATATATATCTTCCGTGGTGTGTGTCTCCTTGGCCATTGCACTATCGGCCATGGTGGGGGATGAAAGAAGGGCACCATAAAAACCGTCCCATTTAGTGGTTTATAGGATCTGAGAGATTTCATCTCATACTAACAGGGACTTCACACACACAACAAATGGAAGAGCAGAAATGGCAAGGAGAAAAAAATTCAGTTCTAGCGTTAAGGTCAATGTGACCTGAAGACGAAGTAACAAAAAAGTAGAATTGAAGAGGTGGTGGAGGTAAGCGGGGGTGGGGGGGGGGTCAGTCCAGTGACCGTAATTGATACAATTCTATAGGAATCAAATAAATGATTGATGATGCCGCGCACATTTCCGGCGGGAAATCAGAAGGCAGACGGTCGTTACCAAAAATACTGTTTTTGTTTGTTTGTTTGTTTTTTTTTTTTTGTTGTTTTTTTTCCATCAAAAAGTGTGTTTTTAATGGCCTGTTTTTCCATTTGGGAAATAAATAAAATGCGATAATTCTGATACAATGATGACATCCATCATAACTGCGTAGGTGTGCAATACTTCTGATACAATAATGACATCTATCAAAGTTTCAAATGAAGCGGGAAATGACATAACTGGAGAAATATATCTAGGTCATTATTTCAGATTACTCATTTCAGCCGCTATTAAATTTCCTGGAAAATATTGACCTATTTATATTTTTATGGAGGGACAAGGGCGAGGTGGGAGGGTCGCAATAATGTGAGCTCGCTAGGAATAGCGCGTGTCGCAGGGTCAAATCCTAAAAAAATCCTGAATATATTTTTTGCTGTTTCATGACCCACTGTTGCTAGTCCTTCTTATGGATAGACTATCGCTGTTTCTAGCCCTTCTTGTGGTACCAGTAATATATTGCTATTGTTAGTCCTTCTTGTGGTAAGACTATTGCATCGCTATAGCTCGCCCTTCTTGTGGTAAGACTATTGTATCGCTATTGCTAGCCCATCTTGTGGATAGACAAATGTATTGCTTTTGCTAGTCCGTCTCTTGGTACTGAGTAATGTATTGATATTGCTAGCCTTTCTTGTGGTACGAGTAATGTATTGCGAATGCTAGCGCTTCTTTTGGTACGAGTAATGTATTGTTATTGCTAGCCCTCCTTGTGGTGAGAGTAATATATTGCTATTGCAAGCCTGCATGTAATGTACTGCTATTGCTAGCCTGCATGTGCTAATAGTTTAGATAAGAAATTACGAAAAGAATATATTAGGATGAAAACTAAAACTAACAGCGTCATGGAGTCAAATGTCACACTTGAACTATCCAGGTCATTCGTAGGCAGGGCCAGTTTACAGTTTAAACACCAGGAAAACAATGCGGCCCCCCCCAGCCCGGAAAAATTCTGGGGGCGGCATTTAAAGATACATTTAAAAAAAACATTTTTAAATTAAAAGATGCCGCCTCTTTGTAAAACAATATCATTGAATAAATTTGGTATCAGAATGTACTCTCTATTTTTTTTTTATAAATACTACATTTTGCCATTTTATGGCAATATTTTAAATTCTACAAATATTTTTTATTAAAAGAGAAATGTGTAGCTCTTAGCTTTATCGCATCATAAAATAAAATTAATTACAAAAAAGAGCCTTTTTTTTAATAATACATTTCAAAAGTAATACAAAAAATATTTACTTATCGTATCACACTAACATTAACATAAATAATTTTAGCATAAATTTAAAAGCTTTGATGGTTACAATATGCTGAGCAAAGTATTTCTTTACAGTTAGTTAATAAGCGATAAACAAAAAAGAAAAAAAAAATCTATATATTGTGGTGGGGGGACCCACGAGGTGGGGGTGGGGGTGGGGAAACAGTGCTACAGATACTCTGGTGCCGACCCTGATGGTAGGGTAACTTTTTAACTAATTCCCCCCCCCCCCCAACATTTTTTTTGTTTTTTATAATCGTCAGACACTTTTTTTTTATACTGATATTATTATGGAAATAAATTTATGACATTTTCCAGTGGACCCTAAGCAATTTCAGTTTTACCACAGGATGAAAAAAATTCGCCCCATCTAGTAGATAGATAGATGGATGGATAGACAGACAAATAGACAGTGAGACAGAGATAGATAGATGGGTAGATAGATAGATAGATCGATAGATAGATATAGATAGATAGACAGCCCCATAGCGTGAAAATTCTATAGGAGGGGCCAGGCATTCTACAGCAGGGGTCAGGCATTCTACAGCAGGTGTCAGGCAATAGCAGGGGGGGGCAGGTAATGCATTTTACTAAGTAGAACTAGTAAGCAGGGGAGGCAGACAAAACGCAGGTGGGTCCCGGCCCCTCCTGCCCCCCCCCGCACGCTACGGGCCTGCTAGATAGATAGATAGATAGATAGATAGATAGATAGATAGATAGATAGATAGATAGATAGATAGATAGATAGATAGATAGATAGATAGATAGATAGATAGATGATAGATAGATAGACGGGAAATATTCATCTCTATATAATCTAGTCTTCTCACGTGGTATTTGTGTTGACTCAAGATACTTAACTTTTAAAAATGAGATCAGAAATGTACATCCGGCAAATTCACTATTGTTACATCCAAAAGATCTTCCAGTTGAGCGAAAATACAAGTGTCTCCGTGAACTATTACTTTTTTTCTGTTAATTAAAATAATTGGAGGCCATGATGCGAGTCACGCCATTCAGGTACTTGAGAAGTAATAACTGACTCACCTTAAAGCTAACTCATCTTAAAGATGACTCACCATAAAGCTGATTGACCTTAAAGCTGTTTCACCTTAAAGCTCACTCACCTTAAAGCTGTTTCACCTTAAAGCTCTCTCACCTTAAAGCTGTTTCACCTTAAAGCTCACTCACCTTAAAGCTGTTTCACCTTAAAGCTCTCTCACCTTAAAGCTGTTTCACCTTAAAGCTCTCTCACCTTAAAGCTGTTTCACCTTAAAGCTAACTCACCTTAAAGCTGTTTCACCATAAAGCTGTTTCACACTAAGGCTGACTCACATTAAAGCTGTTTCACCTTAAAGCTGACGCTACGTTTCTCAGTTATCTAGTCATTAGTAACAATTAATACAGGCACGGAATCACATGTTGCGGTAAGGACCGGTCTTTAGGCGGAAAATTTCATTGACTGATTTTTATCCAACGAATTTTTTTACAACTGAGTCGATCGATGTGAACCAAAATTATTGATTCTTGGAGTAAAGACGAAAGCTCGGATTCACCAGAGAGGTGATTTCTCCCACTTATGAGAGTCACCAAAATCAGATGGATTCAATTCTTTACCAATATTCTTTAAAAAAATTCACTAGATAACTTTAAATTGAATAAATTAAAAAATAAAATACGTACACTGTCTGGAAACCACGCCACGAGCTCGTATCACAGTTAATGCTATAGATGCACCAAAAGGCTCTTTCTTCCCTTAACACCCCCCTCTCCCCCCTGCCCTCCCCCCGCTAGCCCTTCTTGTGGTAAGACTAATGTATCGCTATTGCTAGCCCTTCTTGTGGTAAGACTAATGTATCGCTATTGCTAGCCCTTCTTGTGGTAAGACTAATGTATCGCTATTGCTAGCCCTTCTTGTGGTAAGACTAATGTATCGCTATTGCTAGCCCTTCTTGTGGTACGAGTAATGTATTGTTATTGCTAGCAATGAAAGAGTGAAAATGAGAAGTCAGAAAAAATGGAAAACAATGCGTGAGTTAGAAATTGATTGAATTTTATTTGCTATCCTCTGCACAAAAATAAAAAAGTTTCATAAAACATAAACTGTTAGTTTAATATTAATATTTTTTTTTAATTATTATTTATACATTTTTTGTTTGTTTTAAAATTTAAACTGTTGTATTTATTGGTTTGACCATGAGAATATACCCAAGAACATAACAGCTTCATTGACACGAATCAAAACATGTACAAAATATACAATGTGTAATTATAATACAAAAAACATTTAATAAGGAGACAATAGATGAAATCTTAAGATTTTATCACCGAAATATAATATCATTTCAATAACCCTGCCCTTTTTTTCAGATTGAGACAATCATCACTATATATTGATATGTAATATTGATGATTGACTTTAAAAAAAGGACTAACTGACAAAATAAAGTAATAAACATAGTGTATTTACATCAATATTAATAATAAGATATATATCACCATATATTGAAATATATATATATACATACATGTACATGTCTAATAATTCATTCAGTTGAGTATAGTGTATAATAGCATATAATATAGGGACAATAAGATTTTAGAACGTACAAAATGTGTTAAATCTCACAAAACAGTATTGGCACACATATACACAGACACACACACACACAAAACGAGCAGTATGTTTAGGTCAAGCAACAAATGTTAACCGTGCCTGACTATGTCATTGTTTATTCCCCGTGCAATGCCACAGGATGTCCCTGTAAGGATGAGAAGTTCATCCCTTTATCCTATCACAAAGTCCCTGCCCCACCCACGGGCAGCTACCGAATGCGACCCAGGATCAAGTCCACCAGGACAAGAAGTTACATGAGAATGCTTTTATTATTATATATATATATATTTTTGAGAAAAGTTTATTTTCATTTAAATATTTTTTTTATTTACATTAGATAAACCACACCCGACTTCCCCCTTGCCCCCCCCCCCCCCCCCAAGTCCTTTTGTAAGTTTAAAAAAAAAACTCAAGATTTAATGTTATGAAAAATTCAAAGAACGTAATAATGGTCTCTCTGTCCCACACACACACACATACACACGCAGACACACACACACACACACTTTAAACACATACATATATGGCCACACACATACACAATACACACACATACATACACAAACATACATACACACACCTGCTCACACAGAGAGACACACACTTAAACACATACAAACTTTAACACATACACACATACATACTGTTCCTTTCTGTCTCTCTCTTTCTCTCTCTCTCTCTCTCTCTCTGTGTGTCTCTCTGTCTTTCAGTTTGTGTGTGTGTGTGTGTGTCGCTCTCTGTCTATCTCTGTCTGTCTGCGTGTCTTTCTCTCTGTCTTTCTCTCCGTCTCTCTCCGACTCTCTGTCTCTGTTTCTCTCAGTCTCTAAGTTTGTCTCTTTCTTTCTCTCTCTCTCTCTCTCTGTGTCTCTCTCCGTGTCTCTCTCTTATACACTAACACACACAAACACACACACAAACACAGTATAACTCTCTCTCCTTTAACCAGAAAATGTCTACCGTGCCCTACAGAAGACATTAAATTCTCTTCATCTTAAAATCACGCTCCTCTTTAAAGTCAGTTCGTCGGGTCAAATAGTCTGCAAAATTTAGTTTCAAAACAAAACGGTTTTACTGCCCAACGGGTAAACACAGACCTAAAGCAGTGCCCGCTGAAATGTAGGAGGCATTTCCTAAAGTCACCATTCCACCCCCCCCCCCCACCATTACCCTCTCTCCTCACTTGAAGGTCCAGCAGGCGATCGTTGTTGTCTTTTACTCTCTCTCTCTCTCACTCTCTCTCTCCTCCTTGAAATCAGAGTCGGAATTAACAGCAGGCCCACCGGGGCGCGCGCCCTGGGCCTCAAATTCACACCCCCCCCCACAATGCAACATCCTAACACGTGTGTAAGTATTTTTCTCATTTCACTTTTTCTCTTCCGCGCGGGTCACCAACCGACTTGAACACGCCCCTGTTAGGGATCGTATACCCCCCCCCTTGTCAGATTGTTCCAGCTGTTTACATCGTCACTATACAGTAAACCCATGCTCGCTATTATTTATTTTCATAGATGAATGGGGCCCTTTGGAAAAAAAAGTACATTTCAGGGGCCCCTCCTAGAATTCGATTTTTCATAGATTACTACTAGACAGGGCCCCTTTTAAAGTTGGGGCCATATAGGAATAGGCCTAGCTTGTCAACAAAAAAGTACATTTTGGGGCCCTCCTAGAAATTGATTTTTACTTGAAGGGGCCCCTTTTAAAATTGGGGCCATATAGGAATAGGCCTAGCTTGTCTACCCATATGTACGGTTCTGAGTATATTATGTCGACCGGATTGATGAAAACGTAAAATGTAAGACGAGCTTCGCAACGAGTTTAATACACAAATTAAAAAAAATAACAACAATGAATTCACGTGTGTAGCTGAAGAGTTAAGAAAGTAGAACTTTCTAAGGCGTGAAGATTTTAGTACCTCGAGGGTAAACCTGGTGGAATGTCCTCTGTAAAGGTAAGAAAACCGGCAAGGGAATTTTAATTGCAAGCACCTTGTGAGTAATTGGACAAGACATGTTTCTTAATTAGTAGTTCCGGTTCAAGATAAACTTAGACTAGAAAGACACAGGAAAAAAAGTGTTGAAAATGACGCCATCAAACTTCGCTGTCTGTTTAAATGTTTT